>JAJEJO010000126.1:1128854-1249979 GCA_020662805.1 Glaucomys volans | reverse complement strand
AGAGCTTGAGTCCTATTAAATCCCACCCCTCCTCCCAGGTGTAGACTTTTGCCATGCCTAGATCCAAATCTCCTGCTCACATTATGGGGACCAGAATGTGGGAAGCTGGAAGAGCTCCAGTGAGGAGACCTGGTCCTCTGGTTTTCTTTAAGAGGAATGTTCTATGTGGCAAGAGGGCTGGATCCCAGGGGCTGTTCAGAGGACGCTGAGTCAGGGAACCATTAGCCAAGTCTCTTCTGGCTGGGACCATGGAAATGATCGACTGTCACAAAGAGTGAATGAAGTAGCAGTGAGAAACTCGGGGATGGCTGATGCTGAAGGCTGAGCACCTGGCAGCCCAGCCTGGTTGCCCCCTCACCCTTCTCTGTGCCCCCTGCCAGGGCTGAGGCACGCCATCTGCCAGAGGCCTAGCTCTGGGTCAGATGCAGTGATGGTGCTTCCCAGGACCCTCCCTGTTCATGCTGGCCTGATTTTATGGCTGTGCTCTAATTAGCTGGGTGACATTGGGGGAGTCACCTAATCATTCTGAGCTTCAATTTCCTCAATGAGCAAAATAGATTAAACTAGGGCAGGAGAACCCTGAGCTCTGAACCCCATGTCTGAGGACCTCTAAGTTCTGCAAAAGGGGGTTCTGACACTCTTCTGAACTTGTGTACAAACCAAATATGTTTGTGTCTTTCTATAGAAAGACCTGTCACCTTTATGATTCTCAAAAGGGGCGATAGTCACCCCATCCCCAAGTGGAGTCTTAATCCATTTGGATGGTTAGAATACCATGGACTGAAAGGCTTACAGACAATGGAACTATATTTCTCACAGTTCTGTAGGCTGGAAAGTCCAAGATCAAGGTAGATTTGGCATCTGCTGAAGGCCAGTTCCCTGGCTGTTAGTATCTTTTCACTGTGTCCTCACATGGTACAAGGGACAGGCTCTCTTGGACCTCTTATAAAAGACACTCGTCCCATTCATGAGGGCTCCACTGTGTGGAAGAAAACACCTTCTATAGTCCCCTCATCCTAATACCATCACCTTGGTGGTGAGGATTTCAATATATGAATTTTGGGGAGACATGAACATTCATACCACAGCAGCCCCCAAACTAAGAACCTTTCTAAAATCCTTCTAGTTTTAGCATTTGTTGGGTCCCAAAGTTCTCCCCTTTCTTGAGTAGTGCAGCTTGACAACAAAGTCAACCTTAGGAACTTAGGGCCATGGGGAGGATTCCTAGGACTTTTTACCAAAGTACCTTTTCTTTGAGTGCTGGGAACTCTGTGAAGTGAAGTGAATTTCTGCTTGAGCCCCTGGCCCACCACGAGGCAGTAAGGATGCCCTCCTGTCTTCCTGTAATTCCTGCTAGGGGCACTGAGATCCTTCAGGGAGAGGCTGCTGCAGGTGACAACAGGGGTTTTTCCTTCCTTGAGGGCTAAGGGAGGAACTATGGGGTTGTGGAAGCCAGGGGATGACTCTGCAGATATTTCTGAGACTTGCCAGCATAGCTACTCCATGCAGGTCTTACACAGTTTGCACTAGATTAACCCATGTTTCTTTGGTGTTTTCTTATGCCTCTGGTCTTGTGTACATATTTGATCTTAGGCATTAGTCAGAAATGTCATAGAATTTTAGAAGCTGGAAGGAACCTCAGAAGTCATCTTTTCACAGAGGAGCAACCAAAGGCTCAAAGGAGGGAATGGATTGTCCAGAGTCACCCAGGGCAGAGCAATGTCTTTTCTAGCCTGCCAGTACCCAGAATGGTAGGAATGAGCATCCCTGCCGACCTCCCTAGTCTTGCTTCCAGACCCTCCCTCTGCTCCTCCACCCCACAGAGCTAGTTGCATGAGTTGTTCTGAGAAGAGATATGGACAACTCCAGTTCTGTGCCTTTGATATTGCTATTTCTTCCCCCAGGGATGCTGGAGTCTTCTCATTCCACCCATACTTCAAGATCCTTGCAAGAAACTTAGTGTGATTTCTCTCATCCATCCAGATGTGTGGACACTACCTTCTCTGACAACACCCTCCCACCTCGATACCTTGCACAATTGTCCCTGGACATCACTGGGAGTTGGTTCCAGGACTCCTCCCTGCAAGCCCACATCTTCAGATGCTCAAGTCCCTTATATAAAATGATGTAATATTTGCATAGAACCTAAACATATCCATGATACTTTAAATCATCCTAGATTCCTTATAATGCCCAACACAATGTAAATGCTATGTAAGTAGTTGTTATACTGTATTGTTGGGGGAATAATAAGAAAAAGGTTGTGCATGTTCAGTACAGATGCAAATTGTTTTGATCTGCAGTTGGTTGTAGATCCAGAACCCAAAGATACAGAGGGTGGACCAAAAAAACCTTTGTTATGAGACTCAGCAGATGTGACTATGGCCTGCCTTCCCTCCCTCCCTGCAGCATTGGGCTGCAGCATCTCTATCTACAAAATCCTCCCTCCCTCCCCCCCCCCCTCCCCCCCTCCCCCCCCCTCCCTCCCTCCCTCCCTCCCTCCCTCCCTCCCTTCCTTCCTTCCTTCCTTCCTTCCTTCCTTCCTTCCTTCCTTCCTTCCTTCCCATACTGGGGATTAAACACAGGAGCATTCTACTTCTCAGCTAAACTCCCATCCCTTACTTGTTTTATTTTGAGACAGGGTCTTGCTAAGTTGACAGGGCTGATTTTGAACTTGCAAACCTCCCACCTCAGCCTTCTGAGTGACTGGGATTATAGGTGTCATCACTATACCCCACTGGTTTCTTATTTTTGCTCCATTCTTCTGACTGAGAGGTGGAGCCATCTTGATTAGCCTTTGCAACTCTGGTATGTAGCATAGAGCCTGGCATGTAGTGTACTGTGAATACTCATATGGGGTGGGTGACTCAAGGGACAATCTACCTTGATATTCGACAGCTTGCCATTTGATTCGGTATTTCATGTCCTGTCAAAATCATGGGGGTCAAGGTAAGAGCTCAGGTCTGTCAGCCTTTCTGGTAGTTTGAGAACATGATTCTGAGCAGAGTTCTTTGAATTTGCACCTCTCTACCATTTATTTCCCTTTTCATAGAAATATGCCACAAGTCAGCCATAGATGTGGGTTGGCCTTACCCTTCCAGGCAATTCTGGTTTGTGTCCTTGAGCTATTTCCATCCATCCATAATTCACCATTTTTTGAGAGCTCACTGTGTCAATTCTGTTGGCTATGGATATTAGTGGTAAATAGGATGGACAATAATTTTTGCCTTCCTAAGTTTCCCTTTTAGATAGCATCTATTCTCATGCATATAACTTGCTAGTGAGAAGTTTCCTGTGGGTTTGAACAAGTTTCTAATGCTGGCTGCATTGGGCTGCAGCATCTCTATCTACAAAATGCTCTCTCTAGTGCCTGCTTCAAGTGGTGGTGTGTGTCACTCACCATGCCTCGGCCTATGTGTGGCTGGAGCTCAATAGCGTCAGCTGGTTTGAATGCAGGTGTAAAACATGTGAGAGCTAATTCATTTGCTTCCTGTATCCCTGGTGATTTGCTTTTGGGGGTATATTGAGAAGACCCTTTTTAATCTGCTGAAGAACAAAGGATTCCTGAGCTGCGGTGAAGTCTCTGTGCTGGAATGCAGAAGGGACTGTGGGTCGGCGTTTACTGAGCAGCTGCCATGTGCTCGGCACCATTACAGACTTACAGTGATGCCTTTACTCCACAATCTAACTGGAGAGGCAAGAGCAACCTCCTTACTTCTCAGATGAGAAAGGAAAGGCTCAGAGAAGCTGAAGGGCTGACTTGCTTCAAGTCCCACAGCTAGTAAGCAAAGGAGCTGAGGGCCAACCAGTCTCTGAGAACACTTCTCCACATGTCAGTGGGGCCTCCTGATAGCATGGAAGGAAGAGAGAAATAGAATGTCACCAGCCCTCTTTCAATAAAGGGCTCAGCAACATGTTTGTCTTGGCAGTGTTTCATATCGACCTGGTGTGTGGCACATGGATTAAGTATGCAGTTGGGTGGTCTTTAAAGGATGAACATTTTCTCTGGGATCAATAAGCTGAGAGAGTTTGGATCTAAATTCATCAAAATGTCACCTGAAGCAAATTTAGTCTCTGGGCTTCTGCATGTAGGTCAGGTCAATGGCAGAGGATACAGGCAGAATCTGGGGAATGCCAGGTCTCTTGGGAAGTAGGTTGGGGGCACCTGTTGGACCAGTGAGAGTCCATTAACCTGCATGGGATCCAGATCCCAGCTGTCAACCAGTACCCAAGAAATTGTTCTGAATGTCATCCTTGTCAGGGGGCATTTCAGGGAGAGGGGTTGAGTGACAACTCTCCAGTTCTAAGTTCTTCACACATAAGGGGGCTTCAAGGTCATTCAGTTCCACCCAGTTCAGGATTCTCTCTATGGCAGATATGAGAAATAGTCATGTGTTTCCCCCTTGGATCATTCTAAAGACAGGGAGCTCATTATACAATTTGTGCTTTTCATTCTTGTAGAACTAAAATAATTTTGAAGTTCTTCTATATTGAGCTTAAATATATCCTCCCCTGGCCCACAAATTGAACTCATTAGTTCCAAATCTGCACTGCAGGGCCACACAGAATGAGACCAATCTTTCTTCCATGCAGCTACCCAGAAGTTTAGCATATGTCTTCTCTTGTCCATGAGAAACATCCCTGGGACATTTGGGGCCTGGGATGCTTGTAGTCCAGGAAGTGACCCCTGGCTCTTCTGCTCATTTCAGGCCCTGACTTCCTTTTCTGGTCCTTCTTTGGGATTTCATGAAGGAGGAGGAGGGCAAAATGGGAATTTGCTGTCAGAGATGCTTGACTTAAGGAACTAGGAAAATGGGAAGGGGATCTTGATCTCGGTGTGGATCCACATGGGTGGTGTGTCTACATGCTAGTCCAAGTGGTAGTGTGTATGTGCTCACATATGAAAATGGGAGTGTGAATAAGGGATGTGGCATGTTCCCCGTTGTGGACCTGTGGTGAGCTTCAAGTGTTGTGGGTCTGTTAGAGCATGTGGGGTGTGTGGATAAGCATATGTGTGTACACACTGCCAGCACAGGTCCTGGAATGTGAGTGGCCAACAGCACCTGTACCTCCACCTAAGCACAAGTCCCACTTCTTCTGTCTCAAGAACCAGGTGTGTGTGTCCTTAGAGATGTAAAAACTCCAGCCTCTCATGTCATACCCATCTGAGCTTGTTGACTCCAAGATGGAAAGGGACCTCTATGTATTGAGGACGACCTGTGAGAAAGGATGATTTTCATTTTATCCTCAGCATTCCCAAAGATTAGAATTTATCTCCACTTGACAGATGAAGACACTGGAGGTCAGCAAGGTGGTATAATTGTCTGAGGCACATAGCTAGAAAGCGGTAGGACTGGATCTACATCAAACTCAAAGCCCCTGCACTGTCCACCAACACGTGTTACCTCCCTGAAGCAGTGACCAAGGGAGTCTCTGTGAGAGCTTGCCAGGGTCTCTGCAAGGCTCTCCCTTCCTGTCAGTCATCCATGACTCTGGAAACAGTTCAAAACACATGACGGCAGTGCAGACTCCAGGGGCTTCCACCAAGAGCCTTAGGACTCAGCACTTGGGAGGGTAGTTACTCCCCAAACACAGGTGAGTGTAAAATCCAATTTCTTAAATTCATTCAGGGCCAGAGGAGCTCAAGCTGCTCTGTCAATTTTGACTTGCTCAGGTACCTGGGACTACAGCTTCTCATTTTCCTAAATCCTCCTGCTTGTTTTTTGAGCTTTTATCCCTCTGATTTACTTATTAGATTCCTACTAGGCCTTTCCTCAGCTGTACATTCAGTGTCTCCAGAAACCACTCTCTAATTTAACCAATAACTTCTTTCATGAACAAGATGGGGCAGGGGATCAAGCAGGAAGCCTGTGGAAGAGGAGAACTGGGAGACAGAGAATGAAAAAGTGGGGGAGGAACACACAGGACAGGCTCACTGGAGGTGAAAGCAGCTCTGGACCAGAGGGGCAGCTTGCTGAGTGGGACAGCATTTATGTCATTCTCCACATCCAGATTTGCACCTGGACTGGACAGTTCCTACAAGTTACCACTGCTGGTCACCATTGTCCCCAAAACTCCTTGCTATCCCCTTAATCCCCTGCCTCTCCCCAATACTGTACTACATTTATCTGTTCATGTGTCTGTCTCCTTGGGTTGTAAAATCTTTAAAAGCGAAGCCAAGTTGTCTTTCTATACTTGTCACAGCGCCTGGTTCACAATAGGAGTTTAATATCTATTTGCTGAATGGGCCAATTGCAGAGAAAAACTGAAAGAATAAAAATGCGCTGGATTCCATCTCAGCCTCTCCAGTGGTCCCACCCTTGATGGGGAGACATGATGCATATGCAGAGAGCAACCAACGCCACCATGGCTGGTCTGGTCAGGGGGTTTTCATGGAGAAGGTGGGACTAGACTGGGCCACCTAGAATGTCAGCTGCAGGGGGAGGGGTGGCATTGCAGGCAGGAGGAATGGATTGAGCTAAGGTTTGTGTAGGAATGGGCAAAGGGAGGCCCTGCATGTGCAGGAAGGCAGGAACTTTGCAGGGACGTCTAGAAAGGTAGGGTCAGGCACACTGTTGAGGGCACACTGTTGCAGAGGGTGGAGCCTGGAATTTCTTCTCCTTCATGATGGAGTGTCTCCAGCTTACCCAGGCCAAACCCAGCATCAGGGACATTCCTTCACTGACCTCCTGGTGAGTATCCTTTGGTAGGGTGGCATGATTTCTGTGCACCCAGGATAAAGTTGGCTATGTGTGGCCCAGCACTGCTCTACCCTGTCATCTTTACTGATCCCAAGAAGGAAGAACCAGATGTGGACTCTTCTGAGGGAACCTCTCCCTCACCCTGCCTGTACCAGGAGAATCAATCAATTAATTCTTTCTTTCTTTCTTTCTTTCTTTCTTTCTTTCTTTCTTTCTTTCTTTCTTTCTTTCTTTCTCTTTACAGTTACTTAGTTTCACTTGTCCTTCAGTGGTTTCCCCTATCAATCTTTCATGTGCCTAATAAATAAATCTGTGAACCTCTGCATCCTATTGTTATGTAGATATTAATATAAACACCATGCCCAAGCTCCTGAATAGGTCTGAGTCTTTCTCAGTCTGCCACCCCATTGAGAGTTTACAGATTGTGCAGGAAGGACAATGACCTTATGAGACAAGGTTCAGTGATAAAGCCGGGTCATCCACTCATTAATTAGATTATCCAATATAATTTTGCTATGGTTTGAGGGTTTAGAGCTGGTCATGTTATATTTGTTTTTGAAGACTTTCATTTGCTTTTTCAAATTATTACCAGAAAGTGTATATATTTATATCGTGCATTGAGGGAAATCAATCAAACTGGTCAATGTATCCATTACCTCACATACTCACATATCAATTTTTTTGGGGGGGTGAGAACATTTAAAATTTACTCGCCTAGAAATTTGCAATGTTATTACCTATCTATAATCACCCTGTTGGACAATAGGCAGGAGACTCCTCTTGAACAAGGACTATGTATAAGACAGAGAGTGGGAGACTAAGTTTCTGGCATGGAGAGCCTTGGGGTCCAATGACTAGGAGAAAGGAACCTGAGGGGCCAAGGGGAGGGTGCTAGAAAGGGGGATGTCCACCTGCTGAGAACCCAATAACAGACCAGACTGACCTCATGCAACCCTATTCATATGAAGCAAGTATTTATAGTTCCATTTCACAGAGGGAAAACAAAAACGCCTGGGACTTAAGCAACCTGCCCAAGGTCACACAGTTAATTGACCAAGAAGTTGGAAACCAGGCCGACCAACCCCAATCAGGTTCCTCCCCTTGATTTAGCCCTGGGTTTGCCTATGCCAATGGTCTGGTTTTACTGAGTGATCTTGAGCAAATCACTGATTCTCTCTGGGTGTCTGTTTGCTCTCTCAATGAGTCCTCCGCAGGGCCAGTCCTGCCGGCTGGCCGGGGTCAAAGCAAAGCCGGCTGCCCCACTCCCTGCCTGCTGCTGCTCGCTGCCCAGACGGACTTGCTGTTTGCTAAGCGGCCCTCGTTTCGCATTTTGCCAGCAGCAGCCTGGTGGTGCGGTAGCAGCCTCGCTAAGTCCGGGTTTGCGCTGTTGCCTTTGGTGTTTTGCTTCTGCGAGTTGGTATCAGAACGCTCTCCCCTGATGCTGCCGGAAGCAATAATCCAGACACGGTTCGGGGGTTTAGCGGAAATCCTCCGCTATAGCGGAAGAAAGCAAAACGCAGGGAAGCAAGGATTTCAGCAGATGCAAAATCTGCCCATTTACTTTCCAAATCCAAGAACGTGGCAGGGAAGGCAGTTCTGGGTAAGGTGGGGAAGGGGCGAGAGCTGAATGCAGAAGACTGGGGTCTCGGCAGGCCTAAAGCCCCAGTAAGAAGGGAAGGTCGCTCAGTCTTCACAAAAGGTTGAAAGATCAAGATTTGACTTTAGCGGAGTGTGGATTGTGCAGCAGGTCAGCGCTTGTCGCAGTTCCGCACATTTTCCTATTAAGTCCTCACACCATTGACATAAGAAGCAGGATCATCCTTAATTTTGGTGTGAGACTCAGACAGACTAAATGACTTGCCCAAAGTCACACAATCAGTCAATGGCAGAGCAAAACAGAGCTGCTTGTTGCTGACTGGGGACACCACTATCTGTCCTTGACAGCCAGGCTCTCCCCTAGCCCACACTAGTTACCTGGCATCATGGAAAATTACCCAGATGTGGTCAGCCTGCCTCCCGGGCCCCACACTCCTTTGTGTTTCTAGAGCTTCCTCCATTGGATATACCAGACCTGTGGTCCCAGACCCTCCTGCTGTCCTCGGCTGACTGTGGTGGTCTCCTTCTGAGCTGAAGAGATTGTGTAGTTACCAGGGAAAATGTGCTCTGGCTTTAGGCTTGCCAGCAGCTCCAAGGCAATAAGCTATCTTTCTAAAATGAGGTTTTCCATTTCAGAGACTCTGAAACCTCCAGGTCTGCCAAACTGCAGTCCTCCCCAGCTCAGGATGACTGGGATCACTGCCAAGGTTGAACTGCTTGGAGTCCCCTCCTGGCTGACTCCACCAAATGAGGGATGACAATTCATCCAGGACCCCAGCACCTAGTACACAGGTTAGCTCATAGAGCTTCTCTTGCTCTTTATATATTTACTTATTTAGATAGAAACTGAATACACAAAGGGGTCTAGCATAATGAGTACAGTATCGTATGTGCAATGGAGTTAGACAGACCTAGGCTTATCCCACCTCCAGTACTTACTAGTTGTGCCACCCTGGGCAAGATATTTAATTCCTCAACAAGTCTACTTCCTTTTTTTTTGTGAAAGGGAAACAGTAATGCCAATCACCTTGAGATGTTGCTATGGGACCAAATGTGAGCAAGCACAGTACCTGGCATGCAGAGAGGGCGCCATGAATAGAGGCTCCTGACACTGTGCCCATGGCCCATGGAATCACCGCCTGTCTTCTCAATTTGGAGAGTGACAGCTGATAGCAGTCCTGAGGCTGCCAGGTAGGGAGGCTGCCTGTCTGGGGCCGCCACGAAGCCGCTGGTGGCTGCAGCCTTTCACAAGGCATTACAGGACATTGTTTTAATCAATACTATATTATTTCCTCCACAGCATCTATCCCCATGTTTATTATGTGTAAATAGGGTTTTTCAAGGATGTGAATGTGTTAGCTTAATGTAGCTGACATTCAGAGTGTGCAATCTGGTGGCTGCCCCTCAGGACCTCCAGGAAAATGAGATGATGTATCCGCCACAAAGCCGTCCTCGTGAGTGAAATTTGAGAAATTCAACGCGGTGGCGGTCGGGGTACTGTTGCATGTTTGCAGGCGTGGGCTGCGTGCTCAAGCAAGGAAAACAGACAATAAACATGAACCTGGCAGCACGCTTCAGCTAGTGGGAGAGTGTGCAGAGGCTGGGGACCTGGAGGTAAGGGATCGGAGTTCCCGTCTCTTTGTTGCCAGATCTAGATTCTGCACAACTCCACACTGTGTGGCCATCTCCTCTCTCTCTTTTCTTGCCTGTACCTGGGATTTGTCAAAGTTCACCCTTTCTGAGAGCTGTTCTTCATTGTTCTGGATTCTCAGATGATCACCTTCTCTTTTGGATATGTGACCCCAGTGGTCTGAGAGCTCATCTTGTGTGTGTTTCTCTGGCTTAGCCCCCATCCTACGGGGGTTATCCAACCTGGCTGTAGAGGAAAGTGGTGTGTGGCAAAGCTGGCCTTTCCAAACTTACCACATGGGCTTATCTCTCCTATGCCAGGGTGCTCAGAATAACTGATGTTGGTCCTCCTGGTCCCTCTCCCTCAGACCCATGGGACTGAAGTGAAGCAGGAGGAGAGTTTTATTTAGATTTTGGGGAGATATTCCACCATGACACCCTTCAAGTTGCAGGTCAGACATCTCTACCATACATGGATCACAATCAATAGCTAGAGTCCCAGTAATGGGCATTTAACACAATCTAATCAAATATCAGACAACTTTGAATTCATTGGAAGAACTTGCTGGAGTGTATCATAAAGAAATTAACTGTTTCCAAGATAGTTTGTGGAATTTTACCAGCAGGATGTATTTCCATCCACTGTTATCTTAACAGTATTCGGAAGCAGAGGACAGGATAGGAAAAGAAAACAACCCGATTTCTACCTTTATGCCAAACAGCAAAGAGGCCCAAGGGAGGCCCCCTCTAAGAAATGTGGGAGGAAGGGATTTGTGCCTAGCCTTTCATGCCTGTCTGTTCATCTGTCCAGAACGCTTGGCAAACTCTAGGGGTCCATCTCACTAAAAGGTACTCTATAAATGTAAATGGCCGTTGTTATCATTAAACTCCGTCTGTGTGTCTTAAACCCACCCCACAAAATGTGATTGGAGTTGGGCTTCTGCTCCCTTCCCTGCCTGAGCGATATGAGGGAGGTGTTTTTCTTGGCAAACAAATATGATATCATAAGCCCTGGCAGGATTCCAACCTGAGTAATGGCCGTCTGCCTTTCTAATTCCCTCAGCAGCTTGGAACAGGAACATCATTCTTTACTTCCTCTCTTTAAAAACAAACTCTCTATTGGAGAGCATTACTCAGCCGCAGGATCCCTCCCAAGACGTGGCTGCATTCTGACGACAGGATGTGAGCGATGAGATCAGATTATAGTGCACATTTGAGAAAACACAGTGAGACATTTGGCCTGGAAAAGGCACCTGAGGACCTTGGATGACAGCGGCCACTCTTCACGTGTCCTTGTTCATGAGGGATGCAGAGCCAAAGTCAATAAGAATCACATTGCTTAGCACTGCCATTTCCCCCGTCTACATCATTATGGAGTAACTGGGTAACTAGGTAATCAACTTGTGCTGGATGTTCACCAGGAGGTACCCAGTTGTATTGCTGAGCTATTGTCTCTCCACGCCTGGCTGTGGGGGCAGGGTGCTGGAGAATGACTCTTCTCTGCTCATCTGGCCACTGCTGCCTTGAGGTATATAACCTGCTGCCATGTTTGGTTGTCATTAGTTCCTTATGGCAACACTTTGATAGAAGTAGTGGGTATTATTATTCTCTATCTATCTATTTAATTTTTTTTAGGAGTTATGCCTTGGATCTTAAATACCACCAGAAGCCATGTGTTAAAGGCTTGGTGCTACGAGGAAGTGGTAGAACCGTTCGGAGGTGGAGCCTAGTAAGAGCAAGTTAAGTCATTGGGGGTGTGTTCTTGGAGGGGATATTAGACAGCTGGCCTCTTCCCCTTCTGCTTCCTGCCAACCATGACTTGGGCAGCTTAGCTCTACAATAAGCTCCCCACCATGATGATCCATTTCACCACAGTCCCCACAACTACAGAGCCAAAGGACCATGGACTGAAACCTCTGAAACTGAGCCAAAATAGACCTTTCCTCCTTTAAGTTGTTTATCTCAGGTATTTTGTCACGGTGACAGAAAGCTAATGCAGTTACTCTCCCTCTTATAAACCTGAAAACAAGCTCAAAGAGGTTTATCAGAGAACTTAATCAGGACAACAAAATACATGGAACAGAAACAGAAGTCAAACTTGAGTCTTTTGGCTTCAAATCGAAATTTTATGATGCTACATAGGTGTCATTATGATTTCTGGACTGTGAGGATTTTGGCATGTCACTTGACCATGTTGAAGAAGCCATTACAGGGTGGCACAGTGAAGGCCCTGGGTTGGGAATAAGGATACAATTTTATCTCCGTTGGTTTCAAATCTTCTGGGGGCTCACTGGCAGTCATTCAGTCAGATAAGGATAACACTGGCCAGGCTTACAGGGAGGTCTTGAGGCTGGTATGTCTTGAGGAGCTCTGGGAGAAGGGTAGATCAGTGTGCAGTATGCAAGGGCTCAGAGTTGTTGATTCAGCCAGGCAACATTTTTTGAGCACCTACTATGGTCAAGCTCAGGGACACAACTATAAACAAGAGAGTTCCTGATAGAAGTTGGTAGTCTGGTGAAAGAGGCAAGTCAATGGACCATTGCAATTCAGGTTGAGCATCTCTAATCTGAAAATCCAAAATCTGAAAATTTTGAAATGCTTATTTGATGCCACAAGTGGAAAATTCTACACTTGGCCTTGTGTGACTGGTCATAGTCAAAACACAGGCACATTAAAAATATTGTATAAAATTACCTTCAGGCTAAATGTAAAGGGGTACATGAAACATAAGTGAATATTGTGTTTATAGAGAAACCATCCACACAATATCTCATTATGTATATGCAAATACCTAAAACCCCAAAAGATGCAAAATCTGAAACACTTTCTGGTCCCAAGCATTTTGGATAAGGGGCACTCAACCTGTACAGTGAGATGAATGCTCTCACATGAGAGATCCAGGGCACAATGGCCATGCGTAGGGGAGCCCCTCATCAGACATGGTAGTTCTTGGAAAACACTCACAGAGGACATAACAAATATGCTGAAGCAAGAAGGACAGATGAGAGATGGGCAGATAAAGATGGGGCTGCAGAGCATTCTATGCTGAAGATGCAACACGTGCAAAGGCTGGTGGTCAGATGGCAGGAGCAGTCCTGGCTGGGTATCCTTCCTGTCAGGAGCAGAGAGTCATGGAACCACCATGTCCTCCAAACCCTTAGTGCTTCCGTGCCTCAACCCCATAGCCTGGAAAGTCTTGATTTTGCTCTGAACTTCTTTAGCCTTCAATTGTGCAGGAAAGAGGAGCTGGAAGCACACCCGAACCAGAGTAGTCAGCACCAACTTCAGAATCAAAAGGATCCGGCTGTGCTTTATCTAACTGAAGGACCGTAATCTGCGAGATGTTCATTTAACATATTTCTGCCTTCTGAATGGCTTTTACTTTTCACTAAATTGAATCTGCAGTACAATATATGTGAATGATTAGGTTGTGTAATACATTCCAGCAAATTTAGATTAGGAATGATTATGACTTAAGTAAAATAGTTGAACACAATTCTTATTGCCATCTATCTTTTTTCTTCTTTTTAGTGTTCATGGGAATGATTGAATGCAAGGAATGAATGACTCCTAGGAGAGCTGGGGCTTGGGCAGGGAGGGGTTGAGGTCTGTCTTTGGAAGCCTTGCAAGGGAAGGGAGAGAGAATGACAGGAAGCTTCAGCATCTGGGGTGCAAGGAGAAGCCCTAGGCAGATGGGAGGCAATCCTGGATCTGCCACTTGCTAGCTGTGTGACCTTAGTCAAATTACATAAACTCTCTGAGTCTTAGTTTCTCATTAGCAAGATGGGCTTTTTAATTCCTGGTTCATGGGATTGTTGCAGGGATGGAATGGAGTCAGATATGTTAGAGCGACACTATGGATGGACCAAGGGCTTGGGTGGGGAGTGAAAGTCCCAGTCAAGTTCTGGGTCTACCACTTACTGGAGCTGTGTGACCTTGACCTTCATTACTCAGCCTCTTAGAACCCAAGTTTCCTAATTGACAAAATGGGAATAAGTGCATGTGACCATGGGTATCCTTGGAAAGAGGCTTAAATGGGATTTTTCCATGTTAAAAGTGCTTTGCATCATGTAAGCCACCTGGGAGGGCTAAATGGCTGGTAGAGGTAAAGAACAGGAATGTGGGGGCATCTCTTCCCTGGAACAGCAGCCAGGCAGGGTGAGGTGGAGCTTTGCTGGGGGCTCTGGGAGGGGGAAGGGAAGGAGAGGAGCCTCAGGAGGAAGTTCCCTTTGGAGTTCCAAGCTTGCGTCTGCCCCAGGCACTCCCAATCTTCCTTCTCCTGCTGTGTATTTCCCAAGTAGCATTGAACTCATTGTAACAGTCTGCATGAAGAATTTATGTATTATGTTTGTTTAAAGTCAGCCTCCCTGGTTCAAAGGGCAGGGAGCTGTTTCTTCATCTGATGTATCTCAAACACCTAGAGCACAGCCTGGCCAGTCAGGAGAGGCCCAGGAAAGATATGTCAAGTGAATGGATTTATGAGTGAGGCTGAACTTTCATCTCCTGGGAATAACCTAGCTGAGGCTGGGGAACCAGGGTAAACAGAGCGCATCTGTCACCCTAGCAGGGAGCTTGCTGTAGGGAGAAAGAGCCGCAGTCTGGGGCATGGAACCTGGGACCCTCTTCGAGGGTGCCACAAGCCCCAAGGATTTTCTCTGAACGTTGGAAGCACCCACAACCTTGCTTTATTTCCCTGTCCCCTCCTGACAACCTGACAAAATGCCTTCCAATCAGAGTAATTATTGCCACCCTGGAACTGCTGCCTCTTGAGGTGGATGCCTCCTGTGGCTCCTGCTGGAGACAATATTTCTTTCCTGTTCATCATGACAACAAATAACAGGACAGCAGATGAAGGGCTCTCCAAGCCCTGCAGAGCTGAAGGAGGCTGGGCTGGTTGCAGTTATTAGCATGGAGGGGAAGAGCCGTTATGGCTCTTGGACTTGGTGTGGTGGCTGGCTGGCTTTGCCTGTGACCTGTGCTGCTCTTGGCCAAGGCAGGTGGGGCTGTGGTAGCTGAGCCCACTAACCCACCTGCAGGCAGGGGCTGGGCACCAACCCAGAGGAGCCGGCATGCCATCAGGGACCACCTGCCTCAGGTGTCTTGCTAAGTGCTTTTCCCTCCACTTAAAAACCCTGTGAAACAGCTACTGTGTTTAAATGAGGAAACAGAAGCTCAGAGAAGTTGAGTACAGTCAGCCCTGCATTTCAGCAGATTCCACATCCACGGGTTGAACCAATCATAGATTGAAAACATAAAGAAAGTAAATCACATCAGACCCGAAGATGTACAGACTTTTTCTTGTCATATTCCTTCAACCATATAGTATAACAAGTATTTATATAGATTTTAGACTGAATTAGGTAGTATAAGTAATCCAGATGATTTAAACTTTTGTGTGTGGGGTGGTTCTTGCATAGGTTCTATGCAAATATTACACCATTTTATATATAGGACTTGAACATTCATGGATTTTGGTGTCCATGGGGGATCTGAAACCAATCTCCCCAGACACTGAGCAGGTGCCTGTAATTAGTGGTTGGACATGCAACTTGTTAACTGTTAATGTTGGGGTGAGAACTTCCATGTTTCCAAACCCCAAGTGCCTCTTCTTTCTATGCTACACCAAATCCTCTGTGGGGTAGACACTCCCTGTGGGGGTTAAGTGCAGCCCCTTACTCCCCAGCCTCAGTTTCCCCACTATTGTACCAGCCATTGATGCCTAGGTGTGTGCCCTGAATCTCAACCTCACCTTATCCTGCCACCTTGCCTGACCTTGCCAGAGTCCTCCCTGCTGCCCCGTGGGGCTTGGGAAAGACCTGTCCTGGGACCTGAGCTGCTGGCTGAGGCCTTGTTTCACCTGCCAAGTGAAAGCTCCTCACCTCTCTGATGTGCTTCATCCTTAGGAGTGGGGCTCCCTCTTGAATACCAATCAGGGCCAATAGCAGCAGTGCATCACAATCCCTTGGACATCGAGTTTAACATCATTACTGATAGTAACCCTGACTTATCATGTTGAACGGTTTTTGAACCCAGGAACTGGAGGTCTGAGGTCTGTGGTCTTAGTCATCAGACTGTCCTGCCTCTTCCTCATTTGACAAGGTCTTTGGACCTTAACCACCTCCATGAGTCTCTGTTTGATATCCCCCTTCAAATCTTTTTCTAGAACTGAACCCAAAACTGCAGATGTGGTCTGACCAAGCAAAGTCCAGGGGCACATTACTTCTTCTGTTTCAAATATTGTTTTCAACTAATGCTGTCTCAGGTTGCACTCCCTTTCCTGGGTTCTCCAGTCCCAGGGTCGGCTCCTCGTAGACTGCTCAGTTAACCCTCCATCTATAGGGCTTTGCCTAACTCCCCAGGGCTTCCAGAAATGGGCCTCTGTGGGAAAGCCTCTTGTGTGGCTGAGGCCTGAGGCCCCCAGCCATGCTCCCACCGGCAGGTTGTGTCTGCAGGGCCTCCCACTGTGGCTCACAGTGGACATGGTAGACGAAAGAACCTGATCTTGGGTCTAAGGGGGGCTGGGGAGAGGCAAAATAGCCTGTGAAGGTCACTGCCATTTCTCAGTGAGCGATCTGTCCCCATTTCAACCTCAGTGGGAAAGTGATGGAGGGTGTAATTAGGGCCTGAGCAGCGCCTGTGGGCTGCTGTGCTGGCTCAAGGAGGCTGGGGACACAGGCAGTAGTCTCTGTCCTCTGATACCCTGGGATCGTGAGCCCAGGCTGTTCAGGACAGCTGCCTCAAGGAACCCAGGACCCAGGCCTTCCTTCACTATTCTCCCCACTTCTTCTCTCATCAAAATTTACTTGTCCTGCGTGTCTCATTTCACCCCATTCCCTTGAGGACTTGTCTTATTAGTGAGTGATCTAACACACTAATGTGGCATTAAGATGTTAAAGTCTAACAATTGGTTTTGATGTTCCTAACCAGCTGTATCCCAAAGGTATAGATCTTGAACAGGAAGGTTCGTTCACCTAAAAGTTTGTGTCCCTCAGGATGAAATTTCATGTGTTCTGGAAGAAAGATAGTTTGTGCAGTGTCAGCCCCAAGTGGTTATCATGCGGGGGCCATTACCGTGCACTGCACAATGACTAGAAATGGAAGCTCCCAGAGATCTGCGTCTTTCTCAAAGTCCCTTTGCTAGTGGGTGGCAGGGCAGGGATGGGAGCCCAGATTTGTTACTTTGAGTGACATCCTCTTCCTGTATAGCCTAAGGCATCCAAACCACATCACACCTGAACCTAAGGCTAGCTCTGAGGATCCTGCTATAATTCAGATCTTGAATGTCACCTCAAGTCGATGTGCTAAAGGCTTGATTGCCACCTGTGGTTTTATGAGGAAGTGGTGGAGCTTTTCAGAGGTAGGGCCTAGTGGAAGGAAGGTAGGTCACTGGGGGCGTGCCCTTAAAGGGGATTTTGGAGCCTGGTCCCTTCCTATTTCTTTCGCTTCCTGGTTCCTGTGAGGTGAGCAGCCCTTCTGTACCACACGCTCCTGCCATGACATACTGAGTCACCATAGGCCCAAAGCAACAGGGCCAGGCAACATGACTGAAACCTCTGAAACCATGAGCCCTCCTTTTAAGTTGATTATCTCAGGTATTTTATCACAGTGACAGAAAGTTGACTAACACAGGTCCCATCAGGGGTGTAGAGCTATTAGAAGGATCTGGCATGTTCAGAGAAATCTTTCTGTACTGCAGTTGTGGAGAGAGGGGCAGAAGAACTATAAATAGCACTTTCTTGATCACTTGCTATGCCCTGACACTATTTCAGGATCTTCAAATACTCAGATCAAGTTTTAAGTTATATTACCATGTTCTGTTTGGCCAGTAAGGAAACTGATGATCAGAAAGGTCACGTCACTTCCACATAGCCCTCAGTCAGCATTTGGCCTACTCAACATTCCTGGAGTCCTAACAGCCCCAGACCTCCTGCTGGGCCACAGTCCCACCCAACTTTGTCTCCTGGGGGCACTGACAGCTGTGTAGGAGTCTGCAAGGACAGGCAGGACTGTGGACTCTCCAGAGAGGAGTCTGTGAGGAAGCTGAGGGCTTGCTCACTTCCCTGGGTGGACTATGAAATAGAATTCCAGAACCTATACAGCCCCTTGGCTGGGGACCTACGTGTATTGGGTGCCTCTGATGTCTTAAGCCCCATTCTAGGTATTTTCTAAACAGTTCTTATTTTAATTCTAATAACAACCCAGTGAAGTAGGTATCATCCCTCCCCCCCTTATATGATGAGAAACTGAGGCAAATGGAAGCACAAAGTCACAGAGCTAAGAAGTGAGAAGCCGAAATTGGATGGTTTCAAGTGATTCCGAACTGATGCTCTTCCTCCTACACCGTGTGGCATTCCAAGGGAGGCTGGGATCAGGGGAGGCAGAGCTTCCTCCTGAAGCTGTGTTGGGTTGGGGACACAGAACCACATTAGAATGGGAAGGACCATGACATCTTCTCTGAGTCCAGGGTGGACAAGGGTCACCTGGTTGGCCCTGCTCCTGCTCTCAGTAGCTCAGGGCACCAGCTGTGGGGTGGGCAGTGCACCTGGGGCCACAGTCATTTAGTTTCGGTAAGGGCCAGAAGGCCCATCCAGGAGGCCTTGGGGAGGATGTGAGAGGTGAGGCTCTGTTCTAAGTGCTCTGGAATATAAAAGCTGCTGCACTGAGGTGGGCATGGCTAGAGCAGGAAGGGGCCTGGAGGAAAGGACTCTCAGCTTAGCTGCAAGAGGTTGGCTTAGGGCAGAAACAGGTTGCAGCCTACAGCAGAGGGACAGGAGCCTCATGCATTTCCTGTGAGGGAGCTGGGAGCAGACTGGGGCTCAGAGGGCGGAGGGGAGGAGGCACAGGATCCAGTCACATCAGGAGGTTTGCATAAAGGACTTCTTGGCCTGCCAAAGCCTCAGAGTCAACCTCTTCTGCAGACGTGTGGCTCATTTGATTGGTTCTCCAATAGGAAAAATGCCAGGGCTTTGGAGGAACAAATGTTGTGGGCCTGGCTTCCCATGGAGCCAAGGCACTGTCTCCTGCAGGTCACCCTTGTGTGGATGTGGACCAAGGGCCAGGCAGCTCTTCACAGTCGTTTCCCCACAGCTCGCCCCATAATTGACTGACTCATCGGTCACTGCTTGCGCGTTCAGCCATTGTTAACTGGTGACTTGAAAATTACCTTTATTTAGCACCGTTATCGGGAGGCTGCAGGGGCGCCGGCATTTCCACTCCACTAGCTCTCTGGCTGTCGGCAGCAAGCAGACTTGTCGCACACTCCGTAGTACCAGGCTGCAGCCCTCCCTGCTCCTGTGGGGACCAGGCAGTGTGCTAAGTGGGCGCAGCAGGAAGGCCAACATGTGCCTGGTTGCAGCAGCCCCTCTGGGCACCAGGCAGGCGATGATTATTCACCTTGCCCTGCTTCCTGCTGCCTGTCCAGCATGACCTGCCTGCCTCCCAATAATCCCCTGATGGCTGCATTGCCTTGTATGCAGGAACCCATCTAGAACAGGGTCCTCGACAGGGGTCTGGGGTGCTCAAATCAGGGTGATTTGCAGAACATGTGCAATTCTTTCCTTTTGAGTGAGTGTGACTATAAGCCTTTA
The DNA here is from genome assembly GCA_020662805.1 of Glaucomys volans. Taxonomy (NCBI): domain Eukaryota; kingdom Metazoa; phylum Chordata; class Mammalia; order Rodentia; family Sciuridae; genus Glaucomys; species Glaucomys volans. The sequence goes on along the minus strand of JAJEJO010000126.1, from coordinate 1,230,466 downwards.
GGGAGAGAGCACTTTCATAGCTCCCACAGCTTTCAGCAGACTTTCAAGAGGGGTTGTGACCCCCAGAGAGCAGGGAAGCCCAGTTCTGGGTCATGGTTCTCAGACACCTCTCCAGAAAGAACTGGGTCTGCAGTCTGCTCACCTGGGGATGCATGTGGCTGCTTGCTGACTGACAAATCACAGAGAGACAGAAGAGACTGGGCATTTGCAGGAGTCCCACCTTTTACTTCCTGCCTTACTGGGGCAAAGAAATGTCCCACGGCTCCCTCTCCTCTGTGTGTTGGCAGAGTGCATCGGCTTCCCATCCCTGCGCCTTCCCACTGCTCACAGGCCCTGTGGAGTGTGCAGTTCTGCAGTAGGTGGTGGGACTGGTTTTGAGAGAAGAAGAGAGACAAAAGTAGGTGGGGAGAGATGGAGAGGTTGGTGAAAACAAAGGAGCAAGGTTGTGTTAGCTTCCTTTTGCTGTGACCAAAATACCTGACAAGAACAACTTAGAGGAGGAAAAGTTTATTTGGGGGTAAAAGTTTCAGAGATTCAGTCCATGTTGGCTGCCTCCATCACTCAGGGCCTGAGGTGAGGTAGAGTATCATAGAAGGTGGTCATGGTGGAGGAAAGCTGCTCAGTTCCTAGCAGCTGGGAGATGGGGAGAGATTAGGGGGGAGGGAGAGAGAGAGAGAGAAAGAGTGTGCACACAAGGAGCAAGGGACAGACTACAATCCCCAATGACATTCCCCCAGTGACCTTCTTCCTCCAGCCATGCCCCACCTGCCTACAGTTACCACTCAGTTCATTCAAATTCCTAATCCACCAATGGTTTAATCCACTGATGAGGTCACAGTTTTCAGAGTCCAATCTTTCTTCTCTGCACAGTGCTACATCACCTAACACATGAACTCTTCGACAAACCATGATAAACCAAAACAAAGGTGAAGGACAGGCTTGGCTCTGGGCGGGAGGCCAGTCCTTTCTTCCCACACAGCACAGCCTCTCTACCTGCTAGAGCGGCTAGACAGGTCCTTTTTCCTCTCGTGGGTGGTATCCTTAAAAGTCCAACCAAGCCCCGCAGGAGCTGTCTCTCAGGTCAGCTCCGCAATTCCCTAATATCTACTCTTGTCCATCTCTAGTCCTTACAGACAGCCAGAGACTCAGAATAGAACATAGAGGAGGTCATTGTCCTAAAGAACACACCAAACTCAGAAGCCTTAGAGAAGGAATTTTTGTTTGGAATGGCTTGCTGTTTTCTCAATGTCCCCCTTGCGTTTCTCCGCCCTCTGCAACAGTGGTCCCAGCCTCTGGGAGGAGGAGCAATGTTTCCTGGCAAAAGCCACCCTGCAGCTGGCCCAAGCCCTCAGACCCGTGGGGGCCATGCTGGTGGCAACTTGTGCAGCATCTCTTCCTAAGCATGCCCTGAATATGGATGCAGAGTTCCCTCAGCTGCCCATGGCACGGTTTCCGTGCAGCTGTGGGGACAGTGACAAGGTCTGTGGGCTGTCAGCCCGGCTGGAGAGCACTCGAGAGCCACTTCATCGACCTTCTCTTCTCTTTCCAAGCCTCTTAACCCACTTGAGCATGGGAAGGGCCTGAAGGGAGTGCACACTCATTTGGGAGGACAAGGAAGCCCCAGTCAATGTCCTCCTCAGCCTGGCTCTGGAGATCCAGAGGTGGGTGCAAGGTCAGAGGCAGTGGGTAGAGCACCTCTGGCAAGGCTGAGTCCAGCAGCCTGGTGGTTCCAGCGGGGAGGCAGGTGAGAATAAGCCATTGCTGGGAGCAGAGGCCTTGGGGAGCCCCTGCTTTGTCAAGGACTTGTGACTTGGCCTCTTTCCTCCCTAACCAAAAATCTGGGCTTTAATTTGAACCTTTTTAATTTACAAAGTATACCTGGAAGATGATGTCGTTGTGACTCAGAGAGATTGAGTGCTTTGCCCAAAGCCACATAGCAGGTCAGTGGCAAAGACAGGACCACAATGAAGTCTCCTTTCCCAAGAGGATCTGGTTGATTCTTGACCCTCTAGGGCCTTCATGCAGGCCACATTGCCCCTTTGGAGCGACAGGGACTGCAAGAATTGACCGGTTCTGATGGCACATAGAGTCTCCACGGGACCAGCAGTGACCGAAGTCAGCCAGAACCTCCTCCTCCCTCCAGCTTTGCGGACACGGGCATCATCTGCTTTTCAAAGGTCTTCCTTGGTGTGTGTGCTCAGAAAGAATTAGAATAAATTATGATTTAAAGGCTGGAGTCATAGCTGACACTGCTTCTGCCTTTAGGAGCAGAGGAAGTGACTGAAGGCTCCAAGTCAGGGGGAACTCTAGGCCCCTAGGAGGGAAAGATGCCCAGGTGAGTCTGTGTTGGAGGTTCTGGTGAATCCCAGGGAAAGCCATAAAGGCTGAGATTGAGCATCTTGGCTGTGGCTGAGCTGCCTCTGCAGAGTCTGTTCACCAGTTTTGAGAAGCACCTGTCATAAAGTCCCAGCAACCCCCAAATCCATTGTGCATGCCCCTGAAGCCACCCAGCAAGACGGCTCTATTCACTGCCTTAGACTCAGACTTACATAGTACCCAACACACAGTAGATGCTCAGTAAATTGTCAAGTGAATTAATTAAGTGAAAGGAAACTTAGAAGATTATTATCTGCAGATAAACCATATTTTATAGGAGTGACTGTTGAGGCCCCAGAGAGGTTAAGTAACATGCCCAAAGTGACACAACCAGTTAATAGTGAGAGAAGTATCAGAATTTAGGTCTCATTTCACTTTCCTCTCTTCCTTCTTAAGGGGGAAGGAAGGAATGTGGTGCCCTTGGCTCCAGGGTCAAGCAGATAATTTGACTTCTGGGAAGTTCTGTCCACATTTCTTAGCTCATTGAGTCTACAATTAGTGTATGGGACTTGGTAAAGAAGTGGTTCATCTGAAAATGACTCAGCTCTGTGTCTTGGGCACAAGGGAGCAGGGAGGAGGCAGGTCTCTCCAGTGCCTTCCATTCTCTTTTAGGAGCATGTGGCTCTCCATGGCTTATTTACCCACCTGGAGTTCAGCTTTCTTCTTCCAGAAAGGAGCCATATAACCACTACAGCCAAGCACAGCACAAGGACGTTGACAAGGGTCAATGACGACCCACACGCCCATACAACACTGATCCCATAGGATTATAATGGAGCTGAAAAGTTCCCACTGCCTAGTGACGTCATTGCTGCTGTCATGTGGTGTGTGTGACGTCATAGCACAAGGCGATGCTCAGATGTTTGCGGTGACGTCTACACAATCACTGCACTGCAGGTCAGAAGTGGGGTTCAGTTATAACTGGATAGTAAATAGTGCTTGATGACAGCACTAAATGATTTTCTAACTTTTTAATAGTTACTTTCCAGTGCATTCCTTCTATGTATAGAAGGAAGATTTACTGAAGGGCAGTTGCTGCGCCAGGCTGGCCCTAGGCACATAGCCCCCATGTTCCCCAGGTCTCGGGAACATGCCATTTTTTCTCGTGCTCTGCTGAACCTTGTGTGGTTGATCACTGCCTAGGAGCAGGCCATGCTCCGTACACCACGCAGTCTGGGTGTGACGTAGGCGGTCCCGTCTAGGGCTAAGTGTACTCTGTGCTGCTCACACAGTGAGGAAAGCACCTAATGACTCACTTCTCAAACCCCGCGCCTGTGGTGAAACTGCATGTGACTCGTCAAGTACGAAGACAGAAGCAACCTCCCTCTGGTGCCGGGGTCCTGAGAGAACAGCCTGGGCCCAGGTTCCCAGGCCCAGTCCTAGAATCTCCTCAAAGCAGGAAGAGGGAGCAGGATGGAGCATGGTGTGGATTCTGGACCCTCCACTGAGTTATTCCAGGAGAGTAAGGATGTGGGAGGATTTTGGGGTGTGGCATCTGGACTGACCTCTGGGAACCCTTGCTTTAGACCAGACATCACCAGAAGTCCACAAGACCCCTCTGTTCCTTGGAGGTCCCTTCCTAGTACACATGATCCCACAACTCCCTTCACCGTCAGAGCCCAGCTGTTTTCAGTGGCCAGGGTCCTCTCTTGTGGAGAGCAGTGTGGTTGGTCTTGGTGTCTAGTCCCGAGCCTGTCTGTCATCCTGGGGCCCCTCATTGTGGGGACACTAAAGGGCAGTGCCAGCCGCTGACAAGCCTGGGTGCACACACATCAGTGCTGAGGAGTCGACAGGACCGACTGAATTAAGTGGCCAAGTTTAGTTTTTAATTAAGCCCCCGTGGTCCTTTAAAAAGGTCACTGATGACACCGTGTTCTTTAAGGCCAATATGAAAAGACATTCAAAGTCAAAGTTCTGAGATGGGAGCCTTGTAACTTGAAATGTCACAGGAAGAAATTTGGAAAAGGGAGAAGAGGAAGCTGGTGGGAAGGACAACGCTGTCACATTGTCCTGCCATCAGCTTTATGGTTTCCACTTGGAGCTCCGAAATGTTCCGGTCTCAAAGGGCAAAGTGCCCCACTCTTCTCTCTGGGATGTCTCCCCCATAGCTGCCCTGGGGCTCCTTATTTTCTATTTCAGTAAAAATAGGGCCCTTGTGTTCCCTGATGTGGAATAAAAGTTGGTAACAATGGCAGAATATGGAAGTTTGCCCCATCTCTGGGGAATTAATACAAATTCATGCAATTGGCTATCATTCTTCTGCACCCTTTCCTTCCAGACTTCTCTACAGACTTGGACCAATACTCTCCCACTTGGAAATATATTTCTATCTAAAGTACACAGCCACTGAATCCCCTCCCTCCATCCCATAATGATATTACAGTTAAAGTAAAGACCTGTGCTTGGTCCTATGGGGGCCCAAGAGTTGTAGAGGTGAGTGAGCCTGAGCAGAGTGGACAGCGCCCCCTAAGGGAGAGATGTGGACTGGCAAGTAGCCAGAAGTCAGGATTTGGTGGCATGAGAGCATTTTCCTGGAGCCCCTCAGCAGGCACCAATGCTGGGGGAGCAGGACATTCTGGATGGTGAATATAGTTCAGTGTAACCAGGGACTTTGTGAAGTCTGGCTATATTCTGCCCATGGTCAACATAAGTAGAGTAGGAAATGGAAAGGACTTCAGATTTACCTTCAGGAAATTTGGGTTTTGCACCAAAGAGTGTTGTTTATCTATCTAATATACATCTCCCAGTTATTTATCATCAGAATGCTTACATTGTTGGCATGACAATGTGCCTCAATTGATGAATACAAATTTCATATCCTCCTTTGAAAAGTTAGGGCTGGTTAATGAGATATAAACAAAATCATTGGGTGGTTTTCTTTAAAACACAGCTGATTCACCTGGAAGGTGCACTTCTTTTGTACTTTCTTTTTCATATCTGAAATGTGGAGTTGATGGCTGAAGCTTCAACAGCTACTTTATGACATGAGGTTATGCCCTGAGAAGGGAAGCCAGTGCTAAGTATGAGCTGCCTATCTACCCCTAGACTTCATGTTAAGTGAGATAAAGTCAACCCCTGGCTTGCTTATGCAACTAAATATTACTTTGGATATCTATTTCAAATAGTTGAATACCAAAGTGACACAGATTGATTGCCCATGCTGTCATTTACACCTGAGGAACTTTGGGTAAGTCACTGAGCTTCAGTCTTCGAGCTTCAGTTTCCTAACTCCTACAGTGGGAATACTACTCTCGTTTTTGCCTTGTAAATGTTACTTCTGACTTGCAAGGCCCACTCTCAGGCTCCCCAGAATGTTCTCAACCTCTTCCGAAGATCACATGGCTTTCCTATGTGAGCAGGGCTGCCTCCCTCCCATTGTTTAGCCAGATAATTGTTCCTGAACCAAGGAATGTGCCTGCCTTCCAACTTCAATGGCTTGCTCAGGCTGTTATAAAGTCCCCTCGTGGGCTCCCATTTTCCAGAGACACAATAGCTCTTCCCGCCTCGCCCAGACCTCGCCCTCCTAGCTGGGGGAAGACAGGTCTGCTGTTTCAAGCTGCTAAAAAGGAGGCTTCAAAGAGCCCACGTTGGCCCTGTTGGGCTCTGACTCATAGAGACGTTTCTGGAGATGCTCAAAAGCCTTATTAATTTGCTGAGACGTCCTTGGAGCCGGCGCCCCGCACCCTATTCCCAGCTTTTCAGCGGCCTCCATTGTCTCAGCCGCATTGTCCTGCTCGGTGTCTTGGCCCCTAATGGACTCTCTCTGAGGCAGGCAGGCTTTTGGCTGTGCCTGCTATTTCATTCCCTGACTCCTTTCTTCCTCTTCTCTGTTGCCTTTAACTCTTTAAATGAAAAGGTGACAGGTTCCTCTTGGACTGTTTGTTCCTGTAACTCCCGGTGTGTCTACCTCACCTCTTTCCTTTCTTGGCATTTGGCTGGATCCGGGTCAGGCTACAGAGCATGGGAAGTTGGCACCCAGCTGACTTTGCTCGTAAATGAAAACCTCTGCCTGGGATCCCCATGGGCCGGTCCACTGCAGCTTACTAGGCATAGAAGCTGGTTTCTCCAGGAAACACCTGACTCCAGTCCACCCACCCATCACCCTCAGGTGTGGAACCTTCTCTGCAAAGGAGAGCGAGCCAGATGCCCAGGGCTCTAGTCCTGTCTCCACCCACTGCTGGTTTCCATTTTCTTCGTCTAAAATCAGGGGCTTGACTTGCCGGTCCTGTGGTAAGCAGCTTTCCAGTAAGTCCTGTCTATGGGTCTTCAAGCCCTTCCATGCTTGGATGTTAGTTTTCCATCACTATAACAAATACGTGCAATAATCAACTTGCTCAGAGAAGAAGTTTATTTTGGCTCAGAGTTTTAAAGCTTTCAGTTCATAATTGCTTGACCCTGCTGCTTTGGGCCTGTGGTGGCACATGGTGGCTGGAGTGCATGGTGGAGCAAAACTGCTCACATTATGGCCAGGAAATGGAAAGAGAGAGAAAGAGGAAGAGACTGGGGTCCTATGATCCCTTTGGAGAGCACATCGCCAATGGCCCAAAGATGTTCCTCTTGGCCCCGCCCCTTAAAGTTTCTGCCACCTCTCAACAGTGCAAAGCTGGGGGACGTAGCCACTAACACATGGACCTTGACTCATACATCTTGACTCATGTTCCAGATTCAAACTACAGCAAGTCCCCTCTCTGGGTGTGGGTTGAACCTAGTGACTTGCTTCTCACCTAGGGAACACACAGATGTGGTGGCGTCACTTCTGCAATTAGGATATAAAAGGACTAGCTGGTGTGCTCTGCCTTGTTGACATTCTCCCTTTTGTTCTCCATCTGTCTTTCTCAGCTGCTCCCCAGGAGAAGTGCACAAGGCAGGAACTCAGGGTGGCCTTTGGCCAGTATCCCATGAGCAATGGAGACCTCAACCCTGCAACTCCCAAGAAGCTGAATCCAACCCACAACCTTGAGTCATCCTGCAAGCACACCCTGCTCCAGGGAAGCCTCGAGATGGTTCCAGTCCTGGCCAACACTCGATTCCAGCCTGGAGAGAGGCCAAAGCAGGGAACCCAGAGCCATGACCACCTTTACACCCACATGAATTTGGAGATGATAAGCATGCATTCTATTAGGCTGTTCATATTAATACAGCACTAGATAACTAATGTAGGTTCTCTCTAGCAAAAGAGAAGTGAGTTCCTTTGCTTCATTTCTCTATCTCTGGACTCAAGTTTCTTAAACTATTCAGATCCACTAGCTGGTTACTGGGGGATGCAGGTCACACGTGCCCCTTCCTCCCACATGCTTGGAAATCGATAGGTTCCTGAATTTCTTTGCCCCTTTTCCAAAAATGCATGATCAGAAAAGAAAAGGAAGAAATCACTGAACCAAAAGCTCCACTGAGCTGATTCCTGCTTTCTATTGGGATCATATGTAAAATGTGAGTTTTTGCCAGAATCCAAATTGCCAGAAGGGGCTTGATTGATAAGGCCTTGGGGGTCCTTGTAGACCTCTGATAATTCAGACCCATGGCTTGCCTTTCAGAGTGTGGTGCACACCTTCTGTTTTCATGATTTCCTGGTTCCCTCCTCCCCTGCTCATCCACCCCTCCAAAGATCCTGACCTCAGGAAGCTTGGCATGCAGTGACATCTACAGGAAATCAACCCGGATTTCACAACCTTAGTCCCTCCCGGCTCCTCTTCTCCCCATGTTCCAGGAAGCCAGAGTGGAGCCATCTCTCCAATCTATGAAGCAATAAAGAAATGTATTTACGAACCAGCCTCTATCTAAGGGAGGGAATTTATGTCTCTTCATGCTCTTGTTGACAATAATAACTGATTGCTGCATCAATGTGATGCAATATAATTTTAAAACCCTCCAGAACAAGGATCAGAAAACAACTGGCAGGGAGGAAGAGCGGTGCTGGGCACCTCTGGTATTGCAGTGGAGGCCGGGCTGCTAATGCCCCGAGGCGGTGGGAACACAGCCCTGGGAGCACCTGCAATCTCATTTTGTTTCTTTTCCAGCGCTGGGGAAGAAAAGCAATTTGTTTGCTCTCATACTCTAAAGATGAACTTCCCGTGCTCAATCAAACGTTATTATCCCAATGTAAGTCAATTTACCTTTGAATTTGAAGGCTATTTTCTTCCTAAATGGCTAATTATGGGAGATAGATGGCTGTAAACAGAAGACTTCTCCTTCACTCCTCAGCCAACCTTCTCCCCAGGCACCTAAGGGAAGCAGAGGAAGGGGGCTGAGGCAAGGGCTGCCTTCTGCACCTGGTCTGTGCCACCCCCTGTCCATCCTTTCCGGTCATCCTACAATGCCATTCGTCCTCCGTCCGCATTCCTAGATGCTGTTCTCTGGAGTTTGGTCCCCTGAATTCTGTCTCCTGCTAATCCTCAAACCATGACCTCCCCACAGTGCTCATTTTCCAGAATGACACCCCCAGGTACCATCACCCCCCTAAAGGACTCCACACTAAAAGAGGTCATCTCAGCCCAGGGATTGTGCACCTGGGACAGCATGAGTTTTAGGGGACAAGGGTCCTGGTGAGCGACTGAGATGAAACAAGGTCACCCGAGGCTGAGGCTTTGATTCGCTGGGCAAAGCCAGGAAAGGGGACCCGATGCTCTGTGGGGCTGCGGCCTTTCATGTTGACTGATCCACACCATGCAGGAGCTAATTGAATGGCGGAGTTTGTTTATGGAGAGGAGGAACAGCCCCCCACCTTCCTGGCAAAACAAAGGCTTTCCCCAGGAGCCCAGGCGCAGAGGTCAAGCCCGGCAGCATTGCTGTTTGCCTTTTGATGGAGGCTGGATCTGGCAGCTCTGAGGAAGGGAGTTATTGTGTGCACACTGTCAGAGGCGCCTCCAGCAGGGAGACCTTGGCCCTGGCAGCTTTCCAGGTCTGGAGGTTACCGAGCCTGTGGTGAGGGGGTTGATCTGGAGGAACCCGGTTTCCAACTCCTTTCTCACAGGTCTGGCCTCTGGCCTTCTGCACTTTTGACCTGGGCCAGAGAAGCCCTGATAACAGTAACTCAAAGGCAACTCCTGGCTCAGGTGCCCCTATAGGCCTTAACTTATTTGATCCTCACAACCATTCTACGGTATCATCCTCACTTGACAGATGAAGGAGAGGCCCAGAGAGGTCAAGCATTTGGTCTGAGGTCACACAGCTAGTAAGTGGCAGAACTAGAACCTGCATCTGAACACTTGGACTTCAAAGCCTCTGATCTCATCATTCTGTCATCGCTCCATCACAGAAAGGATGGCTTGTGGCTTTGGGATCAATGTGGAAACCTAACCCTTACTTTGGACCTGTGTCACTTGGGCCAGGTTTCTAATCTGTAATTCTTACTTTGACCTTGGAACCCTGGCCTTGATAAGCCTGTTTGCCTTGAACTTGCTGTTCTGGTGGCTGGAAGCACTGGTGAGAGGGGTGAGCTTTTTAAGAAATGCTTTGGCAAAGTCAAAGGCCATGGTCAAGGTCAGTTCAAGGGGCCAAGCAAGGGCAGTCCTCTCCCCCTCAGCCACACCTATGGGGGTTTCAAGAACCTATCATTGGAGGTCTGACTTACTAAGGCATAGAGGACATCATGAGCTACTTTCTGTACTAGCTTAGACTCTGAGGGACCCTAGGACATGCACCCTTCTGCCCACCTGACCACCCTGCCAGGGGAGGGTTCTGCACACTCAAGAAGGGAATCCAGTTTGTAATGGTGGACTGCCATTTTGAGATTCCCCCACACACTCTGAGCTGTGGTGCCCTGTGCCAGGGTGAGGAGACTGGGGACCCCTGTTTAGCTTAGTGCTTTGATTAAAACGATAAATTCACATTGAACACCAATGGGCAGGCAGGTGGGGGCTCCTGCCATCTCTAGCTCCCTCCTGGCATCTTCTAGAAGCAGCTGGTTTGGAGAGAGGTGTCTCCCTCCCTCCCTTCCTGTGAGATGTAAAGGGAGCAGCGCCACCCTGGAGCCTGAGGAAGGAGGGCAATGTGGCTGGGGGCTGGCACACCTCTGCACGGAGGATGTGGGGCCTTGACCAGTCTAGGAGGGATGGGCAGCAGAGAGGAACCGCAGGGAAACCTTAGTGACTGGCTCCTGTCTGGTCCCCGCCTCTTCGACTTGCCACAGAGCTGCCCGCCTGGAAGACACAAGGATGGGTTTTGTCCTTCTGAGCAGCTGTCAGAGCCATGTGGCAGTTCCCTAACATTGGCGGCATTTGCGTGACTCTCTGGCCTTCAGAGTCAAATGCCCAGCAGCCACCTGGCTGGCAGGTGTGCTGGGACTGTCACCCTACCTGGCCCTGAGGGCAGGGAGCTTTGGGTTGTCCATGCTGTGGGTGGGAGAGGAAGTGGTTCCTCTCTCCTCTCTCCCTTCCCTGTGTGCTGCAGAAGAGATCCCTCCTCCCCCTAGCGCCAAGACTGAGGATCAATTTCACGTCCTGTCTTGAAGAGGAAACCAAATCTGTTTTGGATGAAGGAACCTGCCTACGAATGTCATTATTTTTAATTCGACTTCCTCCTTCCTTCCCTTTTTTCCCCTCCCTCCTTTCCCCTCTCCATTCTATCCATCCATTAATATTTACTGATACTCCTTCATGCTCCTTCCTTGGCATAAGGTATGATGCCAAGCTGTGGAAATGAAGAGGTAAATAAGCAACCGCCCCTGTCCTCGTGCTCTCTCCTTAGCATCATGACCACTGTATTTCTGAGCCCAGGATGAGGACACCCAGCTGACAGGGGTGAGTGAGTTCCCATATGGGGACAGGCATGGAGACCACTTTGAAGGTCTGAGACCTTCTGTCTAGGAAGGAGCCAGCACAGTCAGTCCACCCTGGCTGCACTGCATTCTTGGATGCAGCTTTGCTCTGTTCTTTAATAAGAACAAGAAGAGCCATCATTTAGTGAACATGTGCTGTGGGCCAGGTTAGCATGAGACCACACAGGCATTGTATCCCATTTAGTCTCACCACGGCCCATTGCACAGATGAGGAAATGGAGGCTCAGGAGGTACACAGAGAGTTGACAGTGCAGTCCTTGTTGGCCAGCCCTAACACCTGTCTTATGTCTGTGGCCAGAGACTTTGCGTCCATTGCACAGATGTGTTCTGTGAGCCACGAGGGGAAGATGGATGTGCAGCACACTGTCTGAAGCCAAGGTGCCCAGGATGGTGTGTCTGGGCTGCATAGCGTACTCTTAACCTAGACCGTCAGAACTCTGCCAGGCATTTCTTTTTGGAACATAATAAAGCAAGAGGTCTTGGAGATGAAGTGAGGTGGAGAAGCAATGCTGGGCTTATCCTGGAGCTGCAGCTTGCTCTCGTGGCAGCCTGAATTCTAATACTCAACCCCCTGAGCCTCCTCCCAACATTGATGCAAAGGGAAAGAGGCCCAGGTGATGGCCCTCGCAGCAGGACCCCGGAGGAGCCAACAAAAGGGCATATATGAAAGCGTGCTACAAACTGCAAAGTGGCAGATGTGATTGTTATTACTGCTTCTTGCACCTTGGCAAAGACCCATGGCTACAGACAATGCATGACCAACTGGCCCAGCCCTGCCAGCCTGCTTGATTCTGCCCCTTCTTCTTGGTTCCTCCCCTCCTCTTGCCATTTCTCCTGCATTCTGTGCTCTCCTGCGGCCCTGGTTGGGCTCCCTGTAGATGACTCTCTCTAGTAATTGACTCCAGTGAGCTAAAAGCTGGAATCCCACCAAGCCACGTGTCCAGTTGGTCCCTCCTCTGTCACTGCCAGGATCTGGTGGGATTTTGTGGGCTGCATTTAATATCATCAGTCAGGGCCCCAGCAGGCAGCTCTGTCTTCAGTGGATGCCTTGAGAATAACAGAGCACCCATGGTCTCCAGGCCTCGGACTATCTAGGTTTAAATTCATGGTTCAGAGGGATGTAATCACTGCTGTAAGGAGAATGGTGTGGGGACTCAAGATGGGGCCCATTTCATGGAAAATGATGGATGGGATGCAGGATGCTGGGACAGAGGCCCCACCCATGCTGAGCAGTTGGCGCATGTATGCAGATCTCTGCTCATAGACTGTGCTGGGCACTTCATTTCCTAGAGACAACCAGTGTGTTTTAATAATGTCTACTTGGGTTAATGAAAGTTGTCGGTTTCACTTAATAAATACATCGCCATTCTTGGCTATGCATATCTGTCGCACTGGGCCTGGAGCTGTGCATCCCTGCCTGATGCAGGGGGCTGGGGAAGCAGATGCCACGCGGCCCATATCTGGAGAGCTGAGTTCTGAGAGGACTGGGGACCTGGTCCCTGGAGTGAAGCATTGCACTTTTTCTTTGGGGTCAAATCAGGGCATAAGGGAAGGGAGACACTGAGATTTTATCCTGTGATTTTTGTGGTATTGGGATCAAACCCAGAGGCACTTAACTCCTGAGCTACATAACTACTAGTTCATTTAAATTTTCAGACAGGGCCTCAGTAGATTGCCCAGTCTGCCCTTAAACTTGAGATCCTCCTGCTTCGGCCTCCCAAGTTGCTGGGGTTATAGGTGTTGTAGCACTGTGCTGGGTGAGATAGTAGCTTTTGGAGGAAAACTGTGAGCTATAATGGTGCCCAGAGAATGCAGGCTGTGGATTCAAGCCCAGCTTGGGAAGGAATCTTACTATCTGTGTGACTTTGGGCAAGTCATTTAATTTCCCTGAGTCTCCATTTCTTCATCTATAAAATGGAAATGATAATAGCATTTGCCTCACGAGCATCCGTGACATAAGGCATGCACAGCTCTCATGCAGTGCTGGGCAAACACAGCACCCAAACTGGAGCCAGGGGTCTTAAAAAACTGTTTTTATTAAGATGTTGTCCTATGTTTATGAACAGGGGTTCCGGAAACATGGCCTGGGTTTGGATTTTCTGTCTATCACACACTAGCTGTGTGATATTGGACAAGTTGTTGAACTTTTTTGTGTGTCTCAGTTTCCTAATCTGTAAAATATGGGGGAGTAACAGTACTTATAGGGTTGTCGTGGGGATTGAACAAATTAAGATGTGTAAATCCTTTAGAACAGGGACCTAGTAATGACTCAGTAAACATTGGGGGCTATTAGTATGATTGCTGACTTCACAGGGCCATGGGAAAGGGGAGTCCAGACTCCATGGGAACTATCTTCTGCATTTCACCACCAGGAGGTGGCCCCTGGGCCACATCCCAGATGGTCCTGCACATCTCAGGGGCGATGCCAGGCAGAGACCCTGGACGCCCAGATGTGGGGAGCAAGGGAAGGCTGCGGCAGAGCAGGGGCAGGATCCAGCCCAAGTTTCCAAGCTGCACAACTTAATTCAAGGTTGGCTGCGAGAGGAGGGGTGGGGGCACATTTAACATTCTGGGGACATTCCTCCTGAACTCTGCAGAGGCCTTAAACCTTCCCTGAACTGCCGCCATGCATCGGCAGGCATGTTTTCCTCAGCCCTCCTGCCCAGTCCACATTTTCTAAAAGTGTAGGTTGATCAAACCCCAGGAATGGATCTGTGGGGTGAGGGAAGGCTCTGGATGGGGGTGGGGCAGAAGATAAGGAGGATGGTCCAACGTAGCCAGAAGGCAATTTCTAGCTGAAGTAAGCAGCTTTGGAACCTGCCTGCCATACAGCCTGGTATTCCAGGGCTTTGTAATCTGCACGTGTACTTCACGAAGCAGTTGCTTCCAAGGGGCTCTTTCTGGCAGCCAGTCCTGTTGTGGGGTTTTTAAGTAGCCAGGGCTTCCCCAGGAGGCCATAGAGTGGGTGGGGATGCTCAGCCATGGGAACGAGTGGGGCCTCGAACTCCCTAAACCCAGGGACAAGATGGAGCAGCAGGGCTGGGATTGGCCCACCTCCAGCTTTTATAGGAAAAGAAACTGATATATGTATAACTGGTATAACGCGCACACATGTAATCCCAGGGATTTGGGAGGCCAAGGCCGGAGGATCACAAATTCAAGGCCAGCCTGGGCCACTGAGTGAGACCCTGCTTCAAAATAAAATTAAAAAGGGTTGTGAGTGGAATTCAGTGGTAAAATACCCCTGGGTTCAATTCCCAGTATCCATACTCCACCCCCAAAAGACACTGAGACCCAAGAAGCAAAGTGAGGAGCTTACTCATGCATTTGGTGTGGTTTTGGACAGACTGATCAGGTTTGATGTGATTGGGCTGTTTTCTGGTGTGGATTTGCAATCTGACTGGGAGAGGAAGGACCCATGGAGCAAGCAGGCAGGATGTCCTGCCTGGCTCTCTCCAGCCATGACTGCCTCCTTCCACTGGGGGGAGCAGTCTCTCCACAGGTGGGGCTGTCCCTTGGGAGGAGAATCTCTGCTCCCTTGCCCAGAGATAAGCAGCTCTTTGTGTTCAAAGAACTATTATTGCCATTATTAATTGCCGGCTGTTATTATCATGTAGGCATTAAGTGGTTGCCTCCGTCCTTAGAGTGTTAACACTTAGAGCCGCTTCTAGCAAGGTCAAAATAAGGCTTCACTTCTGCAAGGGTTTGCTCCGGGTCCCGCCATTGTACAGATGGAGAAACGGAGTCCTTAATGACTTGCTTAAGGATAGATTCCATCTCCTTCCTCTTCAGGGTGTTAGCCCTGCAGGCTGCACAGATGAACAGAGAGGGTCTCTGAGAGCTTGCAACCAATAGGGGTGATAAGACTCACCACAGGGACAAACATCACTCCTGGGTAAGCTCTGTAGAGGAAAGGCTGGGGTGAAAGGGACCTACCCAGGCACCAGGGCCACTGTCCAGTCATTGTAGCAGCCAGGGCCATGCTGAGCCCACTGTGGCTCTCCTGAAGCTCTCCAGCCAACCCTTGTTGTACCGAGGAGGGAGTATTCTCCCAGTGGAGTCTGAGCTGGGTGCCAATTCCTGGGACACTGCTGGGGGTGGGGGTAAGAGGTGGCACTGGGTCAAGGCAGGTGGGAGACAAAGGCAGGAGGCAGTTGAAGGGGGTAGTTCCAGAAGCCTTTCTGAGGAGCCTCCCATCTACCTGGCAGGCTGGAGAAACAAGGTGCTGAATAACGAAGGCGATTGTGAAATCTAATTAGTGCAGACCTAACTTCTGACTTCCGACACAGGGCTCCTCCTCTAGCCCCAGGCTATCGAGCTGAATTAAGCTGCCTAAGATCACCTCATTAAATTCACTAACCTTGCTTTTCCGCTACATTTAGCCTCTGGTGCCCTTCCTCTTGTCTGTGGGAGGTGCCTGCCTGGCGCTACTCCAGTCCATTCCCAAGCAGGTGTTTTTAGGATCCCTGCCCCCCCTCTTCCAATGGCTCCCTTAATCACCAAGTTCCTTTCTTCTGAGCTCAGTAATCATCCTGAACTAATCCATGCACAAAGCCCTGTGGCTGAAGGAGGAGCCACCCCTCCTCACCCACCCTGGCTAAGGAGATGATGGTCCCCGGGTGCTAGGAATTCAATGAGGAGGGAAGCAGGGGCCATCAGAGGCAGAGCACTGGGCCCACTTGCAAACTGGGCACTAGCACACGTGACTGGCGTTTCCTGGGGGCTTACCTGCCTGCAGTATGTTTCTGGTACAGAGATGGGCAATTAGGAAGCCCACCCAGGGAGGAGGCATGCCTGGGCAGGAGGAGCAGGGCCACAGAGCAGCCCTGGAGTCTGGCTGAAGATGCACACAGCTCAGGCAGCTCACTCTGAGCCCTGATAAACAAATGAATCACTGTGGGTGGGAGGAGGAAGCAGAAACATTCAGGCTAGAGGGGTATTTGTTGGGAAAAAGACATGTAATGCAATTAGTACTATAGGAGAATGGGGGGAAATCTAGCTAGCTTGGAGAGAGGGCTAAAGTCCCTGCCAACTTGAACTTCAAGCAGAATTGTGCAAAGTGTGGAGCACTTCAGGGAGAGCTGGCCATCCATGTGACTTGAGTGTGTGTCACTCCTGTTGGTGGGAAGGGGCAGCTGTTGGAAGGCTGGGCAGGCTTGAGAGCACAACTGTGTAGCCTTAGGCAGTTCCCTTAATGTCTCCGCTTAGCCTCTTGCCAGGAGAACTAATGCATGTCTTCCCCCAGGGGCTGGTGGCTGGGTTAATTGGACATTGTTTATGTGACATTTATTATTTATGATTTCCTTTTGTCTATCCTGAGTGTGACAATGGTTGCTAACTGATCAGAGTCACTCCTGCCTTGGGACATGTCTAAGGAAGGTCTCTTTCTCAACCTGCCTTTGAGGCCAAGCGTGACTTTAAGAAAGGCAAGTGCACGGGTGCGAGAATGCGCCTGAAGACAGCGTTGGGCAATAGCTTTGCTTTTGCTTCTTTCTGGGTGACCTCAGATACATGCTCACTTGTGGAAAACGGCTGGGTGGACCTGGAAGGAACTGGGATCATGGATCATCTGGTTCCAGTGGTTCTCAATCTTGGCTGCGTTTTGGAATCACCTGAGAGAGCTTTTAAAAGTACAACTGGGATGTAATAGGTATAGGGGAGGGACTTTGAGGTTTTAATTTTCCCTGTGATTCTAAAATGCAACAGAAGTCGAGAATCACTCATAGCTCCAGCTCATTCTTATTGTGACTATTTTTTCTTGTTAATTATTAAGAAACTAGCAGTGAGCACTAATGGAACTTTTACTATGTGAAGGCACAGAGATAAGACTTAATGTTGGTAGCTTCAATGAATCTTCAGAACAACCCAATGTTGTTAGAAGATACTATTATCATTTCCTTTTCACAGATGAAGAAATCGAGGCTCAAGGAGGTTAAGTAAACTAGTGCAAGGTTACACATTAAGTCAGTTGCAAAGTTAGTCCTGACCTAACTCCAAAACCTGTGCTGTTATCCATTGCACAGAATATGAGAATTGTGCCAACAGTGTGGGGGAATTTCAACCTCTCATCCCTAAGATTATTCCCAAGCAATAATTCTTATCAATAAATCAGCACATGGGGCACAAGGACTGAAAGGACATACCTTGGATGACAGGCTAACCTGGCCTCGCCCGTGATCTTATGGTACTATGGTTTAATGACGCCCACCTACTCACTACGACAGAATACTCTGCTTCGGCCTATGGGCTGCAGAGCACTCTGTAAATGGGAGTCTACTACTATCATGAAAAGGAGCCAACAGTGAGAATCTGCAGGGGTCATTCTTTTCCCCTCAGGTGCCAGGACTGTAGGGTTAGGGAGAGTGGGGACTTGCTGAAGAGACCCATCCTTCCCTATGGTCCCTTGGAGGGCTGGTCATCTCCCTTAGAGCAGTTTTCTGCATGGACTTTATTTTAAATTTATATCCATTTATTTAGATCTTTCTCACTTCATCCAAAGTTTTATATAAATCTTATACATACATTTGTAGATATATATCTAAGTATTACATTTTCTTCATGTTACTACAAATGATACTGTGATTTTAATTTTCTTTTTGTTTTTTTGAAGCTGCCTCAGCTGTCTCCCCAGGTCCGTGCAGACCTGGGCAGAAGCATCCTGCTCAGAGCTGAGAATATCTGTTCTTTGCAGATGGCTAAGGTGGAACTCAGCCCAAGATGCGCTGGGCCTCCTCGGCCTGACACGGCCAGGGTTTTGGAGGCTGCAACTTTTGGAAACACATCTCCTGGATGCAGGCGGAAACCAGACTAGTCTGGAAGCCTCTGGTCAACCTGTGATGGAAGCTCTTGTAGAAGGAGGCAGGTTGCCTCAGGGGCTAGGAGGACAGATACAGGAGACGACTGTCACGTTAAAGTCTACCTCCACTGCTTCTGAGATGTGTGACCTTGGGAAGGCTCTTAATGGAAGCTGAAAGTTCTGAGAGGTGAGGAGAATAATAGGTCCTGCCTCATCTGGGCACAGTGGCACACACCTGTTATGTCAGAGGCTCGGGAGGCCGAGGCAGGAAGGTTCTAAGTTTGAGGCCAACCTCAGCAAATAACAAGACCCTTAGCAATTTTGGGAGACCCTATCTCAATCAATCAATCAATCAACCAATCAATTAGTAAATGGACTGGGGGTGTAACTCAATGGTAAAAAAGAAAAAGAAAAAAAAAAAAAAAGACCCACCTCAGAAGGAAAAAGGAAATTAAGCGATAATAGTTGTAATGAACCTAGCTCAGTTCTTGGCTCACAATGCTCAATGCTGTCATAACTGCTATTGTTACCACCACCATCTACACTCTCATTATTTTCCTTTTATATCTTATTTGCATTTTCAGCCTTTTTAGGGTGCTATGGTTTCAATGTGTCCTCAAGTTCATGTGTTGAAAACCTAATTCCTGAATTCATGTGTCAATTGGAATTTGGAGGGGGGTTTTGGGAGGTTGTTAGGACTGGGTGAGGTCATCAGTGTGGAGTCACCATAATGGGATTAGGTGCTTTTAAGAAGAGGAAGAGGGACCTGAGCTGGCACACTTGCTCTGTCCTGCCATTGATGCCCTTTGCCATGTTATGATGCATGGAAGGGACCCTCACCCGATGCCTAGATGCAGGTGCAGGTGCAGTGCTCTTTGGCTTCCCAGCCTCCAAAACCTCCAGAAACCTCTATTCTTTATAAATAATTTTTTTTTATAAATAACCCTGTCTGTGGTATTCAGTTACAGCAACAGAAAACAGATGAATATGGAGGGATAATGCCTTTTGTAGAATTAGGCTTCTTTCCATCTTTGAAGTTCCCTTTGATGTATTCAACAGTATGTATCCACTCTGCCCATGTCCTTGGTGAGTATATATGCTTAAGCTATATAGAGGGTCCTTGACTTACAATCGTCCTAGTTAAGACATTTGACTCTACCATGGTGCAAAAGTGCATGTGTAGTCAGTAGAATCTCTACTTCAGATTTTGAATTCTGATCTTTTCCTGGGTTAGTGATCTGCAGGACCATCCTCTCATCATGCTGGGTGGCATCAGTGAACCTCAGCTCCCCATTCGTTCCTCTATCAACAAGGGGAAACCCCAACACCCTCTGGTGTGCTGTCCTGCTAAGCCAGTGTGCAGCAGGTTAGGTGTGTCCCGTGTATCTTTGACTTAGGATATTTTAGCTCACAGGGGCTTACTGGGATGCAACCCACTTTCTGTCGAGGAGGATCTATACTCTCTTCTTCCTAGGCATCCTCCTGGGCTTTGAATACCACAACTCATCTTCCCCTTTCCCATCTCATGTCTTTCCTTTTCACTTGGTTTCTCTTTCTGGAGGTGTGGCAGGCAGAGTCTAGGCGTGGTTGCCACATAATTTTGTCCAAGTGAACCTTCTGTGCCCTTCCTGTAAGTATTCCACTGTGGACGCTCTCTGGACCACACATAGTGATGTTCTGACCCCAGGGCCAGAGAAGACCATGGAGGTCTCCATGCTCCTTCTGCATGTCCAAACTGCTTGGCTGTCCATCAGCACTCATCCTTTTTCCACCATCCAGTGGCTGAGCAGATCACCTCTCAGCTTGGTCAAGCTCAGGCTGAACATCTAGCACTTCACCTGAACTGCAGGCCACTGCTGTTCCTCTAGAACCCACCTCACCCTCGGCACTTGCCACACAGATCTTCTTTAATTCTTTAAAACTGCTCCTGGTTCCCCACAGAGCCCACCTCCTCAAGGAAGCCTCCCAACCCAGGCCCCACTCTTCCTGCCTCCCCTGGGCTTCTCCTTTAGTTCTCACTACGGCTGCACCCACATCGTTTGGGGCATGGTGTGGTGGACTGTCTTCCCCAATCAAAAGAATAACTCCAAGAGAGCAAGGAGCACGTCCACTCATTCTCTAGGCACCGCAGGGCCTAAGCACCCCTGGCTTACAATAATGCTTGATCAGTACTGGAGCGAATAAATTCAGGTGACATCCACTGGAATTAATTTTTCCTGTGTCATACTTGTGTTTATTATGCTTTCTATTATCTGGGTCTGCTGCTAACTGGTGAGTCTGTGAGTGACTGGGAATACTATTTTCTTTATCACACTCATTTAAAAAAAGGATATCATTCTTTTAACATAAAATTTGCCCTTTTAAAGTATATATTTACTAGTTTTCATGTATATTTACAACATGTGCAAGCAGGGCCTCTAATTCCAGAACATTTTCATCACCCCACAAATAAACCTCATACCCACTAGCAGTCAATCTCCATTCCTCTCCTCCATTAATCTGCTTTCTGTCTCTATGGCTTTGTCTATTCTGGACACTTTATTTAAATGGAATAATACAATATGTGGCCTTTCTGACTGTCTTCTTTCACTAAGCATGATGTTTTTAAACTTCATATATGTTATAGCAAGCATCAGTACTTAATTCTTTTTGATGGGCAAATAATATTCTGTTGTATGGCCATATCACATTTAAAACAGCTCATCAGTTGATGGACATTGGATTATTTCCACTTTTTGGCTATTTTGACTAATTCTGTTAGGAACAGTTTTTGTGTGAATATGTTTTTGGTTCTCTTGGTTATTCATATGTATGTATGTGTGTGTGTGTGTGTGTGTGTGTGTGTGTGTGTATGAATACAATTGCTGGGTTCTGTGATAGCTCTGTTTAACTTTTTTTTGTGAACTCCAAAACTGCTTTCTTTTTTTTCAATTAATTAATTATTTTTTATTTTTTGCAGTCTTGGATATAGAACCCAGGGCCTCATGTGTGCTAGGCAAACACACTACCACCGAGTACCACCTGCAGCCCTAATTTTTAAAAGAAGGGGTGGACCAGTTTAGCAGTTCTTAATTTTTAAATTTTTATTAATTTTTGATAAAGAACTCCTTTAGAAACACATTAAAAAACAGGGAACTTCTTCCCAGAAAAATGCATATATGTGAAAAATGCATATATGTACAATTTCAGGGGTTTAAGAACCATCAGAAATTAATGATGGGTTCCTATCTTTTTTGTTTATAGCCTCACACATGGAAGCATTTTAAGGTTAGATTATTTTCTTAAACATAAAAATCCATCTCCTTTTTTTGGCTTTTGTACATGGATATGGGAAATGGATAATTTGGCTAATGAGTTCCAATCCGTGTTCTGATCTCCATTTGGGATCGGAACATTCAGCAACCAATCAGTTGCTTTAATTTTTTCCACCCACTCTGTAATCATCTGATTGATGTGCAATTACCTCCCCCTGATCTGACACACAGTTTCCCTTCTCATGTTTCCCATCTGACGCCAGATAACCTTCATTTTTTCCCATTTATTTTGTGTGTGTTGGCCACTGTTTGATATAATTATTTTTGCAATCATCTTCTATTAGGTGAAAGAATATTGCAGTAGAGAAAGAAGGAAAAGGAAAATAAATGCCTTCCTGACAAGTTCTAATATTTTATGTTCACAAATAATCTCCCAATATCAGAGCAATAATATTATTTTCTCAATGTGCATTTATTAAAATGTAAAGTAGCTCCGTCACATTGGGAACTAAAACCCTTGCATTACCTTGGCCAGAAAATATCACTTATTTATTTCAGATTACATTTCTGGAATTTTAATATTGTTGCTTTTTTCTTTCCCTCCTATAGCCTTTATCTAGCAGGGGGTGAACCTGACGGGTTGATTTCTAAAGAGGCATTGCTGAATGCTCAGGGCCTTAATTTGGTTTTAAGAATTGCTTTTGGCTCTTGATTTACGATGAGATTCTTTTCTGTGTAATTCTCTTGGCTGGAAACCCAATAGAGGTCTCCCTTTGTGGATGACATTTTGACACCACATTTTAAGACAGAATATAGAGGGTGAGGGGGGAACAGAGAAGTCCCAGAAAGGAAGAAGGTAGGGCTGGGAATGTAGCTCAGTGGTACAGCATATGTATAGCATGCACAAGACCTGGGGTTTGATCCCTAGCACCAAATAAATGAATAAACTAAATAAAATAAAAATAAAATGGAGGAGGGGAATTAGCATGGTGAGCTTCAGGGGTTGGAAGAGTTAGAGTTAGCTCTATTATCTATTTCTCTATGGTGTCCAATGGCCACACTTTAGATTTCAATTCCAAGTCAGAGTATTAATTTTCAGGTAGTGTCAAAGACACTAGATTGAAAACAAGAAGCTGGGAGTCCTAATCCTGTTCTTTTCTCTAAGTAACATTGTGACCTTGGACAGATCACTTCCATTCTTGGGGCTGTTTTCTCAAGTGCAAAAGGAAACACTAAGCTAGGATAGATGGGTTTTAATCCTGGCTGCATATTAGAATGCCCCAGAGAGCTTTGAAAACTATATTGATGCTCAGGCCCTCAGAGCCTTTAAATCAGAACTTCTTGCAGGGTGGGTGAATGTGTGGGGGTGTTGGTGTCTTTATTCTGATGGTTCTCACGAATCCAGGGCTGAACACCCTTGGCCCAAATGATCTCAATGGTTCCTCCAGATTTCTGGTCGTATGGTATTATGAACTGGGGGTGTCTCACCAGCTGAGGTTGATGAGATGTGTCTGCAGACAAGTGAGGCCACGGTCACAGGGTTGTGATCTGTGCTGGGGGTTGAGATGTCTCAGTGGGGGACTCTGGATGGGGGGATGCCTGGATGGAATTGAATTTCCCTTCGTCTCAGGCCTGGGTTGGGTCAGGTAAATCTTCCTTTCTTTGTGGGCCCAGGGTACTGAGAAGATGGATGAGCTAGGGCTGGTAAAATAGCTTTTGTTCCTTGGAGAAAGGCAGGTAGAGAGATAAGGCAGGCTTATTATTTTTAGACTGGAAATGGGGCTGTTTAGCCTAGAAACGAGGGGACTTACGGGGATGTGATTTGTGGTCTTCAAGAGGCAGAAGGACTGTCAAGTGGCAGAGGGATCAGAGAGATTTTAGATGCTCCAGGGGTGGATGAACCCAGGCCAGTGGGTAAAGTCAGGGAAGTAGATTTTGGTGCATTATAAGGACGAATTGTAAAGTTGAACTGTGCTCTGGTGTTCCCTGTGCATACCTCTGTCTTAGGTTCTGCTTTTATGACCATCTTTTCTACATTGGGACTGTGTCGTTCTCATCTTTGTATTCTCAGCACCTAATCCAGTTCTTGACACGGTCCTCAATAAATGTTTATTGTCATTTCTATGATTCTTAATTGTTCTCATTAATGCCCTCCATGCAAAAAACTTTCCTTGCTTCATCTTTTAACCCTTCCAATACTTTCTGAGGTCTGTACATTTATTAATCCTCTACTGTCAAGAAAACGGGAGACTAGGGAGGTGTTCAAAAGTATAAAAATCAAAGCCAGTAGGCAGCAGAGGTTGGATGTGAACTCAGGCCTGCCTGGCTGAAAAACCCATGCTCCTGACTATTATGCTATTCTGGCTGCCAGGACCTGGGTGGGCTGTCTGGAGAGGTAGAGAGCTCTCCAACTTCACAGGAAATCCAGTTGAAGCACCATTTGGGTGATTTGCTTATGCCATGGCAGTGAGTGTGGATGGAGTTAGAACAGTCCCCGATGGTGGAGGAGCCAGAGGCTGAGCAAATTTTTCAAGCCAGGTCACCCTGTTGCTGTTTCTATCAGCCCTCTACCCCGGGTGCCACCAGCAATGGGCTGGCCTGTGGTTACACAGCTCTGGGATGGCACGGCTCTCTTGGCAGGGATGGTCATCTCCAGGAAATAGGTATGTGGCCTTCTCGGGCACCTGCCTGTATTTCTCATTAAGTCCCATGGTCCCACGTCTGGGGAGCAGACTCTTTTGTATGCCCCTGGCAACAGGACGGATGGAGAGAGAAGTGCTGGGTGTATGTTTGTGCGGGTTGGGCAGATGCATGACGGCTCTGGCTGTGAAACAGCGTGTTAGCATCTCCCTTCATTTCACACAGATAGCGACTGCATGACCATGCAGCTCAGAGTACATGGCAGAGGCAGGGAGTGGGCACTCCAAGGAAAACTTCCATCAAAGTGATGGCATAGCCTAAGGCACCAAAGTTGTATTACCATTGCCAATTAGTGGACGGCTGCAAGGGGACCTGTGAAAGGGAGGTTTGGGAGAATGGATGGGAGAGGGACTGGGATGGCCAGGGAGCCACAGGAAAAGTAAATAGGGGGTGGGGAGGACACAGGGGTGGGAATGGTGAAATGGTGAGTCCTTTAAAATGGCGCACTTCCTAGATACAGTCCACACCAAGGTTCACCTAGAAAGAGGGGATAAGTTAGAGGCTGAGGTTGCCCTTCCAGACATAGATGTGCTCTAGAAAACTCTTTCTCTGGTGGGGCTGGGAGTGATGAAAAGGGAACAACAGTTGAGAGAGGGGTTCTTGAAATACTGTGTCTCATCCCATTTGTTGCTCATAATAAACCCAGGCTGGAGGTGATTGGATTTTCATTTCACAGATGAGGAAACTGAGACTCGCAGGTGTTTCCAAGATTAAATTTAGAAACTAGAATGAGCAAGTCTTACCTAAATATGACTCAAAAGCTTACACTTATTTCTCTATCTCATGCCATCTCCAGGTCTTCATTAGGGCAGGCTGCACTGACATTGGGGATGGGGGAAAGATGCTTTCACAGGCAGACAGGGCTAAGTGAATTTTGGGAGAGGGCCACAGGTCCTAGTGGTCCTGCTAGACTGGGGATGCAGACTCAACCCACAGGGCAGGAGACGCTGACCCCTGCAAATTGAAAGGCAGTTGTCAATGCAGATATGGTCAGAGGCCTCCCCATAGAACTAGATGACAGGCCACAAAGAAAGGTGGCCCTTCTCCAAGGTAACTCTGAGAGGAGGGCAGAGAGGATCACTAGATTTACTGCAGAGAAATTTAGAGCTAACTCTAGGGAATGGGATATGTAGAACAGAAGTTTGAGGCTGGATATTCATTCTTATTTCCAGTTTTCAAAATTTACACTTATCTACTTACAAAAAGAATTTGAAAGGCAAACTATTTTCTCAGGAAAATAAAAGACATCCTCTTAATAGCTTTCTTCCTTGACTATTACCAGCAAATCAGCCTTCTTATCAATCGTTGATGGTTTGAAGAACAAATTATGGATACGTAAGTACAGCTGCCATTTGTTGAATTCCCTACTAGATATTTATTTAACACTGTGTTAGGTACACTGCACATATTGTCTTCATAAATATTTCCACAATTCAGCAAGTAGACATTTTTATTCTCATTTTCCAGATGTGGAAACTGAGGTTCAAGAAGGTTAACTGACTTGCCCAGAGTTCTGCCATATATACATAGTGAAACCTAGATTTGAATCCAGGTGTGTCTGACTTCAAAAGTGGGTGCATTAGTCCATTTTCTATTGCTATAATTAAATACCTGAGGCTGGGTGACTTTATAAAGAAAAGAGATTTATCTGGGTCACAGTTTTGGTGGCTGAAAGTCCAAGATTGAGCAGTCCCATTGGTGTGGCCTCTGTTGAGGGCCTAACAGTGAATGGATCATGACTGGAACATATGTGGGAATAAGAGATCACATTATGAGACAGGAAGCCAAATGCAGTTCAGGGATCAGGCTCACTCTTATAACAACTGGCTCTAGCAAGAACTCTCTCAGGATCCTACTGAGAACTAAAGACTTTCCACCAGGCTCCACCTTCTAAGATTCCACCATTTCTCAACATCTCTACACTGAGAAACAAGCTCCCACACATGAACCATTGGGTTATAAGCTCAAACCATACCTATCCATAGCAGCAGGTGCTCCTTCCTCTCTGTTCACAGCCTCTGGCATGAGGCTATGAACATGTGACTATGAAAGTAGGAGTTCATCTCACTTTACCTATTTAATGCAAGGAGCCTTTCCCAGCATCCCTGATGGGGCTGTGGCTTGATTAACCCACCTTTGCTAATGATGAAGTCAATAATTACTCTACATGGCAGCAGTTCCACAGTCTAAACCTTTGTTTGTTCATCCAAGGAATATTTAATAAATTTCTACTATGAGTCAGGCACTATTCTAGAATCTGTAAAGCCAGACAAAGGCCTGGCTCTCTTGGATCTTGATTTCTGTTTGGGGAAGTAAACACTAGAAAGCATAATAATAAATAAACAAGAGTTTCAGGTGGAGATAAATGCAATGGAGACAAGGAAACAGAGTGGTCTAGTGACCCTGTGCATGGGTACAACTTTGAATTGAGGATTTAGGAAAGATTCTGCTAAAGAGCTGACAACTTAGCCCAGACCTGAATGACAAGAAGGATATGCCATCCAAAGATCTGGGAGGAAGGTTATTTGAGGCAAAGGAAATAGGAGATACCAAAGCTTTGAGGCAAGGCTGAGTTTGGCACATTAAACAAGGCCAACAGCCCAGAGAATGCAACTGGGGGAGGACAGGAGAAGATGAGCTCAGGGAGGGAGGTGGAAGCCAGATGGTGCAGAGCCCACCTGCTATTGTGAGGGCTTTGGATTTTATCCTAAGTACGGAATGACATCACATGGGTCTGAATGGAAAAGTGACATAATGTGATTCTGATTTTTAAAAAGACCGTGTAGAGATTGAATTGCAGGAGGTAATTCAAATTTTTGGCAAGATTGCTCTCTTTCTTGCTGGTCAAATGTGGTTCTTCGAGTGATAGTTCCTGTAGACAAACCAACCAAACCAAAGGCTACTTACTTTCCTCTTCCATTTTTTCTAATCAGATATCATATTTCCCTGTACTTCTTTGCCAATGTCCTTGGTTCCTTCAGTTGGTCCTTGGATTCTAGACCTACCATCTTAGTCATTCTTCATTGGCTTCTCTCCTTTTTGTCCATGTTAAAATCTGGCACCCACTTTTGACTAGCCCAGGATTCCGAAGGACTGTTCATTCTGAGGATACCCAGCAATGAAGAGTATCAAATGATGTCTTCAGGGGTAAGGGTTCTTAATTTGGGGCTTCTGACCCATGGAAGGGTCTGCCCACACCCCCTGTACACAATGGTGTGTGTTTTGCATATGCATTTCTAGGAAGTTCCACAGCCTTCATTAAAGTCTCAAACAGACCCTCATCCTTGAGATTCACTGCCCTAGGAAGTTAAATCAAGGGATTTCTATACTAAGCAAAAGCTACAAATTTGTCTCTCTCTGGTCCAACATTTGCTCTTTTCCTGTCTGCTTCAAATGCCTTTACAGATCTCTTGATCTCCTCTTCCTGCTTCATACCCCACTTTAAATTCCTTTCCTAGCTCCGTATACATCATACAAACCCAAAGAAGACAACTTCTGCGTTTTTAGAGCAGGTGCTGGTGAGGAGGCTGCCTGCAACTAGCAGGATGAGAGCATGTAGAGAAATAGGTATAGGGCCAGAGGATTTTTTGTTAGTTTCTTTTGTTTTCCTTTTCTTTTCTGGACTTGGATCTTTGGAACTGACCTGTCTTCCTGACCTGCAGACTCCCAAAGAGCAGGACACAGAGCCTGGTAAAGACCTTGAATGTAAGCTAATGCAAAGGGCAAAGTCATCTTACAAGATTTATTATTCATTTCCCATAGCAGTTAATTTTGGCACCTTCATCAGGGTTTAAATTCTAGTACCATATCATATCAAAGGAAAAAAGTATTTGATGTACGTGTTAATTACTGCTAAGATGTAGCTACTTAAATCAAGAGTTTAATCTTCATTTGACTATTCAGAACAGCTCTGAGCGGGGGATGGGGAGAGCCCCTTTTGATTTGGGTTATTTAAATAGGTGATGAGAACTTCAAACAAAATGGCTTCCTGTTTTCTAAACCAGCGCCTGGATGTCTTGCAATTAGTACCCAGCTGAAGCAAAAACAGTTAGGAAAACCAAGTTCCTCTAGGAATTTCCAAGTCTTTGCCTTTTCTATGAAGTTGGGAGTCAGTTTTTTTTGTGTGTGTGAAAATTTTTTAGTGCATTATAGTTACACATAATTGTGGAGTTCATTTTGACATATTCATAAACACACATAACATAATTTGCTCCATTTCAGTTCTCAATACTACCTGCTTCCCTCCCCACCTCCAGAACACTCATCTCCTTCTTTTATGCTATTGCTTCCTTCTACTAATTAATTTTTACTTGGTGCATTAGAGTTATATGTAAAAGTGGAGTTCATGGTGATGTATCCATACATGCACATAGCATAGTTTGAGAAGGTTCTGAATAACAATTTCATGTGCTCAAAAGACTTGAGATTGTGTGATAGCTTAATAGTCAGTGATATCTTAAAAGCATGCCAGAGGCTTAAAAACTAAATCCATGGAGAAAATAATATACTATTATTTAAAAGCACAAATTGTCAAAATGATGCTAGTCTTTATAAGACACATCTTGGATGCATCCCTAATGTGTCTTTTTTTTAATACTATGAAACCATAAAACCCATCGAAACGCCAAGTTATTTACCAAGTGATTAAATCATAGTCATTTGTTAGAGTTTTACAAGAACATTGTTTTCTTGGATTTCCAAGGTTTTATTGCTTCAGATATAACACTTTGCTCCTAATAATCCCTATTGATTTTATTATATTACCTTATATTTTTAGATTTGTTTTACTGTCTTGCACTAAACTCAAACCTTAATGTGCTACATAAAATGAGATATATCATCATGTTTCTCAAACCTTCTGAAGATAATGATCTTGTTCAACCTGGATGAAAAATGCTCATTTCTGGATGCTGACAGAGGTGGGGGTTTGCACTGGGGAAGGTACATTGTGGTCTCTGGAACTGTTGGTTGTTTGAGTTCTGTACTGTTGCGGTGCTGTCCACATGCAGGGTGAATGCTGATGGGTGTGGTCATTATTTCATCCCAGATTGAAGGAGGAATTTGGGATCACATTGCCTCATGATTTTGCCACTCTCCCTTGGGTTTTCTGACTCATGTGGCAACCACAAGGTACTTTGCATACAGCAATTGCTCATTTGCTAAACCAGCCAATGGAGAATTTGGTGTTCTTAGAGAAAGTTATGGGGAGTGTTTGAGTACTGTTTTAATATCTTTTTCCAAGACGCCAACTAAACATTGTTAAAAATGGTGACATATCTCATCTCAGGTTGAACCTGGCATCTCCATTCTCAAAATAAAGGTATTGGGGTCTGCAGGGAGAGAGTCAGGGTGCAGGTGGGGGAAGAGGAGCCAGTTCTGGCTCAATGTTCTCAACTCGCTGGAGGAAGGGCAGCCCTGCTGGCTGTAACTGAGGGACTGAGGGACGCCTGGCACCACAGTGAGATCTCGCACACTTTCATCAGGTCTTGGTGCAAGTGATTTGGCACCTTCATTATACTTTAGCGGGGGACTAGCTTCTTGACTATTCAGAAGGCTCAAATTCCTAACGGGGAAAATAATCACAACAGCTGTGATTTCTATAGTGCTCACCACTCTGCTCCAAATGCTTCACATATCCTTCCTTTCCATCCTTACAATACATCTCCTAAAGCAAATAGTATTATGTGCTCCAACTGATGGCGAAGAAACCGAGACACCAACAGATGCAATATTTTGCCCAAGGTCACACAGCTATAGTGAGGGTTGGTCCCAGAATTCACACCCAGCCAATCTGACTTAGAGTCTAGGTGCTTTATTATTTAGCAGGCAAAGAATCACATACTGACTATCAAGTCTGATTTTCCCAACAACCTTTGGTCCCATTTTAGAGATAAGAAAACAGAAATAGGTAATCATTTGTCTAAGGTGATACAGCTGAAACTCACTAATGGGATGGTTTCTTCCTCTCTTAAATACACCTACATGGGTGGAAGATCTAGCAACATGCCCCAAGGAAGGGAAGTCAAAGGCATTTCCACATGTAGGCAGTCTGCTTCACCAGAGAATCCATCCTCACCCTGGTGGTGCTGGAGACAAGACCCTGGGGTCAATGTTCAGAGCAGCAAATGCTGTCTGGATTAAGTGCAAATGCACAGAGGGACCCTCTTGATCCTCTGACATCTCTGGGCATTGCTTTCAACATGCCTTCCTTGCTCTCTCCCCCTTCACTATCATTCTAAGTTCTTTGAAGGAAGAGTTATGTCAGTATGTCAGTATTCTACCATGCTCACTGCTTGATGTGCTGATGAGGTTTTTAGCCACTGGAATGATCAGCAAAGCATCTGTGACTCCTGAATGACAGAAGAGGAAGCCAGATCAGAGTGAGCAAGCAGGAATGCACAAGGGGCCACAGTTTGTGGGCCTGGAAGGAAGGAGAAAGGGTCCCTGTGGTCATGGCCAGGGTGTGTGCAGGCCACCCCATCTTGCTTTCTTAAACAACAGACGTGAAAAGAAAGCCACTGGATAAATATTAAGATAAAAACACAGACATACATTAAAATTCTAGGTCCTCAAAAAATTGAACAAATCATAGAAGTCCCTTTCTCAATGTTGGGACATTCCATTAAACCCAGCAATAAAATGTTCCCCCAGCCCCCAGTTTAAAAGGCATTGGCAAGTAGATATGTTAGCTCATTGAGAAGGTCATTGTGAGCAGTTTTCTGAATTCAATAGGTAATACTTGTCCTGGTTAGAGTGGGAGACACAGCAACTCAGGCAAGGAGAGTGGAGGAGCGAGTCTCTTTATCAGTCACAGCAGCTTTTCTGTCTGTGTTCTGGGAAGGACCATCCTCACTGGTGATGGATGTAGATTTAGTGCTTTGAGATCCCTGGAGGACAGGTCAGGCAACCAGCGAGGCAAATGGTATTTTGGGTCAAATCAATGGGAATGAAGAAGTAGGACACCAAGGAGGGAAAGCCACAGTGAACGATAGGCGGGTCGGAGAGTGGGGCAAGTTTATTGCTGGGATCATCTGTTAGTCTCCCTAAACAGATTATTGTCTTCTCTCCTGATTTCCACTAGGAGGAAAACAAAACCCAAGGTCTTTTCCAGAATAAGAAGCATGAATCACTTACACCAGAAAGATGAGGAAAGCATCTTTGCAATGCTAACGGGAAGAGCAAGAATTAGTGGTTCATTTCTAGCAGATAAACAAATGCATGTTTGGGTGTGTAAACCTCAGTCTCCCTTTTCCATTCTGGGTGCCTGCAGAGCGGGTTCAGAACACTCTCCTGTGCTATTCACCTGACAGATTAAGCTCAGCAGAGACAGGCTGCCTGGGCATGTCGTGTAATTCAGCATTAAGTATCCTATTGATTCACTGAAGTGCTGCCATGGATGTTAATGGAGACAAATATTGTGGCTGTGATTTTTCAAAGGGCTGAGTAATTCCCAAGCATCAATAACATCTGTCATGATGTAATGCAGGGCGACTTCAAGATGTTTGACTTGAGGCCACCCATGAAGGGTGGGGCTGTGGGAAGGGTCTCTGGGGTACTGACCCAGGTTTAGGGAGGGAGCCTGCATTTTCTCAAGACCTGCCAAGGCCAGGATCGCGGTGACTGGTGCTGGAAGCAGTGGTGATCTGTGGACAGCCTTTCCTAGCCGCTTATCACAAAGGTCATTGATCATTGGAAGGCATGGGCATCCCTGACTTTCATCATGACCTCTCATGGGTATTGGAAGGTCAGACTCTTCCCTGATTCAGAAAATGGAGTGGATTTCCTCTCCTCTTTAGTCAGACATGAAATATTCCTGGTATTTATCCCTGATAATCCAGAAGTGAAATATTCCTGGTATTTATCCCTGATAATGCAGCATAACTACTATAATCTTAATAGCTCCTACACTGTGTCCAGCTTGACTGGAGCAGGTGACCACTTCAGTGCATGATTCCAGTGATTGCCTTCAGAAAATTTAAGTGACTTGCTCAAGGTCACACAGCAAGGTGGTCATGGACTAGGCTAGAATTTCCAGGTCTCAGGAGTTCTTACCCAGGTCTATTTTCTTTTTTTGTACTGAGGATTGAACTCAACGTGCTTACCAGTGAGCCACATCCCCAGCCCTTTTAAAATGTTTTTTATTTTGAGAC
This sequence comes from Glaucomys volans, assembly GCA_020662805.1. Taxonomy (NCBI): domain Eukaryota; kingdom Metazoa; phylum Chordata; class Mammalia; order Rodentia; family Sciuridae; genus Glaucomys; species Glaucomys volans. Next base: position 1,198,414 of record JAJEJO010000126.1, on the reverse strand, counting down.
AGGGTCTCATTAAGTTTCTTAAGGCCTTGTTAAGTTGTTGAGGTTGGCTTTGAACTTGCAATCCTCCTGCCTCAGGCTCCCCGGTTGCTGGGAATACAGGTGTGCGCCACTGCACTCAGCTACTCAGTTCTGTTTTTGATCACCTTTTGGTAAGATTTCTAGAAACTGTATGAATTTATGGCCAGAAACAAGTGATATTTCCTTCCAAAAAGTCTCTGTGAGAATCTCAGGGTTGGTAATTGTTGGGAATCAATTACTCTCAAACAAATCCCATTTCAGTCAAATTCTGCTGCCTGCCCAATCTTTCCTACACTCCAATTCATTCTCTATACTGCTGCTCACATTATCTTGCTACAAGACAAATCCGATCTTGTCACTTCCTAGCATGAAGACCTCCATCAGCCTCTCTGTGCCGATAGGATAAACTCCTCGTCCGCCACATTCTCTCCCCGAGTCTGCAGTACTGTCCAGCATTCTGAATACTGCTGACTGTTTTATGCCCTTTTATCCTCTAGACATTTTGGATATGGAATTCTCTGTGTCTAGAACATTTCTTCCCCACCTACCATCCAGAAAGCTCCTATCCATCCTTCAAGAGCCTGTTCTATTCTGCCTGCTCCTGGGACTGTCCCTGCCTCTCCTGGGAGAGTTATGAATAGCTCCTTTGCTGAGAGCCCATAGAACATCACCATCACTTTATTGCATCTTATCCTGACAGCTTTCCTATGACATTATGTTTGTTTTCTTGTCTTTTTCCTTTGGAATTTGAATTTCTGGTCAAGGAACGTGCCTCATGTATCTTATAAAGACACACACACACGCAAACACACACACACACACACACACACACACACATATATATACATATATATATATAATTTTGTATATCGTCTTTTTGTCACATAGTAGGTGACCTATATGTGCTTATTCACTAAATGAATAAAAGGATTCTGGAATAAAAAACTGGTTGATCCTAAAAAATAGATGTTTCTGTAGTTCCAGGTCTAGGAGGAGGGACACTTAGGGGATTGAGACCTGGGGGAAGAAAGACAGTATATTAACTCAGAAACATGTTGGGGACCTTGGAGGGGTTCAGGGGGCTGAGTGGGCCCTTTTACCACCATATCCCTCAAACATAGTGACCCTGAGCAATCACATGCCTCCTGCGGAACAGAATCTGACATTCTAATGGAGAAAGCAGCACACCAGCTTTGACCGGCATCAGCCTGGTGAGCAGCATGGATGTTCTAGTTCTCAATAACTGTTAGGCCATATGCTTGGACCAGTCAGAATGGACACAGGCCATAGGGCTATAGCAGAGTCCTGAAAGTGCCCTTTCTGCCAGGTGTAACTCTCCAGTTGCTGGACCACAGAGGATGTCTTGCAGGAGGGTCTGGGAGGAGAAGGAGAAGTAGGTCAGGTGAGGGGCTTAGAACAGTGGCTACTGACCAGCCAGTGTGAACACATTTCAGGAGTTTTACAACTGGCCTTGGAATTCCTGTACTGGTAAATGCCAGTCATTATAGAGAAGCCACAATATTGAATCCACAGAGGAAGGTGTGTGTGTGTGTGTGTGTGTGTGTGTGTGTGTGAGAGCATGAGTGTGTGTGGGGGGGGCGGGGAGGGAATGAGGCAAAACTTTTCTAAGAAGGCAGAGTTTTTCCTTTTTAGTTTTAGTTCAATATAAAGAGAAGGAGGTAGAGGTGAGGGAATTTCAGGGGAGGAACTGAATGAACCCAGAAGTATGCATGGACCAGTGTGGCAGAGGTGATGGTATGTGCTTTGGGATTTGGGGGAGAGATGAAGAAGGAGAAGTAGCCAAACCCGGTTATGAAGAGCTCTGGAAGCCACACTGAGGTGTTGTTATCTTGTCTGCGTTGCCATAGGCAGCCCTCTAGCCAAAACTTATTGCTTGGACGGGCTTCAGGGTGGCCCTTGCTTGGACAACCAGGGACTCTGTCTTCACCAAATCTGAGGCTGTCACCAGGAGATGGGAACAAGCTTCTCCTTAATTAACAATGTCATGGTGGCTCCCTGTTTCCTGATGACTGACGTCGCCCATCCAGCTGCCACGTGGCCGATGTGCCCTACCACGGTACATCATCTCCTAATTAACATGTCTTGTCAGGTCCAGTGGTTGGCTTCAGTAAACATGCTCTGAGCAGCTGTCACTGGGACCCTGCATGGGGCCTGCTGCCTCATTAGCTCTGGAGAAGGGAGATGGCATTGGTGGCAGGGGGAGGGAGAAGAACGCTCTATGGGGGGTGTTGGCAGGATATCAGATGTGCAGAGAGAACTCACAGGGTCCAGTGGAGGTTTTGGCTCTGTGTACATGGGCCTTTTTTTCTCCTTGAAGATAAGGTGGGTGGCAGTGTGGTCAGAAAGTCTGTCTAGAAAACAGAAAACTGACTCCTCATTCTGTCTTTCCCATTGTCTAGCAAGGCTCAGCCTACTCCCTTGAGGAATGGGAATGATCCCAACTGAACCTACCTCTGAGGTTTGTTGAGTGGGTCTAATGAGAAAATGGCCTAAACTACTCTGAGGGATCAAGCTCATAAAAATAACAGAAATGAGGCCAGGGCATGTCTGCTTTGGGATGTCAGGGAGCATTCTCAGGCAGGACTGGTCTTGTGAACACACCTCCTCTACCCTTCCAAATCTTCCTACCTGCTTCCTACCCATCACGTTTGCTCACTCATCAAGCACTGGCTCACCATCCTCTAAAACTGCCCAAACTCTCTCCCTTCTTGGAGGCCCACCCTAGCCTCACTCCACAAGAAGGAAAATGAGAACATCCACTAGGAAATGCTCTCCTTCCTCTGGTTGCTGGAGAATCATCCAGGCTGTAGGGACAAGCAGTGACTCGCCTCACAGTGGTGTAGACCTGATTAGCTCACTGCCCCACAGGGTTTTGAGCACATCTGAACTTTGCATCCATGAGCGCACAGAGTAGGCAGTGGATAAATGTCTGTTGAGCAGGAAAGGCAGTCCATACTTTTCTTGCAGCTCTCATGATAATGGTGGGTGAACTCACAATTCCTTTCAAGGATTGTTGCAATGCCAGTCTTTCTATGGCCTTCTGGGAACTAACCCTTGTCTTCCTTGGGGCAGGGCAGATCTGTTACCTCTTTGTCCCCAGCAGAGACTAGACTTGTTGGTCTTTCCACCTGTATTGTAAGGGTGATACTGAGCATCTCTATCTTATCTTTTCCTATATTTTCTTAATCAGATTTCTTGGACTCCAGCTTGCTCCCTGGAGCCAGAGTCTCATCTCTGTTGCCCACTCCAGAAGTGCTACTCCTGTACCAGGTCTGTCCTGGGTGAAGTCTGAGCAACTGAGATGTTGTGAAAGCATCTGGCAGCAGCAGGGAGGCCGACTTTCCCAGCCCAGCAGAAACACCAAACCCACACAATTTGTAAATCTTTGATAATGAGCATTTAAAGGGCACATTCTAATGAAGGGAACCAGAATGACTGTCCATGAAATGCAGGCTGAAGATTTTAATTAAAATGCGTCTGTGTTTTTAGTTCTCCTCTGCCTACTCCCTCCACCCCCTAAGATGCACATGTCTTACTTCTGGACCAGGCCTATGCAAAAAATGGATGTCTCATATTTCTACTGCTCTTTGGGGGGATTTGGTACTCTTCTTTGGCATGGCACATGGTGAAGGTTTGGTTTCACAGGAAATGTGCACACATGGGTGAAGGCGGATCAGGACTCTGTTGCCCAAGCCACGCAGATGTCCATACCCCAGGAAGCACAGCAGGGATCCAAGAGTGCTCATGAATGAGTGGCAGCTGCCAGACTCATGAGCTTCCTGTGGTGAAACTCTGGGGTGAGGGATGGGAACCAGCTGAGGGACTTCTGGGCCAAAGGGGTGTTTCTTGGGCCTCTCATGATACTTTTCTTTCCAAATGACTAAATGGAGTGGGGAGCCAAAGCAGCTGGGAGAGGGCTTTGCACTGTTGTCACTGGGGTGGGGGTGACTGCCCACTGGATGCCTTCCATTTGCTTCTCCAGATCCATGTCCTCCCTGCTCTGAATCTTAGGAGTCTGAGCCATGTGACTCCAGCAGGGGATGTCCTTACTATAGGTTTCAGACTGGGTCTGACCAATGAGGAGGCCATGGCAGGACATGGGAGGAAGTAGGAAGATAGGGTTGAATCACTTTCACCTGATTCTTGTCTGAGGGACCATCTCAGGACTGGTTGTGTCTTTTGTTGGAAGCACATACTTCCTCGTCAGTAAGATATTCTCCTTTCTGGTTCTCTTAACTACTCTTGCCCCTCATTTCTATGGCCCTGGTGGTGGTGGTGGGTAGCAGCTGCCATTGTTTCAAGCACCAGGAAACTGTACTATTCCTGTGTTACCCCCTGGGCACTACCTTGTGAATATAGTCCCTTTATTACTCTCTCCAGATGATCCAATTCAAGAGTGTCTCTGTTTTCTGTCAGTATCCTGATAGGATCGTCATTATCTTCAGGCCACTCCTCTGCACCAGACACATGGTCAGAGGCATCTTGTTGACTTCAGGTTATTTCCAGCATCCCAGCTTTGATGTAGAACAGTCAGTGGGTGATGAAATTTCCTTTTTCCACATGGATGAGTTGGGTTTAGGAAAGTGCTTGTGAGGAACCAATGATTGTATTTATCTAGAGGTTTGTGCTGGGTGGAATAGAAGTCCTCTCAGTGAGTAGAGAGGTGAGGTGGGAGGTGGGTTCGTTGCTTCCCCAATATTTTCATGGTGCTATGGTGCTATTTTAATTTTATGAATAAGACCACTACAGTTGAGTGATTTGACCAGGATTTAAGGAGGCATGCCCTCTCCAACTAATATTTAGCAAAGAATTAAAGCAGGTATTTTAGAGCAAGTGATGTTTATTTCTCCTTTTGTTATTTACCCACTATTTGCTATGAGATCCTGGATTTCTAGTGTATTGTAGGGGAAGTGAATAAAGCCATGACTTTGGGAAGGACTCCACAGAGGTACTGCCTGCCTGTCAAGCTCCCAGACTTTCTTTTTCCACAGTGGTATACTTCCCTGCCTTTACCTGGTGTGGACTCTTGAGCCAATTAACCTGACAGGATAACCTAAGGATAATTAACCTTGGAATTATCCTTAATTCCAAGGATCTGGGCTTTTAGAAGAATGTCCCCTCTCAGCCAAAAAGCTTGTCTTTTAATTCCTGATTGCCTTTCTTGTCTGATGTTTGACTCACTGCTCCGGATTCCATGTGGTACCAGATTTCAGCTAGTGCTATCACCCATAGTGACTCTATAAGGTGAGCTATGTCCTCTTGAGTGACAGTGTGACCAGCTGCACTGTACTCCTGTTGCTCCCCTATATCCTCTTCCTTTCCACACCACCCAAACTGGGAGAGAAAAACACTTCCTCTTGAATACATTTTGCCTAAAGTGTCAGCTTCCACCCTTGCCCAGTATTCCCTACACCAAAATATTAAATGAAGCTTTATCTCATACATAATGATCCAGTAGTTTCTTTGTTTTTATTCTTCATTTGTTTGTCTGTTGCAATCAGTCAATATTCATTCATTTGCTCATTCATTCATTCTGCTATTTATTTAGTAACCTCTAGGTGCCAGAATTTGCAAACATCATCTCCTTTCATTCTTTCAAGATTTCTGGCAGGTGTGTTTCATTGTTATGGCCATGTCGCATGCAAAGAAACTGAGTCAGAGTGATTAAGTGGCTTGCTGAGAGTCATAGGTCAGGCAGCTGGTAAATGATGGACCCAGGGTTTGAAGTGTTAGCATGTGAGCTCTCACACTCCAACTCAACACTAGTCACAATTTGAAATTGTTCATATGCAGGATTAGAAGGTATTGAACAGATTCTGTCTCTCCTCCCTGCAAACCACACATCCACTGGCTCTGCTGACAGCAGGTAGAACTATATGTGTAGGAAATAGAGAAAAGGGGAGAGATGAGGAGAGAAAATTCCAAGGGAGAAGAGTGGGGTGGGTGCAGATGGAACCAGTTCACCCTGAGATGATTTGCATTTGTAGCAGAAGGGAGTACATGTCACTGCTGTCACAGCCTTTTCCAGTATTGACATAATAACAATCCCTTACTTTCGTTAGTACTTTGTAGTTTTCAAAGCACTTTCAAATCCATTAGCTCGTTTTATCCCCACAACAATCTTGCAAAGAGGCAGCAATTGTTACCCCTACTTTGCAGATGAACAGGCTCGGAGGCTGGGTAATTTGTCCCAAGTCATGGAGCCTGCATGAGACCCTGGATTCCTGACTCTTGCTCTATAGTGTGTGTGCCATGTCCCACTTTTTCTCAGCCCCACATTCTAATTTCAAGCCAGTTGGAGGGAAAAATGGCTTCCTAAACTCCTTCAAATCAATTGCTCTTGGATTCCAGGTCACTGAGGTTCTACAAAGCAGTGATTCTCAAATATAATTTGGTACCAGAATCAGCTGGAAGGCTATCACAAGAGATTTCCAGATCCCACTTTTTCAGTTTCTGATTCAGGAAGTCTAGGTGGAGTCATGATTCTGTACTTTTACTAAGTTCCCAGATGATTGGTACTGTTGGTCCAGGGACCCACACTTTGAGAACCCCCGAAGTAGAGCAATGCCTTATGGATTATTAGCTGCGTTTTTTCTCATCTGGGTTTATATTCTGGGCTAACGAAACTCTAAATATAGAGAGAATTGCCCTTTGTGTGTGTCTCCCTGAGGTGAGCAATTTGTGTGTGCCTTGCTTCACTGACTGAAGGCTGTGTGGCCCAGAGAATGGGAAGAAAACCTCAGGCTTTTTGGTTCATACATACAAAAAGAAAATGTCCATACATGTGATTATTAATTCATTGTTCAATTAAGTTATGATCTCTAAAATTATCACAATATTTGGCTTGGAGAAAGGCAGCATTGAATAGCTTGTTCCACGTAATGTGTGAATAATGTAACTTTATTACTTTTCTCGCTAGTGAGTAATTGTGACTGACACATTGGCAATAACACAGATTTCCTTCCTACCCTCCCTTCTCCCTACTCTCAGCACTGAGCATTTACTTTCTTGTCTCTGCTCTTTTCTTGCTCACCCCTCTCCCTGCTACCTTTCCCTGTGCAGTTTCTTTTCTGCCCTGCCAACAGAACAGCCCTGAGGAAGGGGCAGTGGAGTGAGGGACTGTGTGAGCAGTGTGGCCGGAGCACCTCAGCTAACCTGGTGGGAGCCCTCGTAAAGTCGGATGAACTCTCACTCATATCCTATTTATTCTGAGTCCCTGATATGCCCACTCAGGAGCAGGGAACCTACCACTCAGCTCTCTATTTCATGATAGAAGTGAGTTGACCTTGGAGTTGCTGTTTCAGTGTGTCAGGGTCTGTGAATTCCGCTCCTAGGTAGGAGTTTCCTTATTTTCTAATCCCCTTTCAAACCTGAATGCATCTTCTGCCTCCAGCTGTCCAATTCTGGGGAAGTCTTACTCATCTGAGCCCCTAATTTCTGCCCTCAGGCGCTCTGGGCACTGAGGCTTCAAAGGGCTGCTGTCAGCACCCTGGACAGCTCCACAGTTGTTTTTCCATAAGCCTCCTCAGTGGCATGTTGACTGGGGGGTGGGGGTGGGGGGCAGCAGTGAGGAATATGCTGACTATGCCCTGTCAGTACTTATCTCCCTATGCCCAGTCACTTGGAGTCTAATTTTTTTTTTTAAAATCACCCTTTAGCTGTTAAAATCCAGTTTAAATATTATCTTGTCTTCCTTTTTCATCATCCATCAGTGTGTATTTTTGTACCAGCAAATATGTTTAGTTAGTCAGAACCTGGGTGCTGACAACTTGGCTACAGCATAGACATGAAAAAGACAGGGAGGACGTAGCCAATGGAAATTTCGTTCCACGTGGTTTAGTCATGTTTCTGCTGCAATGTCCCTGTTCAGACACCATTTCTTGCCTTCTTCTACCTCCTCGGAAAGTACTGTCTACTTCACATGAATCAGAACTGTGCTCTGGGGAATTTTTACCTCTCTTTCTGAGCTCTGGTCTGGTGATGTGGCTTAACTCCCTCCAAAGCTCTAGCTGGTAGGGAAGAATGCTCTCTTTTTGTGAGGCGATATAGCATTGAAGGTCAATTTGCATGCAGACAGAGTATGTTGCCTATCTTGCTCTGTTCACAGGTACTTAAGGCTCTACTTAGGGTTGAATCAGATCCTTCTTTAGCTTCCCTGAGTGGTGAGAGTAGCAGGAGCTGCCACTGAGCATCTACTTTGTGCCAGATTCTGTGATGTGGCTGTTGTGTGGATCATTCCATGCAGTCTTTCATAATAATTGAGTGAGGGGTGCCATTGTTTCCTGCCTTATACAGCTGACCAGTAACAGAGCCAGAAGTCTTGACTCCAAAGCCAGTACTTTCACAATATCATAGTTGCCAGTGCCTGTGGGCACCTTTACTTTCTCACCTGGGGTACTTCTGGACCTAATCAAGATGAAGCAGCTGATGGGCTTAGATGGTAGAGCCCAAAGTGGGGGGGAGGGGCAGAGCAAGTCTCTGTGGCATCCAGGGGAAGATCACCTGAGCTGGAGAGGCTAGCAGACTTTGTGGAGGAAGTGAGACTTGACTAGGGTTCCCAGAGTTGGAGGTTTGCTTTTTTTCTTTTTCCCCTATAAAAGAAACCAAAACCAAAACCAAAACCAAACCAAAAACCAAAAACCAAAACCAAAACCAAAACCAAAACCAAAACCAAAACCAAAATAAATCATTAAAGGGAGTCAAGTCTTTGGTTAGCATAGCCCTGGGCATATTGCAGAGTGTATTGGGTGGAACACAGTCCTCCTTCATCAAGCCCTCCTCACACACTATTTCCATCCTGCCTGGACGATTTGCAAACTGTTCATAAAAGATCACATTTTCAAGGAAACAATACCCTTGACCCTAGACTATGAATCTGGGCCCTCTTGGCAGCCCTTGCTTGTGCTTTCCCCACTATTCATCGTCACCTTCCTGGTCTCCAACTGGGCTTGTTTCACAAGGGAGAGCCAGAAGGAGCATGTATACACTTAGGAAGGAAAGCTCATATCATACGTCATGTGGCCCTGAGCCATAGCTAGCCCACTCAGCCAGTGGGAATGGTTCTAACTTCTGAGACCTATTTAGCCTTAAACTTTCTCCTAGATCAGGAATCATGATTGTCTAAGTTGATGAGCACAAAGAACACTTTTAAAAAATTTTTATTTTTACAGACTGCATTTTGATTCATTGTATACAAATGGGGTACAACTTTTCATTTCTATGGCTGTACACAATGTAGATTCACACCATTCATGTAGTCATACATGTACATAGAGTAATGATGTCTGTCTTAGTCAAAGAACACTTTTAAAGGACTGACCATTTGTAGGTCTGCTCAGCAAGCAGGACTAAACCCTAAACTTGGTTCCCAACAAGAGGGTCTGCTGGAGGCCAGGCTGGACATTTCTGCCTCTAGGCAGGTATAGCAATGCATACATCATCTCCTGCAGAAGGCTTCTACTCTAAAGCCCTTCATTGGAGAGTTCAGTGCTTCCCTCAAAGGCAGACAGGCATAGCCCCACCAGGTCCACAGCAAACCACTGGCATTAGTTTTTTCCTCCCTTGTCCCCTATAAGGGAGTGGGGATTTAAAAGGGCTGGGCTGATTGGGTGTCCCTAAGGCTCTTAGCACCCCTGGCTCCTGAGCTGGGAGCTAAACAGTGGCTGATGGCCTGGAAAAGGACATTGGAGGGGTGGGAAAGGGTTAAGGCTGGGTACATATCCATAGAGATGAGCAACTCAGACTGGAGTGACCAGAGATCTTGGGTCAAGTGTTGGAAAGATCTAGGTCTGAAATGTGGCTTTGTCACCAATAGGATATTTGGTCAAGTTACCAGATGTCTTGAAGCCTCAAATGCTTCATCTGTAAAATGAGAAATTTTATGAGAAACACCTGCTCCACCAACCTCCGGTGGTGGTTGTGAGAATCTGAAGAAGTAGTGGATATAAAAATACCTGGTAAAGAGCAGAGCGGGGCCTAGGCAAGATGCCTCATCCTTCTCCTCCAAGGGGTCTATCTTTGTTTTCTATTCCCAAGATGAAAGCAATAGGCAATAACTGCTTGCTATTTGTAAGTCACAAAGTAATCACCTTCAGGTAGTGGAAGGGATCAAGGAAGGAAGCAATGGGACTCCTCTAGGACTCAAATGTCCCCAGGTCAAAGATTGTTCCCCAAAGCAGCCCTGCTAGTAGACAGACATGGGGATATGTCTCAACTCTTTCATTTATTATTTTTAGAATGTTGGGGAAAAAATCCATGTAAAAACTCTGAATTTCAGATTCCTTATTTGTGAAACACAGAAGTGGTAACAACACAGCACTGTTTTTAGAATTACAAGATAATAAATATCAGAATATACCCAGGGAAGGGGATGCACTCAGCACCCAATAAAAGTGGACTATTATTGTTATTATTTGTATTTTTCTTTTGTTTGGAACCGGGGATTGAACTCAGGGGCACTGGGCCACATCCCCAGCCCTATTTTGTATTTTATTTAGAGACAGGGTTTCACTGAGTTGCTTAGTGCCTTGCCCTTGCTGAGACTGCCTCAGCCTCCAGAGCTGCTGGGATTACAGGCATGTGCCACCACGCCTGGCTATTATTGGCTATTATTTGTATTCTTGAATTTATTATCTTTGTTTACTATTGAGAAAACACCCATTTAAAGAGTTAGGAGGATAAAATAAGGAGACAGGTAAGCAGCACTTGGCAGGTAAATGATGCCCTATAAGTAAGTGTTTTTCATTTTTCTTCCTTTTGGAGTTTGTTCTTTTAAGAGCTCAGTGATGCCCAAACATTGGAATTAACCTTGATGAGAAAAGGGTACAAAGCCACAGGCTCTGTGGAGCTCTCCCTTCACACTGGCTCATCTCTCCCTCTAGATCTTACTTATTGTCTTTGTTCTGCTGTCCCAGCACGCTGCCTGCTCTGCTCCCAGCACCCACTACCTGACTGGGCCTTCCTTGGTATCTGTCTGAGCCCCTTGATTTGCTGCTTATGGCCTCGGCCTGATGGGCTGAGCTAATTCCTTTGTGCCTCCTCAGATCTGTGGAGGTTATGGGAAAAACGCCAACTGGAAGTCCAGATGACCTAGCCTTGATCTTGAATCCCGGTTTAACTGCTAATTGTGTAACTTTAGGCATGTGGTTTAATGTCATTGGGTCTCACTGATACCTACATTGGTACCTACATCATGGCATTACTGAGGGATAAAAGAGAAAACATGTGAAAGTACCTAAGAGGGTAAGGACTTAATAAGCACTAGATTCTTCTTTTCCTCCTCCTTCCTCTGGTCTTGAACACCGCATAGGGACATGGTAGAGGGCAGGGTAGTGAGTTGCCACTTCTACAAATGACAGTCCCTGCTTTCCATTCACCCTTATTTCCTCATTACACTCTGGAAAACTCACATTAAAGTAGGTTTCTTAGCTTGACCTATTTTGAGGGGGTAAGGAACAGAACTTCCTCACTTGTATGCTGAGTTTTGATCTCTATCTGGACTGATTTCAGAGTAACAGAAAATTCAGTAATTCGTAGTAGCAGCATTAGTGAATTCATGTTGCAATCACTCTCTTTCCCCTTCTCCCTCTGCATGCTCTAAATCCATTGCAGGCACTGCCTGACCCTCACTTGGCCCTTGGCCTCATGTTCCCACTCTCCTCATCGCAGAAACCATACTTCCTCCATAGCACTAGGGGTCAGCCTCTGGGTACTCTCCTGTCTCCTGTCCAAGCCTCTGGCCATTTGATTATCCAGAACTCCAGCAGGAAAACTTAACTAGCTTGTCCTCTTGAACATTACACAATTTCAATTTGAAGAAAAAAATGAATCCTGTCTAAATCCTAGCAAAAATATGGCTAGTGCTGTCTGGGTGATGAACTCCTGCTTGAAGGGTGGGGGACCTGTTTTTCTCTCTCAGGCTAGATGCCTCTGCATATTGGTCACTGTTTTTTTGGGGGTACTGGGGATTTAACCTAGGGATACCTAACCGCTGAGCCACATCCCAGCCCTTTTTATTTTTATTTTGAGATAGGGTATCATTAAATTGCTTAGGGCCTTGCCAAATTGCTGAGGCTGATCTTGAACTCCTGCTTCAGCCTCCTCAGTCGCTGGGATTATAGGTATGTGACACTTGCTCAGATTGGTCACTTTGAAAAAAAGGAGGATTTTCCTCAGGGGGGAAAAACTAATAGTAAGTGATTTCATTCATGCATTAATCATTCATCTATTCATCTGTCCGTCCAACCACCCACCCATCCATCTATCCACTAAACATTGATGCAATGTTTACAAAGTGCTGAGCCTAGCATGTGGTTTTGGGGGTATGTCCATGGCTGGGAAGTCTGGCAAGAAAACTGATGACCATGGTGTAGTGTCAAATGTGCTAAGAGCACAGTGGAAGCATGAGGAAGGATATCTAGGTCAGTGGGAAGAATGGGACCACTTGTCTAAGGAAGGATACTTGCATTAAAGATTGAAGAACAGAGAAAATTTAGCTTTACAGTTTGCTTTTCTTGGTTTGTATATGGTATCAAAGATCAATAAGCTGTAAAATCTGATAATGTCTTTACCTTCTCAAATTTGGGGAATAATTATGATGTTCTGGGAATAGAGAACTCAGAACAGGAAAATAACAGATTTTACTTTGGGGTTTAGTGCTGAATTCTCAGAATCCAAGGATACAGAACATTTATGAAATCCAACTTCTTCTTGATGAGATTTTCCATGCCAGAGAGAGTGGAATAGAAACAACTTGTTTATTCCTAAAGAGTCCAAAGGAAAATGATGTTCCTTTTGTTCCATGACCTCTTGGTGTTGGGAAAACTTTCTTGTCTATCTTCTGACTGTGACTGAGGTCAGTCTATGTAGGTGATCCAGGAACTCTCACTGTTTCACCATCCCTCATTTAACTAAGTCCAAGACTATGAAAGATGTTTCATACTCTGTCCTGTGTCTGTCTGGGCTCACAGAATCTACACAAGACTTAGAAACCATGACTCCATGGAGGTGGAGCAATGTTAATAAAAAGCTGAAGTGTACAGATGAAGGGTTGCCATCTTGCCTTAGATGGGCTAGGGAGGATCTGCACCATGGGTAACATGCTGATACAACCTCTTCTTATCTTTCCTTTGCTTGTCCTACACTTTCCCACTACTGCAGTCATTTGTGATGAGTTGTGGTCATAGATCAACCTTGGACACCAGTCTAAGGGCATGAAATTCATTTGGTGTAGGAACCTTGGTGAGAAGGTTGTTGCTATAGTGGGGGGACCACTATGGGAGAGGACTTCCATCTAAGATTGAGGTGGTGACTGAGGCATCACCCAGTCCCCCCTAGCCCAGTGACAGAAGGCACAGTGTTTGGATATTATTTAATTACCTATTTCCTTTCCTAGAATACATAAGCTCTGTTTTGCTTACCTCTGTGTCCCCAGGGCTTGGGACAGTGCAGTTTAATGACTTTTTTTGTTGGATGAATTGAGATTTACAAGTAATATGAGAGAAATGTCCATCTGTCCTGCTGCTGTCTCTCAGCCCTGGGCTGGGTTGACAAAATTTGCAGCCTTTTTTGTGACTTGGCCGGCCCCCAGTCATTCCAAAGCTCATCAAGAGAAACACTTCAGTGCTAATGGATCTGGAGACTTAAGCTCTGGAGGGCCACCTGTCAGATGAGATTTGCCTTCAAAGGCCACTGGCTCTGACCTTTTGGTAACATTTAAAAAAAGAAACCTATGTATTGACTGAATCAGTTCTATCTCCAATGAAGGTCTAAGCAGCTATTTGTACTTCTATTTGAATTTCTTGGTTCTTTTCTTTTTCCACTTCTGGGTAAGTGTAAAGGAAAAAAAGTTCTTTTGCTTGACCAAACCTCATTTAAAAATTGTTTGTATTTTTTTTAATGGAACCCAATCCCTTAAGCCTTTAAAAGTAACCTCCACTGAGCTCAATAAACCATTTCAATGTGGCAGCTTCTAATCCAGGAGAGTACAGAAGACAGATGCTAAATAACCACCAATTGCATCCCAGGACAGTTGCTGGAAAGTCTCAGGATTCTGCAAGCTAGAGATGTGATCGGTTAATCCGGACTCTGTTCTTGTGTCAGCTCTGCTAGCTGGCCCAACTGTGCAATTAGTATTCTCCCTGGTGTTGATTTTGTTCAAATATATTGGGCCCATCAATCACCCACTTTCCAACTCATCTGTCTGGATCAGTCAATTACAAAGTTATTTTTGAGCCACTAGGATTCTTGTGAAATAGACACAAGAAGGAGCTAAACTCATTTCAGGTTTGACCTCTGCGTCTGGGATCTGAGAAGGCTTAGTTTGCTTACACTTCATGGCCATCCAATCCAATCTGGCCTGTAGAATAGAAAGGCCACTTGCTTAATTGGGAACACTTTAATATAGATATCCATTAACTTATGCTAAATTACAGTAAAACATCTATGGAGGAACTTGATGTGACATCTGCATGAATACTAAATAACTTCATTATGATCAGCACTGTGACAATGAATATGAAATGAACGTGCCCAGAGAAGACAATTAATCTCCCACCTTCCCAAGTCATTACTGTTTTATTTTCTCCTGCATTGACTAGAAAAAGAAGGCACAGAAGCTCTGATTTTCTGAGTCCATTACTTCACTTCCCTGCAGCTGCTGAGTGGTCCCTAAGAGCTCCTGTTATTTGTAGAATGGAGATTGGCTTGAGCCACTCTGAGCAGTAGCCATGGATGGTGCAGAGGAGGGGATCTGAGGGTCCCAATTTGGTTTGGGAAAGGAGGCTGTCAAGATTGACTGAACACACACACACACACACACACACACACACACACGGAATTGAAAGGCGTCCTCATCTGGAACCAGCAAACAGACTGTCAATTCAGATTAGCAACATCAAAAGCGCTCCAATCTGCTTCCTGCATACATTACATGCATAGATCTGAGGGAAGAATTTGGCCTCTGAATTAAAGTCAGCTTTTTCCTCCTGGCTGCCTGTACCTGAAAAGTGTGGCTAAGAGGGTCTAGCAGTCAGATTAATACGCCCCACAGCTCTTGTCTGAACCCCACAACTGGTCTTAAAGATATACCCTCTCATATTGCTTGCTGCTATTTCACATGGGTTCTTTCTGAATCTCTGGGGTGAACATCAGGACTGTATGCACAACTCTGTGAGGAGTAACTCATGGTAAAGGCACATGAGAAAGAACGTCCCTGGGTTTTCTCTACTGGCCATTTGCCTCCTAGGTCATTGACCTTTTCCCCTTCTCTCCTTGACATTCATGGCAGCATCCTCTGCCTCAATTCTTGGATCTCTTCTCAATCTTAGGGCATTAAATACCCACTCTACTCTGATGTCTCTCAAATTTTCTTCACAGCCTGGGTCACTACCCCTAACTCAAGATCACATGCTAACTGTCTACTCTTTTCCTCTTGGATGTCTAACAGGCATTGCAAGTCCCAAAGAGAGCTCCCGATCTTCTCCCATCCGCCTGCCTCTCTCACAGTCTTCCTCATCTTTGTAAATGGAAGTTTTGTCCTTCTAGTTACTCAGGTCACAAACCCTAGAGTGCTCCTAGACTTTCTTTTGCACCCATATCCAATCTGTCAACATATCATGTTGTCTCAAAATATACCCCTAAGCCAGCCATCTCTCACCACTTCCTCTGCTATCACCCTGGCCCAAGCCATCATCCCTGGCTGCCCAGACGGTTGCTATGGCCCCTTCCAGATTCTGAGTTTAGCAGGATCTCCACTCCAGGCCTGGCCTCAGAGGAATCTCCTGGTGTACACCAAGCTATTTGCCACTTCATCAGATCAGGGTTCAGGGTGGCATGTGGAAGTTTATAGATTCTGTTTACAAAGATCTGAGCAAAAGGGATAACTTTGGTATTAGTAACAAGAAAGGAGAAAATTGTACCTCCCCTCTAGATGATAAGTAACGAAAGTTCCTGTCAGTGGGAAATGTCCCAGCAAGGCCTCGGCTGGCTATATTCAACACAGGCCTCTTGGCTTCTTGTGTGGACATTGGGTCTACGTGATGTCCCACCCCATCCTTAACAACTAGCTCTTTTCCCACTGTGCAAGAAAAACCTCTCTTTGTATCCAGAGACTCCATTATATTTAAATACTGTAATCCATTTATGTAACAACTTATAGTATACTTGAGAACTCAGAGTGAATCCATTTCCTTACAGAACCACGTTACTTGATGAACCCCCCCATGACAGTCCTCTTGCGTGGATTGGCATATTCCCAACTTCTGTTCTTACTTAGGGAAGGAAAGGCTTATAACTGTAAGTGGAAACTATGAAAAGATCCTCTCTCCATCTTACAAAAAGCAGATGTCCAGTGGGAAGGGGCCTCCCTCTGAAATGTTCAGAAATGTGCAAATATGTTTGGACGCTTTGGATAGAGCCCAGATCT
The DNA here is from genome assembly GCA_020662805.1 of Glaucomys volans. Taxonomy (NCBI): domain Eukaryota; kingdom Metazoa; phylum Chordata; class Mammalia; order Rodentia; family Sciuridae; genus Glaucomys; species Glaucomys volans. Next base: position 1,181,952 of record JAJEJO010000126.1, on the reverse strand, counting down.
CAATAGGCAGCTGCTGGACTGTTCACAGAGAATCAAAGTCCCCTTTGGAAAGAAATGGTAGGTCTCCATAACCTGCAGGAGGGGAGGGGGCTCCAACAATCTTGTTAGCACATCAAATAATGGATTTTTGGTGGATGCCTCCCTGCCTTCTAGCTCCATCTTCAGAATCCTTTCTGTGCCTGTCTCACTGGGATTAGTGATTAGTTCTCACTGTTCCCACTTCTGAGACCAGCAAGAGGCTCTGTCTGTGCCAAGTCTCCCTCTACATATCCTGGTTATGCCCACACTAGGCAACGCATTCCTGGGAGATAACATTGCATTTGCTCTAGACTCCTGTAGGGAACAGGAGGGGGATAAAATTGCCTTTCTGTAAAAGAGCATTATATGCTCAACTCACCAGAAATGCTAACTCTGCCCTCCTCTTTCTACTCCCTCCCTTTCCTTTGCCTTTTCCTAGCAAACTCTCAATATAAGATCAATTTCAATTTCCTAGGGTGATCACCATCTCTAAGAGAACAGTCTAAGAGTAAGTATGGCCTCAGAAAAGCCAAGAGCATCTTGTAGGAAAGGAAGGTCTTAGGGACGGATAGGAGTTGGAGGAGGTGACGACCCAAGAGGTGGGCTGGAAGCAGAAGGGAGCATAGGGACAGTCTTCTGCAGGCAGGGGATGGGTGAAATAATGTCTTTATGCCCCTTCCAGGTTTACAATTTTATATGTGGGAAATTCTAAACAGTATACTTTATTAAACAAAGTGAACATTTATCAAGGTTTTCCTCTGCATAAGGCTCAAAGTGAAGAATTCAGTAGTGAACAAGGAAGGCATGATTCCTGAGTTCAAGTATCCTGCAATCTTAGAAGGGTTAAAAAGGCAGTTGGGTCTTCCTTCCTTCCCATTGTTCTCTCTTCCCTCACTCCCTCCCTCCCTTCCTTCCTTTTCTTTCCTCTTCCTCTTTCAATCCAAAGCAAGGTGTATTATATAGTAAAGGGCTGATGTGAAGGACACTGGAATCAGGTTTAAAAACTGGCTCTACTACTTACCAACTGTAATATTGGGTATAAAATTTCAACTCACACTTTTGTTTTCTCATTTCTATAATAAGAATATCTATTTCATAGGGAAAACACGAGGATTAAACAAGGTAACGTATATTAAAATTATTGGCACATGGTAGATGCTTTAATAAATATTAGTTGAATGAACGAATTACCAAAGAAAGAAAACATTACGGAAACAGAGGAGAGCTAATTAATAGTTGGAAAAGATTGTGCTGAAATTTATAGAAGTGACAGTATTTGAGATGGTCTGGAAGGGCAAAGAGGATTTTGATATGTACAGAGAGATGAAAGCTAGCCATTTCAGACAGAGGAAACAGTTTAAGTACTGAAGTGGGAGAGAGGGGTTGTACTTCCAGGAGAGGTGTGTAGTGGGAAATGGGCCTGAAGATGAAGGATGAGGGTGTATCATGGAAAGCCTTGGTTGCCATTCTAAGGACAAGGACTTGAACCTGGCACAAATGTGAATCATCAGAGATTTCAGAGAAAGTATGACAAAGGCTTAAGGAACATCAATGTGGTGATTAAATGGGTAGGATTATACTGGAGATGAATTGGAAATAGGGAGAGGAGTTTGGGGGCAATAATAATCTCAGAAAGATCAAAAGAGGATCTTAACAAAGCTGTTGACAGTAGAGACAAAGGGAAAGGAAACAGAATCAATGTGAGCTGGTGACCAATGGGATGTGGAGAGTGAGAGAGAGGGAGGGTCAAGGCTGGCTCTGGTATTTAGGGAGAGAATTGAGAACACCGTGGTGTTGACTGTAATTTGTGGAACACAGAAAATGCAAGACTTTCTGGAGGAAGGTAAACTGTGCTGTGGAAGGTGAATTAGGAACTTTGCAGGAAATTCATGTACAATAAGTAACTCAATATAGCTAAAACCGTGCGCCTGCAGTCAGAGTAGGTCCCAGTCTAATGCTGGAGATGAGGACGTGCTGTCATGTTTATGATGGCTATGACTGCAAGTGTGGAGGCTGATATGGTTGGGAAGGAGCTAAAATAACTCTTGGATTATGGGAATAGCATGATAGATTGAAATGAATCCAGTGAATAGTAGACTCAGTATTGGGGACTGAAAAAAATCAAGTAGGTAGAAGGACGAAAAGAGAGAATTGTAGAGTGTTAGCAAGAGTGGAGGTGAAGTCTGTGGCCATAGAGTTCAGAATGACTGAAGCCAGGGAGGGAAGTGGGAAAACAGGAAAGGATGAAAGGACCACAGGTCACGGGAAAACCAAAAAGCAAGTCAAGAGGGAGTGAGGAAAAGGGTGAAGACAGAGAAGGAGTTGACAACTGGACCTGGATATTTAGTAGTTTTGAGTCATGAATTTCAAGATGCAGAGTGAGAGGTGAAGTTTACAAGAGTGAAGACAGCTGGGGAGTGAAGAGGTCAGAGACTCGGAAGAGTCCGAAATCACCAACGATGAAATGGGTGATGGAATGGGTTGGGTGAAGAAACTGGGATCCTGGAGCTAAAATCCTCAAGGAAGACAGGTCATGTCCAGAACACCTGCAAATGAGGTGAGAAGAATAAAGAGTTGGATGTACAGTGGATGGAATTTTTGGGGTGAAGTAGGTCTGGAGAAAGCACTCTGCAGAATCAATTGATCGATTTCCTACTAAATGCCCCCATGAGTTAATGTCTTAACTTGATGGGACAAAGAATCCTGTGAAACAAATAATAATCAATAGGTTATAAAGCTGGCAAATATTTTAAGTGCTAAAGTGTATGGTACTGGTCACATATCACTTGAGAGTGGTGCCTTTGACCAGTCCTCTTGACAAATGGTGAGCATTCCAAGTCTGATGAGACACCATCACAGCCCAGGAGAATTAAGACTCATGTCCTGGAAGAGGTGGATCTGCAGTGAACCTTGAGGGAGGGGGAGGAATTGGGAGGATAGGACAGTGAACAAATGAGGGAGGGGGAGGAATTGAAGTGATAGGACAGTGAACAAATGAGCAGACGTGGAATAAAAGTGGTGTATTCCGAGCTAGTGTAGGATGTAAGCTGGGCATTATACAGGAGAAAGTTGGGCAGGCCAGAAAATGCAGGCATGAAAACTGACATTATGAAACTGTAAAAGCCAGTGATACATCGCCACTTGATTTTCCTGCAGGCACAGGCTTGGGCCAACTGCACTATGTAATTTTTACATGAACCTCCAACATCCTGATCTATGGTCCCCACATGCTGAACACACAACCCTCTCGTGGCACAGCAAATGGTGCTGGTGGTTATGCCATTCTTCCTCAGTCTGCTGGGAGTCAGTAAAGGGCAGAGACCAGACCACCTTGGCACCCCCTCAGGCAACAGGGTGTCATGCAGTGTGCAGAGTGGAGCTCTATAAATATCTGCAGCATGAATGAACCAATCAATGAGTAATGGTGGGGCATAAATCAGAGATTATGCCCTGGCACTGGTCTCTAGTGTTTGGCCAGAGTCTCCTGCATTTGAATAGAAAACCTCATGGCTCATGGTGAAATCCTAGGTTTCTAAAGAAAAAACCTGTAGGAAGGACTCTCAAAGCCGTTGTTAATTAAAAACATGCACAGCTCTTCAGGGAAACATTCTCTACCTCCCATTCTCTCTCCTTGCACTGAATGGCAGATAAGGTGGCATCTTTACCTGTGCTTTGGACCACATTTAATTAAATGCCTACATTGACTGCTTCCTCACATACCTTGTTTTATTTCCTTTCCTTCCTTCCATGCTAAAGAGGGCCAGGGCTAATACTAATGCATATGCTGTTAAACCTTTTTAATTAACTTCAACTTCTTCTAGAGATTTATGTTTAAACAGTAAATTTTTTGTTGATACTCAAATACATAGGCGGCACTCAGAATGATGTACGAGTACTCTTGTCCTCAAAATGATTCTTCATGAGTTACCACCAGAGACGTTTTCATGAGCCTCTTTTATTAAAATAATAATACTCAGCAAGGCAATAATGCTTTACAACCGGCAGCTAATTAACCTGCCCCACCCCCCCGCCACAGGTCAGCATTAGCAGCTGCAGGTTAGTGATCTGATCTCCTGGTGCGCCACCCCCACCTTAGAGTCAGCACTGAATCAGTCTGGGGTTTTGCTCCAGCATCTGTGAGTAATGATTTTCATTTAAAGCACATCTTTGTTCTTGGACTGTAGCTCAATCTATTATTATTGTTATTTATTTTGTTCTTGTTTAGGGCCTCCCCTGCACTGGGTATCAGTAAGTCCAATCTGCAGTTGACCTCTCGAAACAGAATTTAACCAGGCCTTGGAAAATCCATGGATTAGAAACTCTTGTCTGATTGCAAAATCCATTTATTTTCCTGCAACTCTAAATTTGTGCTCCAAGTATTTTTAATCAGGATCTATGCTGTCAGCTATAATTGCAACATAGCAGCACTTTGCCAACAAAACCAATCTACCTACCCAAGTTCCTGTTCCATTCTTCATGTTGAGAACACTTTCCCCACAAGCCGATGTAGTAGTTACATTCCATGTTGTACCAACGACGAGCCAATTATTTCAATTTTGGCATCAGATTCAGAAGAGAGTTTAATGATCCTCAATAGTATAAACTGAATTTTTAGTCCTACAGCAATTTAGTAATGATGATGGCACTTAAGGCCTTAAAAAGTATTTCTCATCTTCCAACCGCTGACAAACACGAGGCCAGACAATCATTTGAGACACTTTCCTGGACCTTGGTATTGAAACCGTTTTGCAGTATTTAGGAAGCTCAGGCTTCCCCTGCCACCCTGCCAGGGGTTAAAGAAGAGAACCCTCAGGACGCAATGACTCCGTGCTGTGTTTCTGTGGAAGCCCAGGTCTAGCAACTCATTTAATTAACTTGTTTATTCACTTATTCAACAAATATTTAATGAGTTTCTACTAGGTAAGGAAACTCAGCCCCAGGAGAGAGGCTGAGATGTATGAGGTATGTTCTTTTTCCCACTAATCAAACTCAATCCCATCCCCCTAGCTGGGGTCCAAATTTTTCGCATGCTTCCTTTATGCATGTGTTTGCTCCGTTCATTCATCTAATATTCGTCAGGCACCTTCTAGGTGGAAGATGCACTTTTGGGAGCTGAGGCATTTACAAGGAAGACCAAATCTGTCAGCAAATCCCATTGGCTCTTCCTTCAAATTAAGTTTGGAACATGGCTGCACCCTGGGCTGAGTCACAGAGACTGTAGATGATGGCCAGAGCCTTCTGATTGGTCTTTCTGCTTCTGTCCTTGCCATCCACTGTCTATTCTCAATAGAGCAAAATGATGCTTTTTAAAACTTAAGTCAGGTAGAATCATTTCTCTGTTCAAAACATTTCAGAGGCTTCTTATCTTACTCAGAGGAAAAGCCAAAACACTTTCTGTGATATCCAGAGTCTGTCATGGTCTTTGCCTTGTTGACTTCATCCCCTACCCTTCCTTTGCTCACTCTGCTCCACTCTGGTCTCTTTACTCTTCCTCTGACACAACAGGCATGCTCCTGGCTCAGGACCTTTGCACATTCACACTCCTCTCTGGTTGAGATGTTCTGTCCTCAGTCATCCATGAGTCTCAGCTCCTCAACTCTTCAGAACATGGCCCAGTTGCCAGCTTTTCTGGGATGACCACCATATTTAAAATGTACACCTGCCCTTTACTGGCACTCCTATCCCTCACCCTTCTTTATTTGTTCCCAGAGTACTTATCCCTACCTGATGTATTATTTATTTGTTTATTTTATGTCTCTCCCACTAGAATATCTTCCATGAAGGCTTAGATAGTTGTCTGTTTTATTTACTGATGTACAAAAATTAGGCCCTAGCATACAGGTATTTAAAAATATTTGTTGAATATTATACATATAATGAATACATGTAATAAATAGCACTATCTTAGTGGTCAAGGAACATACCATTGAATAGGAGATATATCTAAAAATAAATAAAGAGTTTGTGCTTTTTTAAAGGAAAGCTAAGAATTAAAAACAATGGTAGTTTAAAGGGTAGAAAGTTCATTTAGCCTGGTAGGATCAGCCTACTAAAATCAGGACCCTATAACTACAGGAGGGTCATATTGGAAAATAACTGCAACCCATGTAGAGGGGCATTTTAGTCAGGTTTTTTTGCTGCTGTGACCATAAGACCTGATAAGAACAATTTTAGAGGGGCAAAAGTTTATTTGGGACTCATAGTTTCAGAAGTCTCAGTCCATAGACAACTGGGTCCATTGCTCTGTCCCCAAGGTGTGGTAGAACATCATGATGGAAAAGTGTGGTAGAGGAAAGCACCAGGAAGCAGAGAGAACTCTGCCCAATAAGGACAAAATATATAACCCAGAGGCTTGTCCCCAATGACCCATGTCATCCAGCCACACCCTGCCTACCTTCAGTTACCACTCAGTTAATCCCTATCAGGGGATTAATGCACTGATTAGGTTAAAACTCTGATAACCAAATCATTTCACCTTGAAACTTTCTTGCATTGTCTTACACATGAGGTTTTGGGGGACACTTCATATCTAAATCATAACAAGGGGAGAAAAAGGCTCCTTACTATCGATTTCTTCGACTAGACCAAAAAGGCTCTTGGGAATTGGTGACTTTGCACAATGTATGGTGTTCTGAGGACTTTCGTAGATATTCCAACCTGCATTCCTCTCCAGCCTCCCCAAACCTCAGAGACAAATCCTAGTAATGAGTCAACTCCGTGCCCCAAGCAGAGACTATTGCTGAGGATCATGGCTGCTCTTTACAGATGTCAGGGGAAAGCATTTGGGAGATGAAAAGTTGGTGTAATTTCTCCTGGCTGATCTTGACAGGAGATGTCAGGTTAGAGCTAGTTATCCTGGAGCCTGACTGGATCTTGGGGATAAATCTCTTATTTTGGTAGCACTTTAAAATAAGTGGCAGCAGTTCATGCATAATTACTTCTGAATTATCTAGGGGATTCATCAGGTTTGATTATAGATGCATAATGAATTTACCAAATTTGTGGGTATTAGGGAGATATTAATTCCATATGAAACCTCACAATTCATTCATGTGCCATTTGTTTTCATTCCTTTTTTATAATAAGCTAATTAGTTTAAATTATTTGTACTTGTACAAGGTCTTGAAACACATATAAGGAATGATTATACTAGAGAACCCAATAAATGGAAAGCTTTAGAGACAGCATTAATTGTGATAAAGGGTTCATAAAGCAGTAGATGTTCAATTTTCCCATTTGGGGTGGTAATAATAGGTCTAATCATGACACCTCCATAAAGTCGTGGGAAGTCCCTAATTAACGTTTCTGAATTCAGATATTTAAAAGAAGGTGGGGGGAGTCATTGTGCCAACTGGAAAATGAGGCAGAACTGGGAATTCGACCTTGTGCTAAGCAAAGAAGAAAAGATGAAGCAGAGAGGGCATGTTAATTTGGGGCCAGGAGGATGACGGGCAATCATGATCTCTGATCTGTCTGGAGGATTCCTTTAAGAAGAACCAAAGGTTCTGAAGGTCCCTGGAAGACTGGGATTTCAGCTCCTTGGAAGGGAAGGAGGGGCTTCTTTGGATTGGGCTTCAGCATCTGTTAGTCCCTGTTCTGTAGGTGGAGCTGATAACTGCTGGCCAGGAGCCAGAAGCTGGAGTCTCTATGGGTGGTGGACATCAGCTGTCTCATTTCCTTAGGGCATGAGGAAGAACCAAGACAGGAGGAACTGTTGGCTAGTCTCACCTAGGGAATCTGTGGTAATAGGAGCAACAGCTAGTACACTTTGGGCACATTCCAAATGTCGGCAGAGCTGGGCTGTAGCTCAGTGGTAGATCATGTGCTTAGCATGTGTGAGGCTCTGGGTTCCATTCCTGGTATTGCATTAACAACAAACAAATGCTAAGCTCATGCCAGGTAGTTTACATACATATCATTTCATCCTCATTATAGGTCTCTTATTATCTCCATTTTACAGGTTGGGGGACTGTGGACAAGAGGTGAAGTGATTTGCCCAAGGTCATCCATCCAATCCCTAGTGGAATTGAGGCTCCCAGAATGTCTGATTCTGGAGCCTGGCACTTGAGCCCTGTGTACGTGGCCTCCCTTAAGTCCTGCTATCTCCCAGCCATTGGTGCTATTATTATAACCCCATCATTACTACCCTAAATATTACTAACCATATGGGGAACTCTGAAGTTACTCTTTTTGAATTCTTAATCTCAGACTTTCAGGTGATCACTAGAACAGAGGCCCTTTGACTTTACCCCCTGAAGTCCCCAGAACAATAGCTGAAAGACCAACCACTTCACTGATCCCCTATTACCATTTATCATTAAAGAAAAGTTCCATGGGGCTTAATGCAAAAGAGGTTTTTTTTTTTTTGGATGAGACACCAGTTTAATTTATATTTGATTAAAAAAGTCATTCATTCATGCATTCAGCAGTCAGTATTTGTTAAATGTCTCCTCCACTCTTAATTGGGTTTTGTAGAGAAGGGGGGAGGAGGAGGGAAAGAAAGCAGGTATAATAAAGCTTATGCAGACACCTTGTTTATAATTTTCTTGTGAAGAATATATGTACACAGCTGAAAAGTTAAGTAAACAAGAGAGTGATTGAATAACCAGGCAACTGAGAGATGCAGATAGTAAGCTTGCTACAGGAAAATGGAGGAGACAGCACTGGGGCCTGTCGAACCCAGGAAAGCTCTGTAGAGGAAGTGGGGTGTGAACTGCTCAGTGAGGATGGCAGGGACAGGATGGCAGCAGGGCCACCTACTGGACCCCATCTGGAAACTGAGCCTCTGCCCTGTCTCAGTGGTCAGCTTCACTTATCTCCTTCCCTCGCCATGCTAGAAAACACAAGGACCCTAAAACCATCCTCCTGCCTCTGTCTAGAGAGGGTGTTAGCCTGGTCACAGCCTGCGTCCTTTCCCACCAGACAGTCACAGGGCTGACATGGAGGAGGCTTTCTGACTCCTGGCCTTCCATGGGTCTTGCGTACTAAGCCTCTACCCCCTTCCCTCCCTCACTGCTTCGATGTCTGTCAGTTAAAAACAAACCAATAAACAAAAAAACTTTGGGTATTTTAAGGGTTTGTTTCTTTAAAGGTTTCACGTGTCTTCCTTGATATGACTTATACATGACCACTAACCTATTTATTGGGTGATAGGCCAGGAGAGTCATTCATTCGTCCAACCCAGAGCTAACTTCTTGTTTTTCCTTGGCCTTCAAAAGACAGCTTTAGCTGCCCAGTTTTAAGCAGGAGGAAAGGAGACATGGAGAGACACTCCAGCTGTGGGCAGGTGGTGGTGGGGCACATCCATTTCCACGTTGTGGCTTGTGATTTGGCGGTTCTGAGGGAAGGGCTAAGAGAGGAGAAGAGTCACTTGAGTCAGGATCATTTTTCCAGAGGTCAAATCCTCACGGAGAAGAGCTTTTGCTATAACTTGCTTTTATCTGGAAAACAATATAAGCGGTATCTCTCAAAATTGGGTCAGGCCTGGCAGAGGCAGGGGCTTGCCAGGGCACTAACTGCCTGAATTCTCGGTTGGTTTATGCAGCTCTCTGCTCTGACAAATGCCTCTTTTGTTGTCCTGAAAAGTCTGACTTGTGGAAGCATTCACAGCTGCTCTTTTCTCCTTCACCCTTTTGCTCTCCCAACAAACAACTGAATTGGGAAGGTTAAAAATCCCTTGACTTGTCAACTCCAAAGCTCTCCCTGCCCCTCTGAAGTTGTTTCCCTCTCTCCCCAGGGTGGGAAGAAAACCACTGTGCTATCACTCTGGAGACTAGACGTCACCTTAAGGAGAGCAAGGATCTGTAATTTTCAGAACACAATTGTCATCCTGGAGCCCCGTGTGCCAATCTGCCCTCGGAGAGTGTTGGGGGGCTGCAGTATTGGGGGGAAATCCTGGGCTGGGAAGCAGGGCAGTCCTGGTGACTTGGATTCCTTGGGTGTGTCTGGGCTCAGGTTTCCGTGTGACAATAGCATGATAAAAGTCCCATCTACTCTAAGTTGTGGTTGTGCAGAGGCAATAGCAGTGGTCAGCATGGCAAACAGTAGTTCTCCTTTATATTTTGAGTACAGTGTGACTTTCTCTTATTCTTTTTGTTTCTGACAATATTTATAGTGACTAAGGTACCTGTGAGGTCTCAGGCTAGTTTCTTGATCAAGGTCTTTATTCTTCAGTTTCTTTCTTTTGCAAAATGGGTTAAGTAAGACAATATATTGGAAACCCTTGACAAGTAATTAACCTGAAAAATTGTTAGTTATCATTAGGGTTGTTTCCATGTTTGTTGGGGAAGAAAGTACAGTAAATGATAGGGTTAGGTGTGTCCTCTCTAAAGTTCAGGAGGGGCCTGAAGAGGTGATTAGGCTATGAGGGTTCAGGTGCCCTTATAAAAGGGTTGATGAGGGAATTTGTCCTTTATTTATTTACTTTGTTGTGGCCCTTGTTCTTCCTCCATGTGAGGACACAGCATTCCGACTCTGTAGGCAGTGATGAGGTGCTGTCTTGGAAGTAGTGAGCAGCCCTCACCAGACAACCCAGGTATCACTTCACACAGTGATCTGGGACTTCTCCAGAACAGGAGAAAAAATTTTATTTTTAAAAAGTTATCCAACGTACTGCACTTTGTTACAGCAGCATGACACACCCTAAGACAGATACTATCAGTGGAGTCTCCAGAAAACATGGAATAATGGCTTCTGAAATTTTTATCTTAAATAGATTTTTTTTTAAATGAGATTTTACATGGAATCTTAGCACACAAAATGGATAAAGTGAGGTATAAGGCAGTGGTTGGGCCCTGGGCACTGCCTGCTTAGCCTCTGCGTGAATTGTCTGTAGAGGCAGTCTGGACCTTCCAGGAATCCCAAGGCTCTGAGGAGCCCAGTTAGAAAACTGGATTAGAATATTAGAGAATCAGTAGATCATTTCCATAAAGGTAGAACCCTGCCTAATATCTAGCTGGTTGACAAGTTTTAGTGGACCAAGCAAACCAACACAGAAAGAAATGGCTGAGGAGAAACTTCCGGTGGCAGGGCACAGATTTGCAAGGTGAGTGCTGGTGGGACTGGTGCCCGAATGAAGCATGCTCTTTAGAAAAAGAAGGGCAGTGTTTGTTTTCTTTTCTCATCCAGAGGGGGGCAGGAATTGTACAAATGGGTTGGGATGAGGGGAACTAAGGGGATGGAGATAGTGATGCAGAAACACACTCAGAAAGGTCAATGAGTAGGCCTGGGAGGAACTGCCAGGGTTTCTGCAGGGGGGTCAGGTGGATCTGTGCAACAGGATGGTGACAGTGTGTGTGCTGCATATAATCACTGTGACATTTTTGTAATTATATTGCTTCTTTGTTTTCAGAGAAATTCCAATCTGGTTTTACTACAAATTACTAGAAAAGACAGGAAGTAATCTGACCAGATAAGGCCAAAGTTGGCAGAGCCCAGTTACTGATCAATCCACAAGGTTCTTATAAACTCGCAGACGCTGGGTGGCCAAAGATGTAAGCTCGCCGGAGCAGGCTGGGAACAACCAGAGTCAGACAAAAATGGTTGAATTTAGATTTATTAGAGTGTGTGCTCCTGGGCGAGATCTCCAGCCCCCTGGGTTGAAAGTTGGGGTGGGAGAGCCGGAAGAAATCACACGTGGCTTTGGTTGCTCAGGGTCTTTATATGGGGGAAGGGGCTAGGTGTCCTGCCCAGGAAAAGGTGGACAAAGTGGACATCAGGGTCAGTAGGTCTGCCTCTGATTGATCACTTCTGGCGCAGTGTGTTGCGAGGTGTCTTTGCTCCTTCCCCCTGCAGCCGCCCAAATCCGACCTGACAGTTCTCCTTCCTGACTGCCCATTTTACAGAGGAGATGGGCGCTGTCAAAGCCTGTGAGGCTCTTCAGTCCCTCTGTGGTTCAGTCACAGTTCTCCCCCTTCTAGAGGAGCTGAGTTTGTCTTGGATTCCTTCTCAGGAAAGGACCTCTCAAGACTCACACGTTTAACACCCCAACACTGACATGTCTACAATGGTAATGATCAAAATAAAGAAGTCATTGTTATGCAAGAATGAGGGGGCTTTCCATGGTCCTGAATAATACCGAACTCTGCCTCATTTTTGTACAACAGTAGGTATACTCAGCTTCAAGGAGATCATTATTTTAATTTTATTTCAAGATTGGTAACTTTAATTCTCCAGGAAACTCATAACACCAACTTCCTAAGCTACTCTTATGAAAAAGCACAAATGCCACTTCAGTCCCACGCAGGGACTAAAGGCTTTTTGGCCTCCTTCTTCCTCATCTTAGGCTGGAGGTGACTCAGGAATGTACCTTGCTATTTTCATGATCCATTGGTGTCTCAGTAATGAATGTTCACCACCGCAGTGCCCTCATTTAGCCTAATAACCTCAGGAAGGTAATATTTGATTTGTGTTAAGTATCTGATTAAACAACATAAAGTATTTAACCTATTGATCTTTTATACCTCACCAGCCCTGCATTCCTGGATATACTTTAATTACTGACTTGGAGAGCTTTTCCTGAATGGAATTTGCATCTTGTTAAGCTCTTTTCCTTGTCTTTAGGACCCCATATCAGTAGCTTCCTCTTCCTGTTGTCTCTAGTCTTTTATTCTATTCCCTTCTCTTCTACTAGATCTGTTTGATTCTGCCTAGAGGCTGACATTCAGTCAATCTATAGGAAACAGTGTCCTTTATGGGATCATGAATCCCACTGCTTATTTTAGAAAGTCAGTAATCACATAAACAATAAGATTTGTTACTTAGTCCATCCTGATCTTTGGAGCATGGAAATTCTCCAGTGACAACCCTGTTTAAGGCAGTGGTCACAGCTGTTGGATTGACCTAACCCTTACGTCTTGCAAGCAGAATAGGCCAGTGGGTATCCATCAGCAGAAACTCCATTTGGACTGGCCAATTAACTAATTACTGTGCTCTGAATTATTTCTTAGAAAACTCCAGAAAATCAGACCCTTTTCCTCTTGCCTGCAAGGATATAGTCGTGAATGTTAATAATAATTAGTTGATTTACATGCTGTCTTTCCTTCAAGAATCTCAAACATGCTGGGTTTGTTTATTTTGTTTCTCTTATTTTAAAATTGGCTCTACAAAGGCTGAGATAGCTTCTCCATGGGTTCTCCCAAAAATGAGAATAACACCTCATAGGATTAAAAGAATTCAATCAGAAAATTCATGTGGAACACTTACCATAATGCTTACCACCAAGTAAGTGCTCAATAAATAGGAGCTATAATCATTGTATCATCTAAGATGGCTCTGTGGCTTGTGTGCTACCCATGGATTTTTGAATATGGTCAGGCTGGGAAGAAGGTGCACTGATCCAAATACCTGGGTGCTCTGCCCAGCCCACCTGACCATGCCATCCTGCTTCTTGGCATTGTAGGAACTTACTAACCTATCAAACTTAGTCTTGGAGCAAAGCTTGTGGATTGTGGAGTGAAACAGGCCCTGAAAAGGCAAGTGGTCTTCAAGCCGCCACTCAAAATCAGATCAGAAGCATAGACAGAATGTTTGTCTAAACAGAACTTCCCAGAGAGTGTCTTGCAAAGGGTAGTACACTGGAGGGCAATGTAAATTAAAGGATGTGCCTCAGAGAAATCAGCTGGAATTTCTTTAAGCAGGGTCCAGGCATTTGCAAGTAAAACCAGTTTCTACAGTCATTCTTAACTTCAATAAATTTGAGAAGTATAGCCCACTAAGTGGTCCCTTTAAAGAAAACCCCAAAACTTGCAATACGCTTCAAGAAAGTCTAGAAGTTGCTTAGTGTTTATTCTGTAAGAGTATCTGACAAGCTCCACATCCCACATGGCATTCTGGTATTGAAAGGAGCAATAAAAATTTGGGGTCCCTATCAAGCAGGGGCAAATGTACAGTCTGTAGAGAGTGGTTTGGATATCTTCCAATAGCTTTGTTGGGATCTGGGGCAGTGAGTGGGTCCCCCAGTCACAGAGAATGTGCAGGGAAAAATGGGTCCCCTGAGGGAAGGGATGGTGTGAAGCCAGAGGTACCCACAGAACTGCTGAAACAGAGATCCCTGCCCCTCTTCATTGCCTCTGTAAATACCTTGAGGAAGCACTCATACTCCATCCTGGCTTTCCTTTGTCACTCATGACGCAGTTGGGATACTTATTCCCACTTCAAAATATTGTTACCTCAAGCCGGGCGCTATAGTGCACACTTACAATCCCAGCGGGTGGGGAGGCTTGAGGCAGGAGGATCATGAGTACAAAGCCAGCCTCAGCAAAAGTGAGGCACTAAGCAATTCAGTGAGACCCTGTTTCTAAATAAAATACAAAATAGGGCTGGGGATGCGGCTCAGTGGTGGAGTGCCCCTGGGTTCAATCCCTGGTTACCCCTGCTCCAAATACTGTCACCTCAGTGAGTGAAGACACTGAGGCACCTAAACCATGGACAACCCCCAGATATCATGATGCTGCTGGACACACACACGAATATGCACACTTAAATGTGTCACATCATTGCTTTTGTTCTGAAGCCAATAAAAGTGATTTCCAGATAATTTGCTGGTTTGTGTTGTCTGCATCACTGCTCCCCTCCATTAGCATGGCTAATTGAGAACTGACTGTGTGTCTTGGACCATTTCCAAGCAGAGAACCTGTTGCTTAGATGATATGGACTCCTCAAGAGAGCCAAATCAGAGCTGGAGACATCCAGTTGAGTGCCTACAGGAGGAGGAGCAAACTTTTAAGGATGACCTGACCATTCCCAGGCTGGAGAAGCAATCTTGTTCAGAATGTCACATTGATTGCCAAGTCAGTAAACCATAAAACTGTCCCCCAGCTAGAACACGCACTGACTCTGAGAAAGATGAGGCTTGGTTAGTAAAGGATGAAGCCATCCCAGGACCAATAAAAGATGCAATATGGTTTTCCCTGGGCTGTAGATTAACACCATCCTGGAGGCTACAGGGGACAGAGGTCTGGCAAATAAGTGCTTTGCTTTGACTTTTGCATAGTGAGGATGAGATACAGGCCAGTGGGGAAATCACCTGAGGCTGAATGAAAGACTTGGGAGGAATATGCCTCTACAGAAACCCAGTCTTTAAAGAAACCACTGATGTTTGTGTGTCTCAGCCACATTCTTCTGTCATATAACATTGTGGCAAAATACCCCAAATAGATCTCAAAACCAAAACATGCTAAAAAAAAAAAAAAAAAAAAGAGCACAAAGTTGTAACTGCCTTCTGGGTAACCATGTTTTGGATGGTGTCATTTTTCTTATGACATAAGCTCCCAGATGGCATAGACGCTGTCTCTTAGAATAAATAGCAACTAGCAGAGGGTCATGCCTCATGTGGGTTTCTGATAAGTATTGTTTGGTTGTATGCTGTTTATCACAAAGAGAACAGATACCATTGTCAGACAGGCTCACGAGCAGCTGCCTTTTGCAAGAAGAATGAGAGAAGGTCCCTACAACTTTTACAATTCTGTGTTCTGTCCCAAATAATAATGAGACATGAATCACCTGGGCTGAAGGGTAATTGAAGGCAGGGGCACATTACTCAGGAGGTTACAGAACCTCTGTCTAGGGTTTCACTGTGCTCAGGGGTCTTTTTTGTGTGTCTCTGTGAACTACAAGGGCTGCTGATTCCACCTGTGCCTGGTCAACCCCTGACCCTTACCTCCTAGTCAGAGCTGGAGGACATGAACCAGGATGATTACATGATGGGGTTCTGAGGGCAGCTGTCTATAGTTTGGGGTAGGAGCTAGGCATGGTAGTTTTCATCACTGCTTGCACATCCCAATATCCTAGGTGAGTAAAAAACAAAACAAAACAAAACAAAACAAAACAAAACAACAACTCCACTGCCAATAATTCTGATTTAGTTAGTCTGGGGTGGGGTCCCAGCATGGATAATTTTCAAAAGCACCAAGGAGACTTTTACATGCAAGCAGAGCTGAGGATGTCCAAGCAAGAGCCTTCTTGATGGTGGGAGGAACAAGAGGAGCTCTACTCAACTCACAGAGTTGAGGATCGAGCCTGGCTTTTGGAAATAGCATTCCCTATCTTTAAAAGATTCTTGGGAAGAAATGGCCATGGGAGATGGGGTGCATATAAGAAGGCAAAAGGGGAGGGAAGAGGAGGAAAAAAAAAGGAGAGAGCCTAGCTTATTGAGAGGGTTTTCTCCAAATATATATATATATATATTTTTTTTTTGGCAGCCAGGATCTGAAATGTGAAGGATGTGTTTACTCTACCTGGTGAAAGATATGTCACCTGGAAAATCCAGTATGTCTATTCATGATCACAAAGGAGTCAGGCAGTTGGTGAATCTCAATATTTGGGACTCAAAAAAGGCAAAATGCATCACCATGACCATTACCACAATAATTGTAAGTGACTTTGGGAATCTATTTCTTGTTTATGGAAGAAACCAGAAAATGGATTGGGTTGAGGGCCCTTGGAGAACACCAAAGGTTTCTTATTTTGTATCAAAGTACCTGAGATAAATCAACTTATAAAGAAGAAAGGTTAATTTGGTTCATGGTTTCAGAGGCTTTAGCCCATGTTCACTTGGTCCTGTTGTTTTGGGCCTGTGGTGTCATTACATCATGGTAGGCACATGAGGAGGGAGAGGCCCAATCACTGTGTGGTAGCTGGGAAGCAACAAGAAAGAGAGGAAGGGGCCAGGGTTACAGGAGCACATCCTGGTGATCTAACTTCCTTCCAGTAGGCACCCCCACTTAAAGGTTCCACCACTTCCCGATAGCACCTACACTGGCCACTAAGCCTTCAACCCGTGGGACTTTGAGGGCCACTTACTGGAACCATGGCAGCAAGGCATTTGAAAGCTGTGCATAGGAAGTGGGACAGAAGGCAAAGCAGCATGTGGCATGATATGGAAGTGACCTGTAAACAGAGAACTAAGAGACCCAGTGAGTCACCTCAGCTTCGAATGGGTTCTCAACATCACCTTTGTAGAATGTAGGGCTTTACTTCTTCCAAAGTCATTTCTTTTTTCTGTCTTTGCTCTCTCTCTCTTCTTCTTACGTATTTCTACTCAGAACAGAAGTCAGGAATTCATACTCATTACTCACCATCCTCTGGCAGAAATTCTGTGGAAGAGTAGGTGTCAGTGGGACTGCCCCAGGCAGGGCAAGAACTGCAGGCAGAGCACAGGGTGTCTCCACCTGCAGGATTCATGAAAAGGGGATGGGGGAGTATGAGCAGAGGACTGCAGGGGCAGGAGGAAGTCGCTATGTAAGGATTTAACAAGACAAAGCCATTGACTGCTGCTCTCTTGCAACCCCTGCGTTCCCTAGCGTGGTGCTGGGTTCTACTACACAGGGATAGATAGATCTGCTTGTCATGATCAAAACACCTCATGGGAGCAGATGCCTCTGTGTTTTTCTGGAAGATGCACAAACAGTTGAAGATGGCAGGGAAGTAGCACGTGACATTCTAGGGCGATACAGAAGGGGAGACAGAGCACCCAGGCCCTTGGATTTCTAACCTCTGAACCTATTGCTCCCTGGAACCTGTTCCAGATTCCATCTGAGCAGCAGAGGGAGATGAGAGACTTGGATGCTCTTTCTAGAGTTCCCTGGAAATTCCTGATCTCTAAGCAAGAAAGGGGGAATGGAAGAAGTGTCTTTTCCCAAAATGCCACAGAGCCTACTCCAATGATAATCCTGGAGAGCCACCCCTGTCCTGTAGGTCTCTGGGCGGGACTAGCAGAGGAAAGTATGAGGTCTGGGGATTGGAGGGAATTTGCCTGAGGGTGTGTGTGTCTGTTTTTAAGTCCATGCCCCGGCACAAGGGAAATTAACCAGACTCTGCATGTGGTGGGAATTCTGCATGGCAACCTAATCAAGGCTTAGTTTTTCATTAAAATTTCCATTAATACCGAAGCTGTTTAGATCAAGTTCAGTGGGAATATCTGTAATGCAACTTCCATCCTCCATTACTGGTCTGAAGATCAGAGTGAGGTCATGCATTTTTGCTGGGGCCGTTAGCATTTTTCCCACAGTGATTATCTTCATCCTCAGCATCTGTTATATAGAGCAGGCAAAGTCCTGTTACACACAGTATCCATCTTGTCCTATGTGGCAGGAAGGGCAAAAATGGAAGCAGAAGCATGCAGAGTAGAAGTGAAGTACAGTGAGACCTCCTGGATGTGGACTCCACCACTTCAGCATGAAGAAGCATCTACCTTGTCCCATCTGATTCCTTGAAATGAGACTGCTTTGCTAACTCTGGCTGGAGCAGCTTCAGGGAGGGTAGGCATCAGGTCATCTGTTGGGGTTGGGGATGCTGAAATGGATGAAGGAATTTGGGTCTTGCCTCTTGGGGGCATTTCTATGGCAGTCACCTGGAGGTTCAGCTTCCCTACCAGCTCTGTTATGCTCTTTCTACACAGCCACGGCCAATTCCATTTGGAGATGCCCACTAAGGTTGCCTGAGTTGTGGGACTCCTCAGAACTGGTGTACTTGTTTGAAGGACCCTGGAGGCTGGTTCAATATCACCTCACTAAGCCACTTCCCTTTCCATCATTAGGTATAGAAACATGACACTGTGCCCTAGTCCACAGACATCCTGAGCCCTTCGTGCGACAGTTTGAATGTGTCTCCCCAAAGTTCATGTGTTAGAGACTTAATTCCCCAAGTCATATATCGATACTACTGGGAGGCAGGGCTTTTGAGAGGTACTTAGGAACCAGTGAGGCCATGAGGATGGGGCCTGCCATGATGGCATTAGTGGCTTTACAAGAGGAAGAGAGACCTGAGCTAGCACACCTGCTGTCTTACCATGTGAAGCCCTCTACCATGAAATGAAGCAACAAGAACAACCTCACAAGATGTTGGTACCTTGATATTAGACTTCTAATCCCCAGAAGTGTGAGTCAAATGAGGTTCTATTCTTTATAAATTACCTGACCTTAGGTATTTTGCTATAGCAATAGAAAACAGACTAAGACAAATAGGAATGTCCTCCTGTTTATTCACAGGTAACCCATGCTCATCCTTCAATGACAAGTTTGAAAGCCACTATCATATTCCATTCAGAATAGAATAGAATAGTAGAATTAACAGTGATCTTATTCTAAGTTTACGCATCCTTCAACATACTATTACAAATGCTATTTGTAATAGTATGTTGAAGTCTCCATCTCTCTTAGTTAAATATCGGTTATGGTGATGGTTACTAGGGTCTTCAACAGTATGTTGCACTTAGTGTTATTTGGGACCCTGTCTCCTTTTCCCATCATACTGTGATATTATCCCTACACACCCTACATTGTTCAGTTGGTACCCTCTATGTTAAGTGTAGGGCAAATAACATAGTAGATCCTTGTAACATTTTTTAAAATTATAAACTTCCTTCCACCTGTTTGAAGTGAGTCTCATTTCTGTTACCAGCAAAACAATTCACATGCAGAAAAACAGATCCCATTAAAAAGAAAATCCAAACACAGCCAACATGCACTGCAACTGTTGTCTGTGGGCCGATGCGGTTGACACATTCTGTTTGTGCCACACCTGTGTTTGCCACAGGAGACTGCCAGCTCTGAGGAGAATGCTCTACTATGAGATCATTTAGAATAAGATTTAGTGCAGTGGCTCTTTGCCAGGTATCCGTTTCAGGATGTATTTCAATAGAAGTTGGCTGTTATGGTCTGAATGTTTATATCTCCCCCCTAAATTCATAGGTGAAATCCTAAGCCCCAACACTAGACTATGAAGAGGTGGGGCCTTTGGGAGGTGGGTGGTCATGAGGCTGGATCTGTCATGAACAGAAATCCTTATAAAAGACACCCCACAGAGCTGCCATGTCCCTTTTACCATGTGAGGACACACCTAGAAGGTGCTATCCATGAACCAGAAAGTGGGTCCTCACCAGACACCACGTCTACTGGTGCCTTGACCTCCAACTTTCCAACCTCCAGAACTGTGAGAAATAAATTTCTATTGTTTACAAAATTACCCAGTTTAAAGTGCTTTTTTGTAAGACTTGGTGTTAACTTATTTGGCAGACAGGAAAGGTGGTCTGGTGGAAAAGACATAATTTCTGTTTTTTTTTATACTGAGGATTGAACACAGGAGTGCTTAACCACTGAGCCACATCCCCATTCATTTTTATTTTTTACTTTGAGGCAGGGTCTTGCTTGCTGAGTTGTTTGGGCCTATGTTGCCGAGGCTAATTTTGAACTTGGTGATCCTCCTTCCTCAGCCTCCTGGGCCGCTAGGATTATAGGCATGTGTACGACGCCCGGCTAAGACATGATTTTTTGAGTGTGAAAGATCTGATGTCACCTTGAATCTCTAATATCCCTTCTTTGTTAAAATTTACTTTCCCTTATTTACTAGCTATTTGATTTTTGGCAAGCTAATTATCTCCCTGAGTCTTGATTTCTTCCTCTTTATTACTTTTTATTATTAATATTATTTTTGATCCACAAATCATACTTGTATGCATTTATGGGGTGCAATGTGGAGTGATTAAATCAAGCTGATCAATGTATTCATCAATCTAAGGGATTTTGTTATTGCAGCTTGAATGGTTTAAGGCACATTCTTGAGTCCTTGTGGAAAAGGGCATGGACTTGAAACATGCAATGTGGGATGGCCACCTGCTTTTAACTCAGCCACATGACCTTGGGAAAGTTTCTTGACCTCTGTGTGTGTGTTCAGCTCTCCATCTGTAGACTGGTGATCATAATAGAACCTCTTGTCTACCACTGCTGCTCAGTATAAATTCCTTCACGAGGGAATTTATACAGAGGATTTAACGTAGTTGACAAATACAGCGTGAGTCTGCGATGTGGCTGTTATTCCTGAATCAGAAACCGTGGCGGTCTGAGTTGGGCATCTTTATGTGGAAAGTGCTGCTTAGGAGATTCTGATTTGTGCCCTTGCTCCAGAACCAACTGCCCATTGGATTGTCTATATGACAGAAGTTGAGGAAACACTAATTAATAATAAATAAGTGTAGTGGAATATTGGTTAATCAGAAAGGGCATGGAATCCTAGCATCCAGTTCTCATTTGGCAAATGATTTCAAGTGATCTTGCCATCCTCCTCCTTGCTGAATCTAAAACAGACCGCTTTGGGTTTCACTTCCTGCCAAGGTACAAACTCTTCTTTCTGTCTGTATGTAAGTGGGCGTGGAAGTGCATGAGAGTCAGGAAAGGGAAGAATTCAAGAGTGGGGGTGGTGCAGCAACCGGGAGCCAGCTCCTGGATGATGGACGGCTGCCACCAACAGGGCTCTCCAGGGGCTCTCAGCTGCCTGAGGGTTTTTAACCAAGATGGGACAAATCTAATGATAAGAAAGTTACGGCAAAGTTTATTGAACAATAACCCATTTCCTTCACTTAGAAGCAATGAAGAAACATTTTTCTTGCTTCCATGGCATGAGGAAAACAATATCAGTGATTTGTGCTGCCCAGTTTTTGGGCTTCTTTACCAACTCGGTTCATTTTGCTGCACGATATTAACACCGAGGGGTAAGGACAGCTCTGTTTTTTCTCCGGTGAAGGTTTTGCTTTTACTGCTTTTATTTGTATCGACTATGAGGTCTTTTATCAGAAGGATAAAAGATCATGTTCTAGAGGAGCCAGTCTCTGAGTTTATGTGTTGATCAATCCGCCCACCTGGGGCAGGTTGCTGACTTTGGGTCTGGAATGGGTTAATACCTGTTGAAAGACTCCTGGGGAGGAGTTTGGATAAGTCTCAGGGTCAGTATCCCCAGTCTTAGAAAATTTAGATCCCTGATGTTGTTCTCAGGAAATTCTGGGGAGATCTGGACAACTTTTTGAACAAGGTGCTTTAATTTGCCAATAGTTCTGCATCATTTAGTCCAAGTTATCTCAGGGAGAGATGCCACTTTGGATTAAAAAAAAAAAAAAAGAACTCGGGGGAAGCTCTGGGCTTCTTCATGATGGAGGACAAAACATCTCAAGAAAGTACCTTTGAAAGTTGGGAGTTAGAGAAAAAATATCAGGATGTGTCACTAATGAATTCAATCATAGCAAAAGTCCATTTCTATTCCCTTGAATTCTACACAAACAATTTCCAGTTGCAAATATCTTTCAGAAGCACTGTACACACACGGTTGGATATTAAGTTGCTTGGCAAACATTTCGGCTCAAAACTGCCTGCCTAGAAATGGCTGCTGGAGCAACAATAATGTGGCTTTAGAAAGAACTGGCTGTTTGCACATAGGTGTAGCCTCTGAGTTTAATGGAGTTTTGCAGAAGGGAATTGCCTGGAGAACAGTGGGTTTTTAAGGATGAACTTTTGACTCCCGATATGGGTGGAGGGAAGACTGGGGGAGAGTAGAGAGAGACGGGCAGCCTTTGCAGAGCCTGTTTTCTCTGGAGAGCCATGCTTGTAATGACTTCTACTTTGCCATGATGGACTCAAAGAACAATTTAGCCCAGACTTCTCTCCCAAACACAATCTCAACTCTGGTCGGCCCAGCTGAGTGGTCATCCACCTGGATTCTGAGGCCCATCTTGGGACCTCATCTGAGATATTTACAACTTCCATTACTGGGTAGTGTGTAAGTGTGTATATATGTGTATGTGGCACTATTTTAGAGAAATAACAAGGACAGTGATGTTTAGGAAAACCTTACTTTGGGCAGGAGTGGGGAGACCCTTTGAGTACTGCACAGAAGAGCTAAGATCCTGAATTTGGCTGGTGTGGGAGGTTGGTGTTTCCTGATCTTGTAACACAGCAGTTAAAGTCCTGGGACCCCTGTGCCCTGGAGAAAAATCCTATAGCTAACTCCTGTGTTGGGACTGTTTGTTCACACTCATTGATGATTTGTGGTTATAGGGAATCTTATATCTCTGAGCCACTTCAGTATTTCCTGGGGGAATGATAGCTGAATCCCTGTGACTTAGTCCATTTGAGTTGCTATGACAAAATACCATAGGCTGGGTGGCTTATAAACAACTAAAACTTATTTTTCACAAATTTGGATGCTGGGAAGTGTGAGATCAAGGAACCAAGGGGTTCAGGGACTGGGGAGGGCTCATGTCCTTACAGATGGTGACTTTTAGCTGTGGAACTACCAGATGTGGAAGGGGAAAGGGGTGTCTCTTAGGTCTCTTTTATAAAGGCACTGCCCTGGTTTGAATTTGGTTTTTCCCTCAAGGGTCTGCATGTTGGAGTATCTGTGCTCAAGGTGGAAGTATTGGAAAGTGATGGAACTTTTAAGAGGTGCAACATTGCAGGAGTTCCTTGGGTCACTGGTAGCCCTGCCCATGGAAGGGATTAAGGTAGTTCTCATGTGACTGACTTCTGGGTAGTTCTCTAGACAGCATTGTTATAAAGGCCAGAGCCAGGTCCTACCAAACTTTCTCTGACTCCCTGTATTGGGATGGGATTGTTTGTTCCCATATGCTCCTGCCACTGCCATCCACCATTATGGGACATAGACAACAGAGCCTTACCAGAGCTGAATGGTCATTCCCTTAACCTCCAAACCTGTGAGCTAAATCAGCCTCTTTTTTTTCCCCTTTATAAGTAGCTTGCCTCAGGTATTTTGTCACAGGTACTAAAAGCTAACTAATACAGGCACCCATCACCTCCTGAATGCCCATGTCCTCATACCATCCTCTTGAGGGAAGGATTTTAGTGTGAGAATTTTGTGGATACATAAACACTCAGATCATAGCATACTGGCCTCAGAAGGGCACTGCA
This sequence comes from Glaucomys volans, assembly GCA_020662805.1. NCBI lineage: Eukaryota > Metazoa > Chordata > Mammalia > Rodentia > Sciuridae > Glaucomys > Glaucomys volans. The sequence goes on along the minus strand of JAJEJO010000126.1, from coordinate 1,158,244 downwards.
ATTGATCTCCCTTCCCTTTTTCCAAGTCTGACTGGCTGTCCAAGTTTGGGGAGTATCCCCTGGGGTAGGAAAGCCCTATGAGCTGGACCAGCGAGATGTGATAGTCTCTCTTCCTGCTTCTTTTCATTAGTTTATTCCCAACTCCCAAGGATAACAAAAAGGGCCCTCTCTCACTTTTCATTATGGCTGGGAGTTGAAGGTAACGTGCCATTTTCTGTCTCAAATCTATAAAGAGCTGTTGGCAGGTCATTCATTTTTTTTTTTTTAAATGTAATTCCCCTAGGTGGCTCACCTTGGTTTTTAATAACTTTCAGCTCCTTTTTAAACTCCTAGCTCTGAGTGTGCAGCTAAGAATCTATTTCTGAGTATTTGGTTATTGTACAGCTAAGGAAAATTTTACCCCACCTTTCCTGTCCATGTTGAGGTGACATGTGTTGAGAGGAGGGCATCCCCAGTGACACCCCAAAGTCTTACTCATCTGTCGAGGACTTCCCAGCCCAACTAATGGCAAGAAGTGTTGCCAGTACGAAGCCAATCAGAGAATTCCACTTCCCAACTTGTTTGCTTTTTGTTTTCTTGCTTCTCTGGGATGTGCACCTGCCTCTTGCTTCTTTTGGCAGGAATTCCCTTTTTTGACTAGTGTGGGGAGTTGCTAGATCCATTGTACAGATGACAATAAGAGGGGCCTTGAGGTTGAGGATCCTAGCCTTGAACCAGTTTCCCCCAGGCTATTTCAAATGCTTACCTGGCCTTTCTCCTTCCCTGGGACACCTTTTTCTCTTCCTCCAGAAAACAGTGTCTTATTAACTCTATTTTTAACTATTAACAGTCCTCAATCTGTCCATATCTTTAGTTAATTCTTATAGTATCTGTGTATTTAAAGGTTTCTTGGTTAACTGTGGGGCAGTTACAATTTTGACTCCTGGTTTGGAACAATACATCTTTTCGAACACTCAGCTACGGATCTCAGCAGCGCACACTGAAAGTTGTTAAATCCGTGGTTGACTCATTCAAGCCCTCCCCTGAGTCAGATTACCCAGTCAGCCAGTAAATGTTGGAGGACTCCTGGGCTTCCTGGTGGGCTTTCCTCTTTTCTCCATTTACATTTTTCTCCCAAAATAATTGCATGAAATTCCAAAGTTTTAAATACCATTGAGATACAGACAATTTAAAAAATTATAAATTCAGCCCTGACTTATCCCAAGAGCTCCAGATTTGTGGATTCAACTGCCTTCCTTAATTTTTTTTTGGAAGCTTAGTAGCTATTGAGAACTATAACATGTCCAAAAGAGATATGCAACCCAGACGGGCCAGTCTACCTCTCCAGTCTTTGGAAAGCCATCCACCCAGCTGCTTGCCCCCCACAGGGGAAACTCTCCCTTGAGTTCTGCCTTGCCTTCTCCCACCACGTTCAACATGCCAGGAAATCCTGTTGGCTCTTTTTCTGATATATATCCAGAATCTGTTTCTGTCTCTTCAGGGCAGTCAGTATAGCACAAGTTACCACCAACCCTGGTAGGGGCTTTTGTTTTACACTCCCCTTGGAGTCTCTCTGCTACTTTTCTTGCTCCCTAAAAATCCATACTCCACATAACTGGCAGTGTTATCTTGTGAAGAAAAAAAAAAACCCAACATTTGACAAAATTCAATGTGCATTCATAAGAAAAGCTATCAAATAATTAGGAATGGGATCATATTTAATAGAAAGAGTATAAGAAAAACCAAGTGGTGACATTGCACTTAGTGGCAGAAGGCTGAATGCTTTTGCCCTGAAGTTGCACAGAGACAAGGATGTCTGTTCTCACTGCTCCTATTCAACCTTACACTGGAAGTCCCAGCTAGCACAGTAACGCAAGTAACAGAGATCAAAACTACATGGACGGAGAAGAAAGTTACAGAGATCAAAACTACATGTCCTCATTCACAGAGGACATGTTTTCCTATGTAGAATATTCCAAAGAATCTACAAACAAAACAAAACTTCTAGAACTAATAAGCCAGTCTAGCAAGGTTGCAGGATACAAAATGAATATACAGTTAACAGTTTTTAATGGAAGGTCCGAGTCATGGCAAGTTGTTTACCCTGTCCTACTTATGGCAACTACATTTTAGCTTTTATGAATAGGAATAAAAGGTTTAAGGGAAAGAACTAAAAATTGGTGTCTTGAATGAAAAAAGAAGTAGCAGTTTTACTTAAGCCGACAGTGGCCACATGGGGTTCAAAATCAAGGAAACAATACCATTTGTAAAAATACCCTTGCTCCCCAACCAAAAACCCCAAATGAAGTACTTAGGTACAAGCCTAATAAAATATGTACAGGACCTAAAGTGAAAAACTAAAAACACTGATGGGAGAAATCAAAACAGATCTAAATAAATGGGAGAGACATTCCATATTCATGAATAGGAAGACTCAATATTATTAAGGTGTCAATTCTTTTCAGTTGATCTATAGAATAAATGTGATCCCTATCAAAATTTCAGAAAATTAAATTGTGATATGAATGAAATGAACATAAATTTTATACGGAAAGGCAAAGGACCTGGAATGCTCATAACATTAAAAAAGAACAAAGTTGGGCTGAATGTGGTGGTACACCTATAATCTCAGCACCTCATAAGGCTGAGTCAGGAGGATCACAAATTTGAGGCCAACTTTAGAAGAGAGACCCATTCTCAAAATAAAATAAAAGGACTGGGGATATAGCTCAGTGGTAGAGCATTTGCCTAGCATGTGCAAGGCCCTGAACAATACACACACACAGTGGAAAACTCATACTACCTGATTTCCAGACTTAATATAGAGCTAAAGTAATCAAAAGGGTATGGTTTTGGTGTAACCATAAAAAAAAAAAAGAGATGAATGGAATAGAATCCAGAGCCCAGGAATAGAACAACAAAAGTAAAATGAACTAATTTAAAAAAAATTTTTTTTGGTACCAGAGATTGAACCAGGGGTGCTTAACCACTGCATCACATCCCCAGCCCACTTTTTTTGAGACAGGGGCTCACTAAGTTTATTAGGCCCTTGCTTAGTTACTGAGTCGGGCTTTGAACCTGCAATCTTCCTGCCTCTGCCTCCTGAACTGGTGGGATTATAGGTGAGCATCACCACGCCCAGCAGTAAGTCAAGTAATTTTTCATGAAGGCATACAGGCAGTTTGATGGAGAAATGACAATGTTTTCAACAAAACAACTGCCACATATGTACAACAAAATGATGCAGATTTCGAACCATAGTAGGTTTCCATGTATAGTTCAAAATAAATTATAGACTGAAATGTGAAATATGCAACTATAACATTTTCAGAAGAAAATGTAGGAGAAAATCTGTGTGACCTTGGGTTTGGTGATGAATTTTTAATTTAATACCAAAAAACAATCCATAAAACTAAGACTCGATAATTTAGGCATTATTAAATTTAAAACTCCTACTCTGCTAAAGACACTCTTGAGAGATTGAAAAAACAAGTTAGTAAGAAAATATTTGCAAATCACATATCAGAAAAAGAACTTGCATTCGAAATATAAAAGGAAATCTTAAATCTCCACAGTAAGAAAACAGTCCAATTAAAAAAACAGTGAAAAATCTGAACTGAATATACAAAGAATATACAAAGATGGTGAATAAGCATATCAAAAGATGCTCAATATTATTTGTCATAGGGAAATGCAAATTAAAACTGTAATGAGATTCCTCTATATATCTTTTAGGATGGTTATAATCCAAAAAGCTGAGTACTGGAAAGACCATGGAGCAACAGGAACTCTCATTCATTGCTGGTGGGAACACACTGGGACAGCCCCTTTAGAAGAAAGTTCGGGAGTTCCTTACAAGCTAAACATGGCCTAACAACATGATTAAATAATCACATTCCTAGGTATTTACACAAGTGATTTGAATACTTATGTGCATGTGAAGGCTTATAGCAACTTTATTTGCATTTATCAAAAACTCAAAGCAACCAAGAAGCCCTTCAGTAGGTCAATGTTTAAATAAACTTGGGTAAATACTAACAACGGAATACTATTCAGCCAAAAAAAGGAATGATCTATCCATCAGGCCACAACATGGATGGGTCCATTGCTAAGAAAAAGAAGTCAGTCTGAAAGAAACTACATACTGTATGGATTCCATTTATGAGACGCTGAAAAAAGCAAAACAGTATAAATAGTAGTTGCCAGGGGTGTGGGCTGGGGAGAGGGTGGACTAGATGAAGAACAGGGGGATGTTTGAGGGAGTGATACTGTTCTATACACCGTATGGTGGCGTGGAATAATAAAAAGAGGTATTTGGTATTTGTCCTTGGTTACTGGCATAGAGCTAAGAGAACACAAAGAATAAGAAAAACAGCCCAGGAGTACTTAGGGAATTTATTATCTAGTCAGATACCTGATAAAGTATTTCTTTTCTTCTATGTATAGTGGTGTTCCTCCCTTGTTACTTGAGTTAACTAACTACCCACTAACTACTTAACTATTTTCCTCATTCTAACTTGAATCAGTGTCTGAATTGCTTTGGGTTAAACTCTTTTCAAGTCTCATGTTCCGTTTAAGCTGTTTTTTATTTATTTGCCCTTCATCAGATCATAGAAGGCAGCATAATGATCGAGCTTGCGTTTCCCCTCTCCTGGCTCTTGCTCTCTGGGGAAAGTAGTAGAGACAGAAATGGCCCCTGTGTACACCGGGACCAGGGACTTGGGTGACTAGACCAGGAGCTGATCTGGAGGAGGGCGGTTGGTTGTATTCTGCTAGCTCAGACAGCCACACCTGCCAAGATGCGGGAAAGCAGATGACCCAGACAAATGAAGTTCAAGGAAACAAGCCCACAGTCGGCTGGGAAGGGCAGAGAGGTCGACTGGTCAGCGAGAGCTGTGCTGCGTGTGCAGAATCTGAGCTGGTCCCATCTGTTATCTGTCCAGGACAGGAGGCTTGCAGGCAGAGTTTGGGCTCCAGCGGGCGGCACCAAGAGGAAAATTTATGAATAGACCTTTAACTCTGGTCACTCTGGAGCCCAACAGCTCTGGAAATTAGATCCAGATGGATAGTATTTTGATAGCTTCTCCTGACCAAGGAATTTATGCTAATTCTCGGGACCCAAGGGGAAGCAGGAGCATCTAAAGGCAAGGAATCCATAATTGCTTCTTAATATGTTTCCAAAATTCATCTGTGTTTTCACTCATCACCACAGCCAGGGCTGGCACAGAGACTGGGGAGGGAAAATAAATGGGAGCCCAGGGCCCCACTCATCACACACACGCCTTCTGTACATGTCCTGCAGCAGAACAGAGAGAAGTTTTGGAATATCCCACAATCCAGGAGCAATTCTGGGTTGGGTGTGCAAGATCTTCCTCCATTTGGGAATTTATTAATTCTTTCTCTGCTCACAGAAACATTTAAAGAAACACTAAACACCGGGACAACTTTTCATCCCTCCCCATTCAGGTTTCTTTGAGTTAACTGCTGGAAGAGTGCAGGGAAAACAGAGCTCAGCAGACTCTGGTATGGCCTGACTACGTGAAGGTTTCTCCAGAATAAAGTAACTTCCGATCATGGCTCTGCCACTAAGTACTGTGTGATGCTGGGTGTACCCCCTAACCCTCCCTGGGCCACCACATCCTCACCCCTCCATGGAGAGGTTTGTGGGAGAGGACTGCAAGGCCACTTGCAGGCTCCAAGCTTCGGTACTCCTTGGATCTGCACCAGAATTGGCTGGCTCTGCTGGAATGTTCTGAAGGAAGGCAAGGGCAGCTCTTTTCTGAGGAATGTTTTGGGAATTCTGTAGCTTGAAAAACACTTCAAAGACTATATAGACTATATCTTCTTCCTCTTAGGTCAGATTTATCCCTGTCTTGGTCTGTTGGTTTGATATAACAAACACCTTAAACTATGTAATTTATAAACAATAGAAATTTATCACTCACAGTTCTGAAGATTAGAAAGTCCAAGATTGAGGTGCTAGTAGATTTAGTGTCTTATTCCTCATGTTGGTGCCTCTGATATATCCTCTAATGGCAGAAGGGATGAACAAGCTCCCTCGGGCCTCTTTCATAAGGGCATTAGTTCCATTAATGACAGCAGAGTCCTCACGACCTGCAAACTTCCCAAAGACTATGCCTCTTAATACTGTGACATTGTTGGGGGATTAGTTTTCAACATATAAATGGGGAGGCACAAATACTTAGACGAAAGCAATCCCCAGTGTGCACCTCAAGGGGATGAGATTTTAAAGACATGAGAAGTAATCTCTGTTCAGGTTTTCCTAGTCTTTACAAGGATTTATTGAGCATCTACCACAAGCCCAAACTTATGCCAGTAAGTGCCAATTCCATACTGAGATAAGCAGTCAGAGGTGGCACAAGAGAGGATTTGAACCATTCCAAGTGGTCAAGAATAAAATAAGGAGTCCACTTACTGAGACAGAGCTTCCAACACCTGCCCAGGTACTTTTAGAATCCTGATACCATGGCCCAGGACCATCCTCTTTCCTAATCCCAAGCAAGAAGTCATCCTCTAATGCTGATAATTACCCCTGCCACTGCCACTGCTGGGGATGTGCAAGAGGAGATCCTATTTGTTTCTCTTCTGAACTTCACAGTAAGGGCATTTGAAGGTGATGGCAGGCTCTCTGAGATGTCACCTTCACTTGGGGGCTAAGAATTTTAACTTCTTAAGAGATGGTCACAGTCAATAGATTCCAAGAAGTTGACGCCCCTTCTCTGTACACTACCTCTGGTCTCCTAGGCTGGGCCAGTAAGGAAAAAGGGTTACTCTTGTCTCTATCTTTTGTATGGCTAAAACAGTGAGTTTGATTTCAAACTGAAAAGTGGGGATCAAACTGCAGGGGTGCAAATCGTGTTGACCAGTGACCACATGAAGGGTCTGTCTTGTGTAAAGAGGAGGACGGCCCTCACCTCAGGGCTAGCTGTCTGCCCAGGCCCCACTCTGCCAGCCTCTTAGACCTTCAGGGGGGATGACGTCAGCCCCTCCTCCCTGCTGGCTTCATTTATCTCTTAAACATACCATCCAACATTGGGGCCTTTATCCGCACACTAGTCTCATATAATCAAGTCCAACTGAGCCAATGAACTGACCTTTTATGCTTCCAGCTAGTATTCATGTCTTTAGAAATGGATTTCTGCTATTCAGAGCACTCAGTTTGTTTGATCTAATGGGGTGGACCTTCCTTGCTTTGCTCTGTGATTATGCATTGGGCATGTTATTAATTATGGCTCTATTTTATATTTTAAAAGCCCATGATTTTGGATTGAGGTTATAACAAAAACATTTAGCATCAGCCTACATCTGCTTTCACATGGGAAAGAGGGTTGGAGTAGGCCAGTAGGGAACAAAGTTGACATGATAGAATTGAGACTGCCAGCATCAGTATTAGACAATTTCTCTCTAGCGAGGGGCCTGGGAGTGGTGGGGGATGAAAGGGTCAATCAGCAAGTAATGGGACATTCCAATGCCACTGTCTGTCTTTGTCACTCCCAAGAACAAAAAGCTTGCTTTATATCTGGGGGCTGACCATGGTGGAGATAGGAATAAAAAGAGATGAACTAACAGGGTCAGCTCATGAAAGGTTTTGTAAGCCAAGCATAGGGATTTGAACTTTATTCTGTAAGCAACAGGAAGCCATTTGAAGCAGGGAAATGATCCCTTCAGCAGCAGTATGGGTAATGGATTAATGAGGAGAGATTGGAAGCTTAGAGACCACTCAGGAGGCCACAGTGGTAATCCAAGCAAAGAAGAGGAAGTTATTTAGTAGGCAGAACCCAATGAACTTGTTGACTGAGAGACAGAAGGAGAGAGTAGCATTGATGATGCCATGCTTTTGGTCTGAGAAACTAGATGAATGATAATGTTAACACCTAGAGTAAGGAATCCAATAGGAGGAAGATGTTTGAGAAAGGGAGAGGATGATAGATTTGGTTTAGGACCTGCTGCACTGAGATGGTTTGGGGACATTCAGGTGGAGTTGTTTCAGGAGATAGTTTGACCATGTAGGTCTAGTACTCTGGAGAGAGATCTTATCAGAAATAACAAATAGAGGGTATGTTCAGCATCAAGATGAAATCTTCCAGAAAAGAAAGCACAGGCCCATCAAGAATGTAACATTAAGGGGCAGGCAGAGACAGAGAAGCTCCTGAAGGGAAAGAATGCTATTGGTATCCTGGAGTGAGCTCTGTCACATACATGCTGTCTCACTCAAGGGAAGAATTCTTTCCTACTCTGGGGCCTCTCAGTTCTCTGGACCCACAAAGGCTGGTTCTAGAGAATGGTTTCACCAATGCTGTAGTGTTTTTCAAACCTAGATCTGCAAATATATTTCTTTGTTTTGGGGAGAGAGGTGCTGAGAAGTCTCTAAAGAACTTCCCTTCAGAGCCTGGGAAGTATTGGGTTCTCATAGTATTGGGTTCTCAATTTTAAGAAACTCTGATGTGGGCCTGGATTCTGTTCATCTGAACTTGAGGTGACTGACTTGGCCTGCCTAGACTAGGGGTATGTGTGGATCCATCTGTAATTTAGTGGTGGCTTCCCTGACACTGAGTGGTTCCATTTTTGCTACTGTAAATTTTAATTTTCATATAGAGCTGATGCTTTTATTTTTATTTATTTATTTGTTTTTTGGTACTGGGGATTGAACCCAGGGGCACTCCAACACTGAGCCACATTCCCAGCTCTATTTTGTGTTTTATTTAGAGACAGGTCTCACTGAGTTGCTTAGGGCCTTGCTAAGTTGCTGAGGCTGGCTTTGAACTTGTGATCCTCCTGCCTCAGCCTCCCAAGCGTTGGGATTACAGGTGTGCGCCACCGTTCGCAGCACTTTTATTTTTTAAACATTTGTTTGAAATATGGTTTCCATATCAATTCATCCATTTTAAAGTGTGCGATTCAATGGTTTTCAGTATAATCACAGATATGTGAAACCACAACCACAGTCAATTTTAGAACATCATTATGCCAAAGAAACCCTGTACCCTTCTAGCTATCCCCCAACCTGAGCCTCTGCTGTGGTATGAACATGGTCTATTCCCACCAAAACTCATGTTGAAATTTGCCATTATTGAGGTGTTGGGAGGTGGGACCTTATGAGGCAATTAGGTCATTAAGAGGGACTAATAGCCTTTCTCACAGTAGTGGGTTAGTTATTGCAAGAGTAGGTCATTATACTGAGCTCAGCTACTCTTGCTTTCACTTTTGCACATGTTTTTCCACTTTCTGCCAGGAGTTGAAGCAGCACAAGGCCCTCTCTGGTGCCGAGCTCCTAGACTTTCAGCCTACAGAACCATAAGGCAAATAAATCCCTATTTTTTAAAAATAAATTGCCCAATCTGAAGTAAGAGAAAACAAGAGAAAATGGGTTCAGTTTCCCTACTTGGCCCTAGGCAACCACTAATTTACTTCTGTCTATACATTTCCCTATTCTGGACTTGTCATTTAAATGGATTCATATAATACAAATGGTTTGCTATAGCTTTTAAAACTTTCACTACTCAATCTGATTACTTAATCTTAACTCTGGAGCAAGGATGTTGACAGTATGCAGAGTGCCGAGCGTTTTTCTACCTCTTATCTCTTATAAATTTCTCCTCTTCCTTGGAAAGCCAGCCTCATTTACCACCCCATTCTACAGATGAGAGAGCCAAGGTCAGAGAGGTTAAATAACTTGTCAAAGGCCCCAAGGACAAGGGCAATAGTACTGGGGTGGAGTTTAACTCTGTCTGACTGCAAATTCATTGAGCTGCTATGGTGCTAAGTGCTGAATGAGGGATGACAAGGAAAGACAAAATGTCCACCCTCCCAGAATGAGTCCCACAGAACCTGCAAGCCCAGAGTGGCATGGGCCGATTTCAGGAACAACCACACATTGCCCAGTAGTTGGAGTGAGCTTCCCTCTTTTGCTGCTTCTATTAGGGGACAGAGTGACCATAGTTTGAGCCCCCAAGCACTTGGTGCTCTGGGAATGTTCTGGAACCACACGATTAAGGCTGTCATCACCATTAAACCCTGCTATGACATTGGCCTCTGTGTTAGGCTCTGGGACACAGAGAGATGCCCCTTCTCTAGGCTCCAGCATTGTGGAGCTTCAGAATAGGGGTTCCAGGACAGCCGCCACAGGGAACTTATCATCTCATTATAAAGGATAAGGCATACTTTCTCAGTATGGTTATTTGTGGTAATGAAGCATGCAGAAAACCACACAAGATAGATGGCAGCTTTCACTGGTGGAGCCGAAAACCTGGTTAACTTAATAGTCTATTTATTACATTCACTCTCTGAGCTTACAGCATCTGATTAATATCACTCATCTCCCCCCTTGCTAGACAATTAAAACTAGTAATATCTGATTGTACAAGCTGACTGCAGCACAGTGGGTGTGGATTTGGAGCCTGAGATGAGGAGAGGAGAAGGGTCATGAGGGTGGAATCAGATCCCTTGGAGGTTAAGTAAGAACTGCTTCTAATGGAGCGACCTTGGAGAATTCAGTAAACCTGAGAAGAAGAGGCCCCTTCTGCTGCCCATTGCCTGGCCTTACCCATTCCCCAGCCTTTAGGCAGGAGCACAGAAAGGCCTACACACAGAAAAGGCAGCAGAGCAGGTGGGCAAAACCCTTTATTGAGAAAAAAAAAAAAAGAAGGATGCTGGACTTAATCTCACTCACTAAAATAAGAAGGCACAAGGCTGGATTAGAAGGTAAAGATTTAGCCACTGAAGTGCGAGTCCCAACTTCCTCCTCTCTCACATGCCTGCTACCAAGGAGCTGGTTATGTGGCCACATTCTCATCAATGATATGTTCTAAGAAGAAAACTGAGTTGTTTCTGGGTAAGACTTCTGGCAAGGCACCCTAGGAGGACTGGCTGGTGCTGCCCCTTGCGACTCTCAGGTTCAAGGACCCCATGAAAAGACATGATTCAATCTAACCGGTGATTGAACGTAGACTGCTACTACCCTGCCCCAACCCCCCCATAATAGACACAGGCATTGTCAGGTTGAAATGAGTCAAGCTAGTCTCACACACCTTAGCCTCTTGGGTGGCCAAAGAGTGACTTGGTTATGAGGAAAAAAGTTCCCAGGGAGAGAATTTGAATTAAAAGACCCTTGACCTGAGAATCGATGAACCCCATCAGAGCCCACTGCTTAGCTTTTGAGTACGGAACAGGCAGCATCTCAACCACACATTGGAAAACTCTAAGAAAGATCAGGACAGTGTTGAAAACTGGGTCTGGTTCTCCCAGCAACACTTATGTTGCTTCTCCTAGTTGGAGAAGGTAGTCCAAGTATACACTTGTTGTTGTACTTGAACCCCAACCCCCAAACTTAACTATGTGAGACTGTTTCCAATTCTTGGTGGTGCTGAGTGAACATTCCATAATAGGTGTTCAGAAAATATCTGTTGCCTTTGTGACCAGTCAGGGTAATAAAAAAAATGATTGTGATCCATCCTTCTATTCCCTAGTGAAAGGAAAAAAACATGCAATTTTGGTAGCATGCCAGCTGCTGATACTTAGCATGTGAGGGGTCACTTATTGGTACTTTCCCATTAGCCCAATGCTCATCAACTCTCCAGCCACCGACCTAGCACCATTATTCAGCAGGAGAGTCTTCCCCTCCCTGCTCCCCCTCCAGGGCAGGAGCTGCCTAGAGAGGGGAAAAGAAAATCAGAATAAACATATGCAAGAACTGGGGCTTAAACATCCCATGAAGATTAACTTATCTTCAGTAATTGCCTTAACTAGGGGATTTTTAATGCTTTTCAAAGTTTCTTAGAGGAGGAAAAATATGCAGAGTGAGTCCTATAGCAGCCAACAGAGGAGATACTTAAAGGAAAAAAAAGGTATCAACTATAAGAAGCCCATAGCTAGGAAATTTTAAGGCACTGATTCTAGGGGATTTAATAAGAATGTAATTTGTATAATTAACCATTCATCAATGTCAATTTCATTAAATGAATGCCAGAAATATTACCTTCAGCAGCATGACCTAACAGGATTGGAATATATTATATGAAAAATGAACACTTAGTGGTTCCCCCCTCCCCTGCTCTGTCTGTCACAGCAAGATTTGCAAGGCTGAGAAATAATTTAAAGGGTAGTAAATGAAACTGGCGAAGGCAAATGTGTGCATTTTGGTAACTAACCTCCGTCATGATGTATGAAAGTTTATGTCAAAACGTTTTCCTGCAGCAATGACTAAAGGGACTTGTGGCTCCCTCCCAAGTGGCAAAATGTGAGAAATAATATCAGGAGCTTCCCAAAGACACCCCTTGTCCCCTGCCTGAATATAGCCCACCTATCCCTGGATTGGTTATCTGGGGTCCAAGACCTAAAGTCATAGGCTTTCATGTAGAGATTTTGCAGATACTCCCTAAGTCCTGCAGCGCAGCCTCTCACTGGACCACTTGCCTATCTGTCCAGGAAAAGTGATGATTGATGCCCAGTAGAAAGAAATCATTCTGAGTTTTATTCATGTTATTGCCTACAGTCACCAGGGGAACATGGGGCGTAGTGTAGGTGGGCTGATAAAATATTTGTAAATAGGACTTATTCCCAAGGTTGTGCACGAGAAAGGCAGTTTATGGGAGATTTATTCATTTCAGTTCACCATGGGAAAAATGGAAGGTTGAGGGAGCAATAACCTGCCTGCTTGTGTGCTCATGGGACCATAAGCATAGGCATGTGCATGCGTGTACACAAACACATACACACACACACCCTGGATCAATGATAGAACCTAGCAGTTGATTCTTCAGATTTACAAACTATTGTCACTAGACTTGGTGTGGTGCCTTGCACATAGTAGGTGCTCAGTCAGTACTCATTTAATTGCATTTCTTAGTCTTACTTCCATTCTCCTCTATTTCAGTGTGCTTTTAGGCTAATAATGTTATATCAGTATTCCTGAAGAATCTGCTTTTCAGAACCCCAGGTCCTGAGAGACAAGAAATATTTGGCAAGTAAATCAAATGTACCTTAAAAAAAAATGAAATCATGCAACAGAAAGGTTTTTCCACTTTTTAAAAATGCATTCAATTTCAAAAAGTCACACAATCTAGGAGGAGGAAAGAACATATTAGTTTGGGAATCAGGAGACCAGATGTCAAGATTGGACTACATCTTTACAGCTGTTTCCTGACTTAAAGTTCTATGTTATCCATTATTTGATGCAGAGCTATAAAATATTCCTCCCTCCCCTAGCTGTTGAAAAGACAGGTCATACTTAGTACCTGGGGAAAGGGAAAGGATGTCACAAAGCTGGTGTGCAGTGCATACCCAAGTCCTATGCTCTAGACTCCTGGGTCTATAGGACTCAAAAGCATCTACTCCTCTTTCTGAAACATCTCTTGGATGTGCTACCTCTTCTCTATCCCCATAGTCACGCTCTCTTCTTTGAGTGTGGACTGGGTGATTGGAGTAAGCAATGTGTCCTCTCTGAACCACAGTTTCTATATCTGGAAAATGAGGATAATGATATTTCCTTCCAGGGTTGCAGTGAGAATTCAGAGAATGGGCTTAAAACATCTGGTGATATAGAAGAGGAATTTGGTCAATATTAATTTTTTTCTCTCACTCCCCTTAGAGGTTAATTCTCTACAAATGAGCAGTGATCCTTAAGTGCTGAATTCCTTCCCCAGTCTTCTAAGAGAGGGAAGGGAACCTGGTAAACTGATTCACCCTAAGATGCTATGAAGTTACCCTTGAGGGATATTAGAATTTCAAGAAAATGCAACAGGGAGAGGTTAATGCCTTAAAAAGAAAACTGGAATAGAGTTCATGATAGAATTTTAGGTATCTTCCTTTCATAGATGAGATATTTTTAGGAATGAGACTCATTGTTGAGCCCTTTTATCCTTATCATATGTGTAACCATGATCCATATGTCCCCAAAGTGGGACATATGGTGTTTGGCACCATCAGAATTTCTGGAGCTACTTCCAAAAGCATGAACTGAATTTTGGAGGTGGGGTGGGGATTCTGAGGTACTGGGATGTCTGGATAGTTGGATAGCCTGTGAGTAAGAGGGATGTACTGTGTGGCATCTAGAAAGCTCCTCCAAATGGCTGCAACCCCCAGAGAGCAACACTTCCTCATGTGACTCAGTAGTGGGTCTGGGGATCCATTGCTCTTTACATAGAGTCACCTATGACTTTAGGCAAGTGACCAGACCTCTCCAAGCCTCTATTTCTTATCTGTAAAAATGGGAAGAGTAGTGGCACCCATCTTTGAGGAGAATAACAGAGGATAATGGGATCTGACTTGCAGCACTCTTGTTACACTGCCTGACACATAGCAGAGTTAGTCAATGTTAGTGATAGCCAGAGCAGCAGTTTCAAAAGCTAGGGACCAATGGGACCTCAGGAACGTGGGCCTGAAGCACAGGAGCTGAAAATAAGTGAGCTACTCTCAGTCCTTTTCCATTTTGTCTGCAAGGAGCAAAAGTCTCCAATTAGGCTGCATTCAGCAGCACTGGCAGCCTCCTCTCTCAGGGGGCAAACTCGCTTACTGAGTACAAACAAGATGCAGACTGGAAACACGCGGTCAGGCCCCAGACAAGTGTGGGTCCGCCTATCATGAGTCTGCTTGGGGCACCACTCCTGCCTGGACCCTTTCAGGGGCTTCCTTGGGCTGTAGTCTCAGAGCTCCTTCATAGGGGGTGGGAGCTGGAGCCCAGGGTTTGGCTCTGGGCCTCTGGGCCTCTCCAGCTTCATTCTGAAGGCAGTTCAGTGTGGTGTGGTCTCAACTGCTGACAGCCATGGACCAAGCTGAGCCTGATGCCTGGTCGGAGAGAGGCCGGCCTGGGACAGCTGTTCAGAGCCCTGGAACAGAAGGCTCCCTGTGCAGGGCTGAGGAGAAGGGAGCGTGTGTGATGTGGAAAGAGCCAGGCCAGAGTGTGCAGACACAACATCTATGCCCACCAGGCAGCTGTGGGACTGCGGGAAGGCCCCAATCTCACTGTTTCCTCCACTCTAACAGAGGGAGGTGGACTAGATCAAGGGCTGTTTGAGTTGTTATTATTTCAAACAACAGAATCCTTTTCACAAATTGAATCTAAACAAAAAAGAGATAAAAGCACACTGAAGCAGAACTTCCTGGTTAAACTGGCTTTCCCTCATCCCCAAAGTGGTCCTGAGTCACCAGTACAAAACCCCAGAGCTCTGAGGGATGTTAGGAAAATCATCAATGTCCACTGTGTCTGTCAGTCATTGTATGAGTCCATCAGACCTACTGTGTCCCTGTATGATTCTGATGAATATCTCCTAGCAGGGCAGCTGGATTCGACTCACTGACGACCAAATAGGAGGGAACACTTTTTAGAATCAAGTTCATTTCTTTGGGTAGAGCTCTTCTTTTGTTTGTATTTCCCAAGAAGGCATTTATGCATCTATGATGTCAGTGTGACTTATAGTTATCCTGGTAGGCACCGAAGCTTGTAAAGGCCACCTAATCACTTTGCTTTGGTATTCATTAGTCATCTTACACCTATAAAGAATGGAGAGAGGCAGCAGTTGTTTGTGGGTGGAGGGGGAGGTGAGTGTTCACTTGAACCATGTCAGGGAAGGTCACCAGTGATCCTCAACAGGAAGAGCTCCTTCCCTTGATCTCACTCACCCCTGAGTTCCCTTCTCCTTTCTTCTCTCTCTCCTTCCCTCTTTTCTTCTTCTTCTCCTCCTTCTTCCCTTCCTTGTGTAATATCAGATGTGTATTCCTCTAGGTGTTGAAATAGAGAGATTGGAGGAAATACAAAGATGAAGGATGTAGTTGTTATGGTTTGGATATAAGGTGTCCCTCAAAAGCTCCTGTATATTAATACAGGAGTGTTCAGAGGTGACATGTTGGATTGAGAGAGCTGTAACCTAATCACTCCATCCTAGGGTGAGTGGACTAACTGTGTGGTGACTGTAGGCAGGTGGGGCGTAGCTGGAGGAGGTGGCTCACCGGAGCTGTGCTCTGCCGAGTGACCCCTTCTCCTCTCTCTCTGCTTCTTGGCTGCCACAAATGGAGTGGCACTTCTCCCTGCACCCTTCCTCAATGATGGGCCCAGAGCAATGGACTCGGCTTGACTATAGACTGAACCTCTGGAACCATGAGCCAAAATAAATTTCCCCTCCTCTAAGTTGTTCTTAGAGGTATTTTGGTCTCAGTGACACAACCCTGAATAACACAATAGTAAATTTCTTTAGGCTCAAGGCCAAATGTGGGAGGGGATCTGGGATAAGCCCAGTGCAACAAAGATTTGGGGGTGTCCTCAGGGGGCCCTGAGACTAGAGGGAGCCAACTCCACCCAGGGCAATGAAGGGCCAGTCTTTGGGGCTTGGGGTTATGTGAACACACAAAGCTTCCCTCTCATCAGAACTAAGCAGATTTGGTGGTAGGGTGGGGGGTGTGCTGGGGATTGAACCCAGGGCCTAGGGCATGCTAGGCAAGTACATGCTAGGCAAGCACTGAACCACTGAGCTATGAGCTACATTCCCAGCTCTACTAAGCATATTTTGTGCAAGAGAATTTTTGGATGGAGACCTGGAGGTAGAAACTTTATGGGAAGGACATTGGTAGCTGCCTTGCAGGAGGGAGCAGGGTTCCCCAGGCAGAGTTGTGCTTCCCATCTTCACACAAGCTGATGAGACGCATTTGAGAAAGGGGTCTGCCCCCTGCACATAAGACTAGCAATGATAATTAATAATTCATACTTAATGAGATTAAATTAATAATTATTTTAATTATGACATGTTTCCCTCCTCTCTTTCCCCTGCCAGGGCAGGCTTGGCGCGTCTCAGGATTACAGTCATAATGGTAACAGATAAACCTTAATTAAAACATTCCAAAATACAATGGCTGAATTAAAATGCTGTGACATGTCGTTCTCATCTCATTTTGAGCTCTTGCTGATGACGATGAATGTCTCCCCACTGCTGGCAGCATCTTGGCAGTTCAGAGCAGTTGCCCACATATCTCTCAGCAATGTCCGCCAGAGACCCCCACACCCCTTGCCAGTTAGCAAACCCACTGGGTCAGGGACCTCTCTTCCTAACTCTCTTCCTTTCTCATGCCTGGTAAATGCTGAGCCCAGCCTGCCTCCACCTCCTTTCACTCTGCTTGCTCTCAGGCCATTGCAGACCCAAGAAAAGCATTCTGGGTTCTGGCTCTCTGAGCACCATTCCTGAGGTTTAAGCAAACCCTGTCTCCATCAGGGGCTCCTTCCCTTCCAGCTCCAGTTACTAGCTGGAATTTCTGCTTTTTGACTTCACTTTGAGCTTTTCTGCACAGTCCACTCATCTGCAGGTACTTTCTGTCTGTTTAAATCAACTTTTTTTTGCTGCTGTGACTAAAAGATCTGACCAGAACAAATGTAAAGGAGGAAAAGTTTATTTGGGGGCTCACAGTTTCAGAGGTCTAAGTCCATAGACTGCGGATTCCATCCCTCAGAGTGTGGTGGAGGGAAGCAGCTTACACGATGATCCGGAAGCAAAGAGAGAGACTTCACTTACCAGATACAAATATAAACCCCCAAATCATGACCCCAGTGCCCTCCTCCTCCAGCCATACCCCACCTGCCTTCAATTACCACTCAATTAATCCCATCAAGTGATTAATTCACTGATTCGCTTAAGACTCTCATAACCCAATCATTTTTCCTTTAAACCTTCTTGCATTCATTTACATGAGCTTTTGGGGGACACCTCACATCCAAACCTTAACACTGTCTCATGGTTCATGTTTAGAGATAGGTTTTCAAGTATGTATGGCTCCCCCAAAGCTATCTCCACATCTATGGTCTTTTTGCAATAGTTAGCACTCATAGATTCAGCCATGTATTTGCACTCATTAGTAAACATTTAGGATGATTTTAACTATTATGCTTGATGTGGAGCTATAGAGACATAAGATACCCTCTTGTTCTTGTGAATCTTATGGGTCCATGAAACAGAATAGAAGGTACATGGACAAAGAGATTCCAGTCTGAGTGTTCTGATAGAGTTGTTGCTGGTGGTATGAGCAGCAAGGGTGGGACACTGATTCAGGCTGGGGAAAGGCAGGTGAGGGAGTTTCCTGAACATATGACCCTGTGCTGAATAGTAGAAGGCATTATTCAGACGCTACCAGGGGAAGGTCACACTGAGAAGCAGCAGAAGCAAGAATGGCTGTAGGGCAGCATTCAACAGGGGAGATGAAAGAGGGGACCCTGCAGATGCAATTAGGGCCAAGACCATGAAGCATGTTGAAGGCACACCTAAGAAGGTTCAAGTTCATGAGCAGGTGCATCAAGGAGCAAATTAATTGATATGAAGCTACCATCAAATGTGTTGAGTCCTTTTTGGTGCCAGGCAGTGAACTAGTCCTTATTTTCCCTCTGGCTTTCATGCCAAAGCTAATTGACAAGGTTGCCCTAATTCAAGTCATTTGCATTACAAAATCTCTTTCAGTTTAGCACAGAGAGGGAAAATAAACAGACACACACACACACACACACACACACACACACACACACTCCTAACATAACATCCCCAAATTTACCTAGCCCAGAGTTATTTAAAGATATTTTCATTCTGAACGATTAAGCCTTGGAAACAAGGCAATCTCACCCAGCTGGAAGCTCTTCTGTAGAGAATCTACAAAATGATACACCAAAGACTCTGGGAGTTCCCCTGGCCCTTTGGATCTGCGAGTTCTGGAGCCATCGTGGGGGGAAATTGCAGGGTATTATGTTAGTTCCAAGGAGGTTTTACTATTTCCTGAGAAATGCTCCTGCTACCACCTCTCACATATTTGGTTAATTGATTGATCTATTCATGAATGCATTTTTTTCCCTTTCTTCATTCAATAAATTTACATTGTGCTCACTCCTCCTTGTCCTAAGCATTGTTTTGGATGAGATGCAAAGATAAATGCCATTGAGGCCACTTTTCCAAAGCACTCCCCATGTCGGGAGAAAAGTAGGCAAGTCCACAGATAGGGACTGCAGAGAGAGGCAGGGTGACAAGGTCTTAAAGAGGCACACAAGTGAGGAACCTGCTGCACTGTTCCCAAGGAGAAACCCCTCCCATCCACCAAGGGGAAAGAAAGAACAGTCTAGCAAAAAAAAAAAAAAAGAAAAGAAAATCAAGGTTTAATGCCCATAAAAGGTATCCAGGGCACTAGTTAAATTCAAGAGATAAATAATTTTATTTATGAAAAATGTCAAGGGGAAAGAGATGCATAACTTCTTTGAGAATAACTCCTTCCTCAGCCTGTATGTCAATACCAAGAAGTCTAAAATAATTTGGGCTTAAAGATGGATGGAGCTGGAAAGCTTGGCATTATTGCCAGCCTTGTAAATCAGTGGACCAAGAGCATCTTTCTCCCACCTGTCCCACGTCTGCTCCCTGGCTACCTCCTCACCCAGCTCTGGTCTCAGTCAGATGATGGCTTCCATTTGGAACATGATAGCATGCATGCTGTTCGTAGGAGATATTGATTGTGAATAGGTTGCTGACTGGAAGACATGCCTCTGTGGACATGTTAGGAAAAGGGGAAATGAAATTAAAAAGAGTGAAGATACACCCATGGCCCCCAGTTAGAAACTGCTCACATATTTGAAGCTAATGATGTTTTTGTTGCCTATTTCTTTTCTTCCTTCCTTTCATTTTTTGTTTCTTGAGGTTCTAAATGTCAATATTGCATTTACTGCTGAACAAACTAAAATCATAACAAATACAATAAAAGGAGAGAGTAAGCCTTGGCTCTCTGCAGAGAATGATTGGCACTTTTGAGCCCTGGATTGGTCGGGCCTTTATCTTGACTGAATCAGCTCATAATTAAACAATAAAGGAAGGGATTGCTACTTGCTTTGAATATATATACACGTGTGTGTGTGTGTGTGTGTGTGTGTGTGTGTGTATTATGTCAGTTCTCAGTATGGAGGGGGTAGAGTGTATTTTATAAACTCTGCTGTCCCAGTTTTCTGTAAGGAAGGAAATGTGTGTATTTTATAAACTCTGCTCTTGTCACTGTCAATGCTGAAAGACTCAGAGGTGACATGATAGCTGTCACAAAGAGTTTTTGCTCAATAACATTGAACACTAACCACCTGGAGCTCCCTAGGCCCCCCCCAAAAGAATAGGAAGATGATGAGGGAGGAGATAAAAGCAAGAAAATGGTTGGATGGGGGACTTTTTCCCCCCTTCTTCTAGTCTTCTTTTTGTTTGATGGGCTTCGAAGAAGCTATGTAGAAGTGTGTGTGTGTGTGTGTGTGTGTGTGTGTGTGTGAGAGAGAGAGAGAGAGAGAGAGAGAGAGAGATGCAATCACGTATTGACCATGACCTGCCTTGTCTTCACCAGGTGATATACTGACCCTCTATGATCTTACAGGAAACATCAACTGCCTAAGGATTGCTGTTTCAGCGACTAGAAAGAATCCTGGAAATAGTTAAGAAAGATGATTTTTCGGCGAACCAAAATGCCCTCCCAGGGGCCCCTGCGATTAAGATGTGGTATAGGAATTTTATCCATCAAAGCTCAGGGGAAAATGAATCATTCTGGAGGATGAGCCCGAACCAGGCCACAGAGTCACATGTTCCCCCAGGAACTCAGGTATCCTGGTTTTACATCTCATGACCTATCATTTAATATCTTTGTCCAATGTGTGTGCAGGAGATCACAGGGCCACTGAGGGAGCTTCCTCTGCTCTGGAGGAAGAGGAGGCTTCATACTTTCAGTTGCCTCTGTCACTCAGCTCTGTCTTACCTTGACACTTCCCAGGGAGACAATCTGATTATTCTATCCAAACCCAGCTGGGAGATTGGAAGAGATGTCCTGTTAGCCAGTCACTAGTGTAGCTTCTATTGCAAAGGTCCATCTTTTACTTATTTCCCCTTCGAGTCATTGCACCTAGTTACCTGTCTGCCTGTCACTTCTCTAGGGCCCCCTGGGTGTCAGCAGAAGCTCTCCTAGGACTGACAGGTTAGCTGCAAAGGCATAATCTGCTAGTCAGATTTCACACGGCTGCACAGGGAACAGGTACCCTTGACAGGGAAGTGAATAAATACGGGGAGACACTTGGACACTTGCTATTACCTGCAAATGGCAAGCAACACCTTAGAAAGCTAGTTAGTGATGCAGAGACAGGAGTGGGACAGGGGACACTTGTTTCAGTCCCTATTTATTCCTGTGCCTCTCACTGCTTTTCCCTGGCTTGAATCCCCTCTTACAGTCTTTCCCAAGTCGCTGGAAGAAGTCTGAGAAGGGAGCCTTGACCCTTTTGTGTGACTAACATGTTTTCGCTGTTTTAGTTGCCCTACTTCAGAATGGAACTTATTCTGGCTTTATCTGCAGTGCAGGTTATATTTAAAGTCATTGGGAGCTGCTGTCCATGCTCCTTAATTTATGTATTTTCAGGGATAATTTTCATCTGTTTCTTCACTCACCACCAAAAACTCATACCCCAGGGGGAGAATTCTTTGAAGTCTAAATACTTAACCATTTCTTTGGTTTCAGGGAATGTTTGAGAGAAATTCGTTCTGAGTAGGCTCCCCCCCCCCCATTCATTGGAGAGCAGATTTTAGGGCAAGAAAAATGGTTGCTCTTTTCTTAGTGGACGGCTGGTGATGGAAAGTGTCCCCACTTCCTCTGGGATTACCTGAAGGGCTCTGGCTTGGAAAATGTTACGTAGTTCTCTTTGAGAAGAATAATTGCTTCATGTCAGAATAATTGCTTCGTGTCTTAAATTTTAGAGGTTTCTAAGTGTGAGAGCTCCTAGTCTACCATCTGGGGACCATGTCTTCATGTCCCTGTGAACACCTTGGCTGAATTCAGAGGAATCCTCCAGCTGGCAAAGGAAGAAGCAGTGGGCTCTTCTGACTCATCTCTGAACTAGCTAAGGACAAGGCTTTGGTAGTTGTGTCTCCATAAAAGAAGCTTCCATTTGCTGCTGAGGAAACGTGACTCTGTGACTAGCTGCTGTTGTGAATACAAATGCACCTTTCTGGCTGACAGTAAAAACTGGGGGATTTTCTGTGAAATGTTTGTTATTTCTTCTTCCCGTTTCATTTTCAGTGAGCTGTCCCATACTTGTATATATTCTTCACACTCCTTCTTTGTCAGCTATGTTGTGTGGTGAAAAATCCTGTCTTGGTCTCTAACCTGTTTTTCACTTCCTTTGCAGTTCTTGGTGAGCAGAAGTTCTTAATTTGATTAAAGAAACACATACGGTCAATAAACACGTGACAAGATGTTGAACCTCGTTAATAATCAGGGAAACGCCTAACAAGGGTAAATGAGATACCGTCTTTACCCATTTGAATGGAGAAGGGTGGCAATATTGAGTATTGGAGAGAAAGTGGATCTATAAGACCTTTTGTATATTGCTGGCAGGAGTGCGAAATTGTATAGCCACTTTAATATTTTCTTATAAAATTCAACATTTCAATGCTTCCTAAGCCAGCCATTTCACTCCTGAGGAGACATTCTACCCCTTGCATACATGTTATGGTCTGGATATGAGGCATTCCTCAAAAGTTGCTGGTTTAGTGAAGGAATAATCAGAGGTGAAGTGCTTTGATGGTGAGAGCAATAACCTAATCAGTCCCTCCTAGTTTGAATGGACTAACTGGGGGGTAACTGGAGACAGGTGGGTAATGTCTGGAGGAAGGTGGTCACAGAGTGCAAGCTCTGGAAGGGTTCATCTCCACGTGACCCCTTCTTTCTCTCTCTGCTTCCTGGCTGCTGTGAATGGAGCAGTGCTCCACCACACCCTCCTGCCACGATGCTCTGCCTCACCTTAGGCCTAGAGCAATGCAGGTGGTCTACCATGGTCTGAACCTCTGAACTGTGAGCTCAAAATAAACATTCCTTGCTCTAAGCTGTGCTTGTCAGTTATTTTGGTCACAGAGATGAGATGAAAACCTGACCAACATAGTATACAAGGACAACTCTTGCATATGTATGTACACTGGCAGACGTGCCTGAGAATGCTCACATTGCACTATTCATAAAAAGCAAAACCCAGGAACAAAACATACATACTCTGACAGGAGAATGGATAAATATATTGTGGTGTATGTATATAATGGAATAATAAACTCAGTCAAAATGAATGAATAATAGCCACATGCAACCATATGGATTACTCTTAGTAATAGAATTTGAGTGAAAAAGCAAATCCAAGGAGAATGCATATTGCATGATACCTTTGGTATGAAGCTAAAATCAATACAAACCAAAATATTCCTTTATAAAAGAATATATATAGCTGTTAAAAAAATAACAACCCTGAAAGCTGAAGGCTGTAGCTGAAAAAAAAAAAGGAAAACAAGTTGATGATGGACATAAGATTTCAAGATAGTGCATGGTTACTTTGGGCAGAGGAAGATAGGCTATAACACAGATTGATATTGACACTCTAGTTTTCTTGTTAATTGATAATTTAATAAATGTTTATTACAGAATTAATAGGAATATACAAATGGGACAATCCAAATCAAATAACTAGATCAAAAAATGGGCAAGGACTTGAACAGACATTTTTCCAAAGGTGATATACAAATGGCCGAAAAGCACATAAAAAGATGCTCAATAGCATTGGTCATCACAGAAGTGTAAATCAAACCCATAATGAGATATTGCCTCATACCCATTAGGATAGCCACTATCCAAAAAATCAGAAAGTAATAAAAGTTGTTGAGAATGTTGTTAAGAAGTTGGGGGGTGAGAGAAGAATGGAGGAGCTTTTAGACTATGAAGAGGGAAATGAGAGGAGAAGGGGGAGGGGGTATGAGAAATGGTGGAATGACACAGACATCCTTACCCTATGTACCTGTATGATTACATGAATGGTATGAATGTACATCATGAACAACCTTAGAAATGAAAATTTGTACCCCATTTGTGTACAAATGAATCAAAATTAAGTCTGTAAAAATTAAAAAAATAAATAAAAAAAGAAAGGAAAAAAAAGGAAGAAATTGGAAGCCTTGTGCACTGTTGGTAGGTTATAAAATGATGCCACCATTATGGAAAACAATAGGGAGTTTCTTCAAAAAAATTAAAAATAGAATGACCATATAACATAGCAATTCAACTTCTAGGTATATATTCAAAAGAATCAAAAGCAGGGTACTGAAGATATATTTGTATGCCCATGTTCATAGCAACATTATTAAAAATAGCCATGAGCTCAGCTGGGGTTGTGGCTTAATGGTAGAGCACTTGACTAGCACTGGGTGCAATTCTCAACATTGCATATATATAAATAAAATAAAGGTCCAGTGACAACTAAAAAAATTAAAAAAAAATAGTCATGAGATAGAAGCAACCCATATGTCCTTCAAGGATGAATAGGTAAGCAAATCATGGTATATAAATACAATGGAATATTACTCAGTTATGAAAAATAAGGAAATCCTGTCACATACTACAATATGGATGAAATTAGAGGACATTATGCAAAGTGAAATAAGTCACTCACAAATATAAACATGCTGTATTAGTCTTTTCACTTATATAAGGGTCTAGAGTAGTGAAATTAATAGAAATGAAAAGTAGGGACTGGGAGACAAGGGAGTAGAGGTTTATTTTTTAATAGATGCAAAGTTTCAGGATTGTTAGGTGTTATAGTTTGGATCTGGAGTGTTTCTCAAAGGTTCATGTGTTTAAACCTTGTGTGTTGAAGACTTGGTCCCCAGCTGGTGGCACTTTGGAGGTGGTGGCATGGCTTAATTGGAGGAGTAAGTCACTGGCAGTGTACCTTTGATGGGTATATTTTGTTCCTGAATTCTTCCTCCCTCTCTGTTTCCTAGCTGCCATAAGCTCAGCAGCTTTCCTCTGCTCCATGCTCCTGCTACCATGATATTCTGCTTTGTCTCAGGCTCAAAGCAATGGAGACAGCTGACCTTGGACTTCAACCTTTGAAATCATGAGCCAAAATAAATCTTTCCTCCTTTTAAATTGTTTATCTCAGGTATTTTGTCACAGTAATGAAAACTGACTAACACAGAAGATAAAAAATCCTGGAGATTTGTTTCACAAAACGTGAATATACTTAATATTACTGAATGAACATTTAAAATAGTTAAGATGGCAAATTTTATGTTGTGTTTTTTTTTAAAATCACAATTTAAAAATACATTTTATAAAGGTAGGAGCTACACCACAGGCATTTACTTTATCACCACTGAAATCAGGAATCTTGGGTGCAGTTTGGCATTAAAGAAAAAAATCACACTCAACTCCCCCAAATTCCAACGTAACAACCAACATAACAAACAATAAGAAACATAAATTAATGAATACATCAATTAAAAAATAAATAATGAGAGCCATTCAGAGACTGAAGTTAGGAGTGTGTGATTTGTTTTATTTAATCCAGCTGTGTTGCACTGGATTTTTATTACTTATAAAATGAAGTAGGGTCACAACTAGAAACATCCCAAAGTTTCTTATCAGGACTGAAGTAAACTTCAAAGCAGCATGATTATTGAGTCTTACCAGGGAGGAGGGGGACTGCTCAGAGGGCCAAAGCTGCAACTCCTTCTGAGTCTCCAAGACCCATGGGTTGTCCTCTGGGCAATGGACAGGCCAGTATTATTGACTCAAGAAGATTTGAATGCTCGTTGATTGCTTATTAATGGAAGTAATAAAACCTATTGGATTCACATTTGATTTACTATCATCTTATGAATTCACAGATTGGCTCATCTAATGACAGATGGAATTGATCCCTTGATCTCATTTAATTAGATTACTTATTTGACTGTGACAAAGACTTTCTTCCCCTGATCAGCAGCTGGGATGACTACACTCTGACCAAACCTGGAAAAGATCAGAGCTAGATACCAAAGAGGATATAGAAATGAACATAATTACAAAAGAATAGTTATTTTAAATTTTGTATTAGTTTATGTTATGTATCCATTCAATAGTGGGTATGGCAAAATGTCTCCAATTTTCCATCTCTGCTTGGATTCACCTGATGCAATGTGACTCTGGGCTGTTCCCATCAAGCTGTGGAGGCCATTTGCCCATTGCTTGGATAGAAGCTGGCTTGGAGACCTGCTTTGGCCAAGAGAATGTGATGGAAGTGAGGATGTGCTAGCTCAGAGCCTGGGCCTTGAGAGACTTTGTTCTTCTGCTTGCTCACTTGGAAATATGCCACTAATAGTCAAATGTGTAAATGAGGCCATTCCAGACCAGCCATCCCCAAGCTGACCCTCAGGTGACTAGAGACAGATGAGAATCCAGCTAAGTTTCACTGAGCCTGGGCTAGATTAGCAAAATTGCTCAGTTTACACCTGGAGAGATAAGCAATAGAAACGCTTATTGCTAACTCACTGAGTGTGGTACTGTTTTTTACACAGCAATAGCTAACTGCTCCTGGAAGACTGAGGACAGTCTGTGTTTATGAAATACTTTGAGAATAGTAAATGAGAATGTAAAATCAAATGTCTGCAGGCTATGATAAGAAGGCAGGTGATTTTGTTGGGTTTCAGTAAGTTCTAATGTGGAAAACTTCCCACTGGGAGGTGAAAGATACATTCAAAAATTTAGGAAAAACAGAGACTGTGCTGGCATGCCAATAAAGCATGTAAGTCATGTACACCTGTGCTGTGTCACACACGTGCATCTGTTGTATATGTGTGCAAGTGCATGGGCGTGTGCGCGCGTGGGCACATGCACAGAGTGAGAGGAGGCCTCAAATCAGGTTGAGTTTCCAAAGGGGAAATTTCATTAGTCCAAAAGGACAGTCTCTGCAGGTTTCCATGTTAATGTAAATTTGAAATAGGCTGCCTCTTAGTGATCAAGTCGCATCTGACATCAGAGAAAAAGTGAGAAGAAATGAGATGCTTCCAACCTGGACTGGATGCAGATCCCCAGCATCTAGACACGCCTTTATAAAACTCAGGATGTTTGGGGTTCTATTTTCTAAACCTTGGCCCCTCCCTAGATGCTGCCCCTGTCTGCCCACCTAATCTCCCTGGATGCTCAAAACTTAAGGACAGAATCCTTGGCAGGTCTGTGGGAGAAGGGGGCAGAGCTGAGGCAGCTGCAGGTCAAAGGTAGAGGGAAGATGCTCAGCTCACAAAGTAACACTTGGACAATTTGAAAGTTGCATTTGGCAAGTTGCAGCAGGCACTGGGAACACAGGCTCCATCCCTAAGGGAGCCACATTCGCTTTTTTCCCTTTCAAAGTCGTCAGGCAGTAAAAGAAAATTGCAGGGATGGGGAAATAATGAAAAAGGCTCTTTGTTTTCCCCCCAGTCCGAACTCCTAGCTCATCAAACCTTGGAAATGCTCACTGCAAATGGCTGCTCCTGTTTTATTGCTTATTTATGGGAATCTATTTAAAGTGAATTGCACTTTTCCATTGTATCCTAGCGAGTGTGTGCCGGAGTTGTGTCTCCCCTGGCTGGGGGGCTGTCTGGACTGGGGATTCTGTCTGATTGTGTCAGCATCACGCTCCATGACATTTAAAAGTGGGGAAGGAAAATACTGCAGAGGAAGCAAGGAAAGTGTGCAGTGTGATTGCTCAGACCTCCGTCAGCGCTGGGTGGGTGCAGGGAGAATCGCTTCGAGTGTGGGTTTGTGGGTGCTGACCATGCCTTCACACAAAGAGGAATTAGTATTTTGGATTAATGGAGGGCCATGTACCTTTTGAAGTCTTTGAAGTTTTAATCTGGCTCTACTCTAAGCAATGTGATCTTATGGCAGTTATCTAAACCCCATGAGCCACTTAAAAAATAACCTATAAAAGACGTTATAAATACAGGGCTATTGTTAATAATAATAATGATGTTCATAATTGTGGAGATTCATTATGTATGTGAAAGTACTTACTGAGTTTAGGAAACATGCTCACTAAATGCAAAATACCCTTCCATGGGCAGCTGGAATAGGGGTTAGAAGAAGTAGGGAAGTACCCTGTTATGATGTTATGATTTTTGGATCTGGAATGTCCCACCAAAAGCTCATGTGGCAAAGGAAATACAGCAAAGTTCAGAGGTACTTTAGGAAATAATTGGATCAAGAGGGCTCTAATCTTAGCAGTGGATAAATCCATTTGGTGGATTATTAATTTGAAAGGACTACTGGGTGGTAACTGTAGGCAGTGGGCAGGGGGGCATGATTGGAGAAAGTGGGTCATGGAGGTGTGCCTTTGGGGATTGTACTTTGTCCCTGGTCACTTCCTCCCTCTGTTTCTTTCTGCTTTCCAGCTGCTGGGAGCCAAGAAACTTTCCTCTGCCACACACTTCTACCATGATGTTCTGTTCCACCTCAGGCCCAGAGCAATGGAGTCAGCTGACAATGAACCTAGACCTCTGGAACCATGAACCAAAATAGATCTTTCTTCCTCTAAGTTGTTCATGGTACGTATTTTGGTCAAAGGGATAAAAGCTGACACATATCCCATCCTCATTTTCTTTTTCTTTTCTTTTCTTTTCTTTTCTTTTCTTTTCTTTTCTTTTCTTTTCTCTTCTCTTCTCTTCTCTTCTCTTCTCTTCTCTTCTCTTCTCTTCCTTCCTTCCTTCCTTTCTTTCTTTCTTTCTTTCTTTCTTTCTTTCTTTCTTTCTTTCTTTCTTCTTTCTTCTTCTTCTTTTTTTTTGTACTGGGGATTGAACTCGGGGGCACTTGATCACTGAGCCACATTCCCAACCCTATTTTGTATTTTATTTAGAGACAGGGTCTCACTGAGTTTTTAGCACCTCACCATTGCTGAGGCAGGCTTTGAACTCCAGATCCTCTGTCTAAGCCTTCTGAGCAGCTGGAATTGCAGGCATGTGCCACCACCCCCAGCCCCTTCCTCATTTTCTTAACCCATGCCCACTGACTCTTGAAAGAATGAAAGCCCATCACTTCTTTGCCTGGACTGGAAGATGAGACACAAGATTCACTGTTCAGAATGCTCACATCATCAGGGCACAGCAAACGATGTCCAGATCTGGCCTTCATTTCTGTAGTTTTATTGGAGCACAGTCATTCCCACTTGTTTGTACACCGTCTATGGCTGCTCTTGTGCAACAGTGGCAGAGCTGAGCCATGGTAAAAGAGACCTTGGTGCCTACAAAGCCCAAAATATTCACCATCTGGCCCTTTACCAGGTCCTTTACCCTGCCAACCCTGTTCTAATGCATTTGCATTTCTAGGGATCTCTATGTGATCAGAGAATCACCATCTATATGATGTTAGGTCAGGAAGTGATCTAAGTCTCAGTGAAAGGAAGTGACCTGTCCAAGACTGCAAAGTTAGTGTCTGGGTTAGAATGGTGATCAGATTTTCCAATTTCTGGCCCAGAGTTTTCCATTATATAAATGCGCTATTTCAAAAGATTCCAAAGCCATTGGGATTAGCTTTCAAAAGAGAGAGAGAGAAAAAAAAGGCAGTAAGTCATGTGGCACTTGAGTTTCTTTTGGCTGGTG
>JAJEJO010000126.1:1069515-1128754 GCA_020662805.1 Glaucomys volans | reverse complement strand
CTTGAGAGGTAGGCACTCTACCAACTGAGCTATATTCCCAGACCGCCTCCCACATTTTCCAAAGTTTACCTCCTATGCCCCTGGTTCCTGTACCCCTATCTTGCTAGGCTCAGCAAACACATTTAGAAGCTAGCATCTCCTTGCCTTGAATGTTTTATGAGCCAGCTGTGTTGGCCTCTGTTCCAGGTTGACAAAGGTCAAGCCAGGTCTTCAGTCCACCTCTCTGGTATCTACCTGTCCTTGGGCTCTTTGGTCTCTGGAGCTCTGCCACATTGCAAAGGGGGTACTCGACAGAGATCTCAAAGAGGGGAAAAGTCATGGAGAGAGAGCTTCAATTCTTGGAGAATCTTTCCCCTTGGAGACATGCCAGAGGGTGGCAGGTATAGAGCCACACCTCTGAAAGACTTTATTTTATAATTTATTTTTGGTGGGATAAAGAGTAAGGTTATTTCTAATTCATGGCAGCATTCCCAATGTTCTGGCACTGTTACCTCCCAAGATGCCTGTGTTCAAAAAGTCCTGGTGAAGGCTTTCTTCTTCTCCATTTCCTTCTGTACCATCTCCTCCTCCTTGAATCCCTAGTGTGGTTAATGACAACATCATCCAATTTTTAGGCTACAACTTCTGAGTCATACTCAGTTCCTGCTATTCCCTCATCTGTAGCCTCTAATAAGGTATCGAATTTGCCTCCAAACTTCCCTGGTTTTAGACGAGGCACATCACCTGCCTTCCAACCTGTCCCCCAGTCTCCAAACTAGTTCTCCTCCCCACCATCCTTCTCATGAGTGCCAAACATTGCTGATCATCACACTACAACCTAAAGTCTGCAGTGATGCCACACCACCTTGAATGGTCCTAAGGCCCTTGGAAGGTGACATTAGGTTCCCTTTCACACCAAGCACCTCCACATACCACATGCTGATCACACCAAATATCCCTCTAGTCCAGATACACTGTGGCCCTCTCTAGACCAAGGACACAAGCTAGATTGTGGAGTGAGGACAAGGCTGACCAGGATCCAGATGCTGGCTCTGCTATACCACCTGCTCTCCAGGCAAATTATTTAACCTTCTGAGACTCAATTTTCTTATCTTCATTGAAAGAGACTAAGGGCTGCCCCGAGGATTAAATATTTTGGTGTATGTAGAGGGCTGGACAGAAAAAATTGTGTTCAATAAGTGCCAGCTCCTTCTTCATCTGCCTTTACACACCTGCTGTTCCCTTTGATTGGAATGCCCTTCCCTGCTCTCTCTCCTGGCATACTCCTTTTTCTTCTTTGGGCTGTTTTTTAAGCATATCTCTGCAGACAATTTGAGAATGTGTGTACAGAATTGCTGTGCTTTGAATATGCTTCCCCCCAAAGTTCCTGTATTGGAAACTTAATCTCTAAAGTAATTTATGAAGTGAGGGCTATGGGAGGTAATTAGAATTAGATGAGGTCATGAGGGTGGGGCCTTCAGGATGGCATTAGTGGCTTTATAAGAAGAGGAAGAGAGACCAAGCTAACATCTTGCTCCATCTCACCACGTGATGTCCTCTTCTATGTTATGATGTGGCGAGAGGGCCCTAACCAGAGGCTAAGTTGATGGTTGTGCTGTGATCTTAGACTTCCCAGCCTCTGAAGCCACAAGCCAAATAAAACTTTATAAACCACCCAATCTCAGGCATTTTGCTATAGCAAAAGACAATGGACTAAGACAGTCACTTCCTCCTCTGGCTCTTTCCGACTTCACCTGGCTTATGGTTCTCCTTAGTTCCTACTCTAACTTCTTTATCCAGAAGATGACAGGACTTCAAGAGGGTGGGATCCATCTGTTTTTCTAGGCTCTGGGGAATACTGCCACAGCACTAGCTTCGCAGACCAACTGAGTACTGCATTCTGTCTCTGATCTGGGGAAGCAATTCAACTCTCAGAAACTCTCTCTCTCTCTCTCTCTCTCTCTTTCTCTTTCAGTACTAGGGATTGAACCCAGAGGCTTTCTACACTTGAGCTACATCCCCAGCTCTTTTGACATATTTATTTATTTATTTTTATATCTTTATTTTTATGTGTTGTTGAGGCTTGAACCCACTGCCTCACACGTGCGAGGCAAATGCTCTAGTACTGAGTTACAGCCCCAGCCCCTTACATATTTATTTTAAGGCTGGCTTCTAATTTGTGATCCTTGAACCTCAGCCTTCCAAGTAGCTGAGATTACAGGAGTGAGCCACCATGCCTAATTTTGGAAATTTTTTCCCCTTTCATCTAAAATATGAAAACACTAATTCCTACTTACCAAAGCACCACCTGCAGACCCTAATTCAGGCAGATATTCAATGGCTTCTGGTTCCCTCTAACTTTTTAGTGTAAAGTATTGTGACTGGAACATGCTAGGTGCTCAATGACTTTTTGCTGAGTGAATATGTGAATAGTGCTTATGACTGAATCTAGAGAGCTCTAGACCCACATAAATCACAAAATTGGGAAAACCCCTGATAACCTGAATCCAGGTAAAACTGGATGAAAACAGAATATTGGCTTTCTCCTCCCACTCCAAATCATGGATTCCAATGGATGTCCAAACACAGGTGGATAAAAGAAATAAGCTCCAGTGTTCCACAGTACAGGGGGGCAACTGTAGTTCACAATAACCTATTGAATACTTGATGAAGAACTAGAGGAGCTTGAAGGCTTCCCAATATAAAGCAATGATAAGGAGATGGAAATACAAGTTACTGTTTTTTGATGAACACACACTGTAGACATGTGTTGCATTATTGCGCTGTCCCCCATCAATATGTACAATGATTACATGCTAACCCCCAGATTAAAAGTTACAAAAACTGTGACACATTAAAAAAGAACTTCTCATCAACTTCTCTCATAACTTGTGAGTGGGCCTGGGGCAGAAGTCAGGGTTTCTGAATGCCCTGGTCCTTTCTCCATTGTCACACATCAGATTGTGTCTCACTCAGGCTGTGGATAAGCACCCTTACTCTTGATTGGCATCTGAAGATCTTTGCTGGGGACCAGGAAAGTGGGAGGAAGGGAGAGTGAAGGGATGAAAAGTGGCAAGAAGGGAGAGACTCAGAGAGGCAGAGAGAGAGTGAGAGCGAGAGTGAGAGCTAGAGCGAGAGGTGGAGAGAAAGAGAGAGAGAGAGAGAGAGAGAGAGACACCATGCAACTGCCAAGAAGAGAAGATGGCAGTGCTGGTGAAATCTGAACAAACGCAAAGTCAAGCACAATAATAATTTGGGCAAAATGGCAAATGGCACAGCTGAGGAGGAAATAGCATTGTGAATGTAAAAACTCCTAAATGGAGCGCAGATGGGAGGGAAAAGTGTAATCTTCTGGAAAAGCCTCTAATTGTCTGCCCACACTAATAATTTCAGCAAACGCTCCCTTTCTCCCTCCTGCGTATAATTACACCATTCCATCTGTCTATCAGCAGGTTTTTTTACTGTGCCTTACTGCTACCGCCTTCTCCTGCTTGTGGAGAGATGAGGGGTTTCTGAAGACTTAAGAATCCTTCTGACACACATCCTGAAGAAAAGACACTCAGGAGAGACAAATCCCTCTCTGAGGCCTGCTAAGACAGTTTTAAAAGTCATATAATCTCTTCAAACACTATTTTGGAATCAAAAGGTGGCAGGGCCACACAGTTCCCCTGTTTGGGGGCACTCATCTGCCAGCTTGTCATGGTGGGCCAGCTCTGGAAAGATGACTGGTCACTGGCTGCAGCTAGGAGGAGGCTGGTGGACACTGGCCTGTGTGTACCCAGGTGGCAGACTATGAGAGCAGCTGCCCAGGGCTGTCCCTTGAGTGTGTCTCTGGTGTGAAAGCCAGAGTTCTGCTGTGTGAGGAGGAAGAGGAAGCCTAATGGAAGAGAAGCTGAGTGGGATGGGTGAGGTAGTGTCTGTAGCCTGATGGACACTGCAATCAGCTCAGCTGGTCTGGGAGTGCTCCCCAGCATTCCCATCCAGTGGATCCAACTATTTTCAGCTCATCTCCCTGCTCTGGCAGTGAATCCACAGAAGACAGGTGACCTTGTACACATAGTCCAGTAGGAAAGGCTGCAGGTGTCCCACCCGCATCACTGCCTTCCCTGTGCAGGTGGCATGGTGGTCCCGTTTCCTTGCCCCATGGGGGGAGCTGCAATCTCAGGATGCTGCTGAGGATGTGATCTTGGGGTGCTTGGAAGTGCCTGCTGGTTATTCATCAGCAAACTTTGTTTTCATGTGAAAAATCATGTCCCCATTCATCTCTCTTCCCCAGCAAATGGTTTCTAACTAGTTATTGGGGTGGGGGATGCTGGAAAAGGGGTTGGACAGGTGTAAAAGGGGCATGGAGACCATCCCCCAGGAGCTCCTGAAGACTGAGAGGTGCCACACAGTGGGGTGTGACCTAGTTCCAGATGTGGACTGGGCCAGAGTCTGAGCCCCTCCACCCGACTTATCTTCTCATGGTCTAACAGCAGGAGCAAACCTCCCCCACAACTGCTGAGCGGGTGGAGAAGCTCATGTCACAGTTCATTCCACAAATATTGATAGTGTTCCCACAAGGTGCTGTGAAAGATGAATACAGACTGTTTGCAATTCTCTAGGGTGATGCTGTCCAATAGAAATGTAATGCCAGCCCCATCTGCAATTTAAAATTTTCTAGTAGTATTCAATGAGTAAAAAGAAATGTGAAATTTTCTTTATTAGTAATTTCCACTTGTTAATATATCCAAAATATTATTGTCAGCATACAATCTCTCTAAAATTATTTATTAGCTACTTTACCTTTTTCTAGGTAACAAGTCTTCAAAGTCTGATGTATGCTTATATTTATAGCTCAACTTAGTCTGGAGTCACATTTTAAGTGCTCATTGGCCACATGTGATCAGTGGTTACTATATTAGAAAGTATAGATCAAGAGTTTATTAAGGAGAAAAAAATGTGTTATGAGTATAATGTTAATATGTGCATACTAGTTATGGTAGTTAAACTCCAGACAATCATTTGCTAAACATGTTCAAATGCAGTATCTTATTTAATCTCAGCAATTTTGTGAAATGAAAGTTATTGCTATTTTTTAACACAAATGAAAACAAAGGGTTAGGGATGCAGTTTAGTGGTAGAGTGCTTGCCTAGTGTGTACAAGACCCTGGATTCAATCCCCAGTACTGCCAAAACAATGTGAAATATATAAGAAATTAAATAAAAATGAGATTCAGAGCACTGAAGAGATTTGTGAACTCAGAGAAATAATTTAAATCCTTTTTAATATTAAACCCACTTAAACACATGGACACATTTCTTTTTGAAATGGCCCAGTGTAGCTCATTGGAGGCTGTGGCACTCCAACACAAATTCCATTTGTCACACAGAGATGGGGCAGGGTGACTGGGAGGAGATTTGTCCTTTGAGGAACTTCCACGACCAAAGCTCCACATGGAGAAGAGCATTAGGCCGATTATCTGTAGAGCAGGCTAAGTGTGAGGGGGAGTTGAAGATGAGGCTGAAAAGGGAACTCAGGACCTGGTTACAGAAAGTTCTGAATGCAGACGGAGGGATTTTTGACCTCACCGAGCAGGCAATGTAGTCTTATTGATGACTACTGCATACACCAAACACTTATTGAGGACTCATGATAGGCAATGATGACTTTGGATGGGGGAGTGGAGTGGCCAGAGCTTTGCCTTAGACCAAGTGATCTCATGGTGACACCTGGAGTGGATTGTGATGGGAGACCAGGGAGAGCGGGGGAAAGCAGAGAAGCTGCTTCATGAAGTAGGCTTAGAGCAGCACAGAAGGGTGGACCTGGGAAGGAATGGGTGGATGGAAGAGGTATGTATAGTCATTGTTGTGACCGTAGGATGCAGGAAGAAAGGGGAGGCCAGATATGACTTCCATGGTTTTGAGCTTGGGAGACAGGAAGGAGAATGCTTCCAAGTACAGAGTTGGGGTAGTTCCAGCAGGTGCGATTGCTGAGCTGTTAATGAACCTCTCTGGAAGGCCTTGAGGGCTCCCCAGGAGGGGAAGAGTATGCAGGATGGGTACAGTGATGTCTAAATATTCCCTTTCTAGCTTATAGTTTCTAGGGCCTAAGAGAAAATAATTTATACATTTTACCTGATGATAACTGGAAGCCACCCATCTTGATAAGGTGGAGTTTATTCCTTTCAGGATAATGAAAAGGATATCTTGGTTAACTTCCTCCCCTTCCAGGCCACCCTTGGCAGGAGTAAGGCCTATGGATTCTTGGCAGCTCCCTCCCTCCCCTCCCCACTTCTCATTAGCTCTGCAACTGATGAGTGGTGTATAACCCAAGTTCATGACTCATCTGTAGAATGGGTCTAATGCCCACAGAGCTATTTTAAGAATCAAATGAAATCCTGTGAGAGCCTTTGCAGACTAGAGAACATTGTCTAAAGTAAGGAAAGAATGCTGCTGCTCCCATGTGCTCCCCAGTGCTTTGCTCCTTCTTACCTCCATAGGTTTTGTATGTGCTGTCTCTTCAGGAATCTCTTCCCATCCCCTCTTCCTCCAAAGTCAATTCTTTGATTTTTTTTTTTTTTGGGTACTGGGAATTGAACTCAGGGTCACTCAACCACTGAGACACATCCCCACCCTTTTTTTGTATTTTATTTAGAGACAGGATCTCACTGAGTTGCTTAGCGCCTCGCGTTGCTGAGGCTGGCTTTGAACTTGTGATCTTCCTGCCTAAGCCTCCCGAGCTACTGGGATTATAGGCGTGTGCCACCACGCCCAGTTCAAAGTCCATTCTTTGAAGACTTTTTAGATTCTCTGCCATCCAAAAGTTAGTCATTCTCACAGCATCTTCTTTCATTTACTGTAATTTGTTATAATACTTTATGGTATCATAGTAGCATACATATCCCTATCTGTTCCTAGACAATGAACTCTTCAAGGTAGGGAAATGTCTTATTCGTTTATTTTTGCATCCAGCTCCTAAAAAGGTGCCCAGCAAATGGTAACTCACAGGCAATGTTTCCAGAACAAATGAAAGAGTACTTCAAGGAACCATATCCAAAAGCAAACTGAGCTCAAAGTTGATATCTTGAATCCAGTGTCCTACCATTTTCCCATCTATCCTCCCACTGGCCATCACCCTGTGGTTATAATTAAGGAATATGGACTCGAATCATGGTCCCCGTCTATCCTTCTCTCCAGTTCTGGGGATCTGTGGAGCATCTCATGTGAGCTTGAAAATATGTATGTCCTTGAAAGAGTCAGTTTGGAGGGAGGCAAACACCTTCCTACCCTTCGTGTTGGACAGTGTGAAGTCATCTAACTAGTGGTCTTGCTTCCTTAGCTACCCAAACTCTTCCTTTTGACGCATTTTAACCTTCATTACAGCCTCTTTCTTCTTAAGAATCTTCGAGCAGTCGGGCGGGACAACTGTTGGAGGTTACCACATTGCCCTACACATACCCTCAGTAACTTCTGCTGCTGTCCCAGATCTGCTCGTTGCTTTCCCTGGCTGGCCCTCTGTCTCCAACATTACCTGGTGGACACCATTCTCAGAGGCCTGGGGAGTGCCCCAGGAAATAGCCAGGACCTTTGGGTGCCTAGGCATTGCCTCCTTTGCAAGATTCATCCCATTATTCAGCACGGCAAATCTCTTCCTCAGTCCCATCCCTCCCCTACAACATCCAACAGGCCTGAATGTGTGGTGGGCAAATCTCTCTCTGGGAGCTTCTTTCCAGGCATGGCATTTGTTCCCCATACCCTTGGACCTCAGCAATGCTGGGCTAATGAGCTCAGTCCTTTCAAACTCAGCTCCTGTGTGTGCTCATCCGGCACCTCCAGGCTTTGTGTCCGGCCATGAAGACAAAGCCCCAAATTAAGGCCTCTGGCTTCATTTCATTTCATGAGAACCGACAAAGCCATCTCAGCAGCCCATTCATCCCAAAATAGCCTCTGAAAGCCTGGGCATACGTCAGTGTTCCTTTGCAGAAACCACACTGCATTGTCATGAAAGGACCATTTGAAGAAGGTAGCCACAGTGAAATTATCTCGATGCATTGCAATCACCTGGAAACATCAAGGCCCATTCTCAGTAACGCAGGCCCTTTGATAATAAATGAATTACACAATAGGTGTGCACTCACGTATGGGCATCTGTCTGCCACCCTCCTTCATGGTGAATTCTTAGATGCATCAGCGTCACAGATGATTGGTCTGTGAGTCCATCTGTCAATCTAAGTCCCAGGCAGCCTAGGACCTGCTGAGTAACACTGGAGCCCTGGATTCTCTCAGTCCTAGTGGGAAAGGGAGTGAGGACTGTGTTCATGTGGCTGCAAAAGGACATCTAAGAGGAGCAGCAGGGAGGGAGCTGAGCTTCTATGCTCCAAGTTGATAGCTCTTTCTCTTTGGTGACTTAGAGCTTGCAACCTGTCAGCCTGTGGTCTATCATCTTAAAACTGGAGACTTCTTGGAAGGTGGTAATGTTGGGTACTTCTCTCCTGTTCTGCTTAGGAACTCTAACAGAATGCTAAAGGGAAGGAGACCACCCAACTGTCTTCATTACTAGAGGAAGATGGCAGGTCAGAGGTACAGATAGGCCAGGGACTCCAAAGACAGCACCCAGGAAGGGATTTGGAGACTACTCCCAATATAGGGAGGAGCCATGCTCCTATTATTTGTTTGAAGAGTTTGGACAAGTCCTTTCCTGTCCTCCTTCTCAGACTTTCCATCTATAAAGTGGGAAGACAAACCTCTTATTAAGTTGCTATAAATGGATTCTTAGGGAGTTAAAAATTTGTCAAATTAAGACCCTTAGACCAGTCAGTGGTATCAGACCCTAGGCTCTAGGCTTGCCATTAAGTTGCTGTCTGGCATGTCATTTGACATTTGTTAGAACTCCATTTCTTTTTTTATAAAGGAAAATAATCTCTACCTGTCCCCCCACCCCATGTAACTTAAAAGTAAAGCAAAAGAGCGGTGAATAGGGGGCTTAGAGCCAAACACACCTGACTTGGATTCTGGGCCTCTGGTATGTCATCTTGGGAAGTCTCCTAAGTTCACTGCTTCCCATTCCAACCCCCACCTCTACGTGTGGATGAATAATACCCGCCTCAGGTTTGTTGTGAGAATTAAATGATAATGCATGTAAAATGCTCAGCATGGGCCTGTCACATACAACATACCCTATTGATGTGAAGGACAAGGTCATATTGAAAAACAAATTAAAGAGAGAAAAATCTCCCTGAAAACAGCAAGGGAATTCACAAATCTATGACATCATGATTACTATGATCATCATTGCAAATGTCACACCTTCACACAGAGCTGAGTGCTGTGGGCGTTAGCCGTGCTGCTCCGGCCTGGGAGGCACAGGACTTGGGCCTCCTCTGTGAGGCTGACGTCAGGAATGCTAGAGGGAGGCAGAGCTCAGCTCTTTCCTTCCATCAGCTTCCTCTACCAGCAGAGCCCCAGGGTCTCAGCAGAACCACTGACTCTTTCGGAACAAAGCACAGCGGAACAAAGTACAACTCGGCTGCTGGATACAAAGCACTTGTACTCTCCAAAGGCTGGTGGACTGTCCTGCCCTGCCACCTACATTGGCCCTCACTGCCCAGCATCCTTCCGTCCACTGCCACTCTGATCACAGTGCCTGTGTGTGCTTAGGAGGTGGGTACTTGGCAGAGCGTGCATGTGTCCAATCTGACAAGGAGTCACCTGTCCCCTGAGGAAGGCGAGAGAGGACCCTGACATCCTGTGTCCAAGCTGTTCCCAGGATGAACAAGCCTACACCAGGGGACAAGTCCCAGTTCTGTCTCATTCATTGAAGGTTCATGCCAGCTGTGTTTTTTTTTTTTTTTTTTTTTTTTTTTTTTTGGCTAAGCCCCTGAAGGACAAATGTTGCTTTTTTCCTCTGAGGCCTCCCTTTATTTTCAGGGTGGCAGGGAGGACAGTTTATGGTGAGCATGGACCAAAATGAGGAGAGTGAGTGGATGGGATATTCTCCAAATTGTGAAAACTAGTTAGATCAGTAATGGCTGGGCTGGGGCCAGAGCTGCTGTAGTATGCCAGAAGAC
Source organism: Glaucomys volans (assembly GCA_020662805.1). Classification (NCBI taxonomy): domain Eukaryota; kingdom Metazoa; phylum Chordata; class Mammalia; order Rodentia; family Sciuridae; genus Glaucomys; species Glaucomys volans. The sequence goes on along the minus strand of JAJEJO010000126.1, from coordinate 1,118,726 downwards.
CTGGATTCATACCAGTGTGCCACTTCCTTCTTGTCTACTCCATTCAGCCTCCTTCACAGGCCAGCATGGGTGGCTGCACAGGGCACAAATTCCATTTGCACAGACTATAGATGAGTAGTGCTCCTTGGAGCTACTCTTTCTTGTTCATGTGGATCTTGTGAGAAGCAAACAGAATCACTGTCATCATCATTGGTAGCAGTAGCAGTAGCAGAAATCGCATTTTTTCCAATTATGGATTGCCTGTTATGGGTCAGGTCACATTTTATCCTCCCCTACACCCTAAAAGGTAGGTACTGTTATTATCTTACCCCATTTTACAGATGAGAAAACTAAGGCCATCAGGGAACTTTTCAAATGTCAATCAAATACGGAGTGATGGGACTGTAATCTGAATGCAGGGCTGGATGACACCAAAGTTCAAGCTCTTAATCTTCATTTACTATGCACAAGAGATGTTGATTTCCCTGAGATCAATGGGCAGCAGAGGCAGGACCCCTGACCCTTTGATTGACAGGGCCAATGCTTCTGTGCCAGAAGCCCCATCTCTCAGAGGGCAGGATTCTTCTCACTGGGTTCTGATGTCCTTGTCTTGGGTTTTCTCCTATAATGCAGATTGTGACTCTTACTCAGGGGCCAGTGACACAGCAGCTATGCTGGGGACATGTATGTTCCTTGATTCATTTTCTCAAAGAAAAAGAAGAAATGGAGCTGTCACATTGTCTGGATCAACTTTCCAGAATTGTCATGCCAATCTTTCCAGAGATATTGCTATCAGAGTTATTCCTCTCTCTCTCTCTTTCTCTCTCTTTCCTTCCTTTCTCTCTTGCTTTCCTTCCTTCTCACCCCTTTTCACTCTCTTACACACATACACAGTTAGAAACACAATTAAAAGTATTTTCACATTCACACATTTACATACTTTACCACTTGATCTCAGCACCTGTTTTTGATACGCAGGCTTGGAAAGCTGTTACATAATTCACAGTTGCACATCTGTGCCTACGCATACACCTGAGCAATAGGTGTTCAACATATATGTTCACATATTGCACATATATGTTCACAGGCATGCATGGGTACAAATGTTCTATTTGATTGTAGAATGAAATGAGCACAACAGCATGTGGTAAGAGACCTGTCGATATGTGTGTGCGTGTGTGTGTGTGTGTGTGTATGCGCCTGTGCATGCCTGTGCATGGGGTGGAGATTGGAGGAGGTAGAGCAGGAAGAAGTAAGTACCATCAAAAAGAAGGCTTTCAAAAGACTGCAGCACTAGCCCCCACTGCCAGTCAGGGCTCCTGCCTTCTCACTTTGAAGGTCTGACTGAGAGATCTTGGTGGAGAGCTACTTCGGTTCAGGGGCACAATTCTGCAGTTTTCTATCTGGCGACCATCCTATCCATGTCATGTGCTCTTGCACACGTGCATCTGGCTCAGGCTGACTCGCCATACCCAGACAATCTTTATTCTTAGATAAAGATTGAGTCTTGAGTTGTGGTTCAGTGGGAAAAGCTGAGTCCCTCCAGATACCTGGGCTTCCATGATGACTTCTGGCTGTTTGCATTAGAAGATTATCTTTGGCTTCAATGCCTATACTACTCCTAAAGCTTGTCACAAGAACCCCATCATGATTGGTGAAAAAATAAGCCAGGAATCCTCCAAAAGAAAGGCACTGGGGTCCCAACAATCCATCACCTAAAAGGAAGTAGCCTTCTTTTCCTTAAACAATGACATTGGTCTACAGCCTCTACCTCTATGTCTAGATAATTTTTTAGAAACTATCAGCTCCTTGAAGAATTGGAGCAAAATTCTATACAGATGCTTCTCCACTTATCCTAGGGTTACATACTGATAAAGTTGAAAGTATTAAAAGTTGCAAATGAGCTGAGCATGGTGGCACATGCACGTAATACCAGCTCCTTGTGAGGATCTCCAGTTTGAGGCCAGCCTCAGCAACTTAGTGAGGCCCTAAGCAACTTAGTGATACCCTGTCTCAAAATGAAAAATAAAAATGGGTGGAGATGAAGCTTTGTGGTAGAGCTCCTGTGTGTTCCATCCCCAGTACAGAAAAAAAGAAAAAAGTTGTAAATGAATCCACCTAACCTACAGAACACCACAGCTTAGCAACAAAGTGCACTGCATACCAAGGGTCATTAACCTTTGTGATAGGACCTCAGGCTGGGTGCTGTTGCCCAGCATTGAGAGAGGATTGTATTGCATATGACCAGCATGGAAAACCATCAAGATTTAAAATTTGAAGTACAGTTTCTATTGGATGCCTATTGATTTGGCAACATTGTAAAGTCAAACAATTCTAAGTTGAATCATTGTAACTCATTCTGTGTGGGTGGTAAATTTATACCTTATCCACTGAATACAGCTCACTATAGTTCAATAAATGCGTTTGGTTTTCTTTTTAAAAAGTGCTTATTAATTTAAAAAGTACATATTCATACTAAGAATATAAAAAGTACAAAGATGCTAGTCCTTTTCCATTGGTGCCCAAATTATGAACAGTTTCCCAGGATCATTCTATAATTTTTGCACATTTCTGTGCACGTACAGTAGATATGCATGTATATGTGCATCTATGTGCATATGTATCAATGGAGAGTACATGCTGGTGGATTAAGATGTCACAACGTCTTTGCCACTTCTCTCATTCTTCCCCTCTTTTAGAACCCTGATGACTTTGACACCTGCATTGCCTATTAGAACCGAGAGGAAGTGATGCCAAGTAACTTGTGAGAAAAAATAAAAACCTTAAGAGATTTGCAGATTTGCTTTCAGGCACTTGGAATGTTCCTTTTCTGTAGCCACGCTGTGAGAAGACTACACCACATGGAAAGAGCCAAGGAGAACTGAATAGGCACTGGCCAACAGCATAAGCCTAGTTTCCAGTCAGCCAGCTCAGATGGCGCCTTGTGAGCGAGCTGTCTGGCGCCCTCTAGCGTCGGAATGGCGGCAGCCCCAGGGCACAGCGCGCAGAGCAGAGGAGCCGCTCAGCTGAGCCTCACCAAATGCAGCAGCACACAGGGAGATGGTAAAAGCTGGTTTATGTTTTGAACTACTACATTTTGGGGGTGGTTTGTCACATAGAAACAGAGAACTGAAGCATGTCTATTTCCTTTATTCAATTTAGTAACTACCTAGTAATTCATTGATTGGCTGTATCATAATGTCTTTTAAAAAAATTAATACCATGCTAAAGGACATTTCTGTTCTATCTAGTTCTTTGTGAGGCTAAAGCAATGGACAATGTGTAACTGTTCACATGTGTAAATATATATTTCTATATATATGAGGTTTAAATTTCTATAAATAAATGACATGCAAATTTAAGAACTTGATAGATATTGCCAAATTATCCCCCGAATATGCTGTACCACAGTTTGCCCTTCCACCAAAAGTATATGAATGTGCCTAGCTTATTATCCCCTTACCTATGTGGCATGAGGATCTAATCAAATTTTTCATATTTTTTTGTTTAATAGATTAAAATCTATCATTTACTTTGCTTTTCTCTAATGATTGAAGTGGTTCATCTTTTGATATGTTTATAAGCATTCTTTTTTCTTTTTCTGTGAATATCTTTTGCTTGCTTTTCTACTGGTTCAGAAAACATTTTTCTTTATTGAATTTAAAAAATTCTTTTTCTCTTTTGAATTATAAGAACTCTCAGATGTCAAATGAAACAGATTAGCTTGTTATCTGTCATTTGTGTTGTAAATATTTTTTCAGAGATTAATTTTTGGCTTTTGACTTTGTGCATACACTCACATACAGGCACACAGTCATGTATGTATGTGCCACATTTTTATCTTTTTTTTCACTTTCTGATTTTGTTTATCTTTCATTCAGTTAGAATTCGTTTTGCTACAAGCAGTGAGGAATGAATCCTGTTTAATTTTTCTCTCCAAATGTTCTAATCAGTTGCTCAACAGCATTTATTATTAATTGGTCTTTAGATTACTGTTTAGAAATACTATCACACACTATCTCCTCATACATGTGTTTGGGTCTATTTCTGTACTCTATTTTGTTCCATTGCTCTTTCTGTTCATATACTAATACCTAAAATCTGCTCCTTCCAGCCTGCATGTCCTCTGTGAGTCAGGGACTAAGTTACCCAGACTTTGTTTCTAAACACCAACACAATGCCCCCATTTCATTTCTACAGTAACCCATTCTTTCCGCAGTAGTTTTCCCTTTCCCTTAATTCTTTTTTAGAAAGTCTCCATTCTTTGGATCATTACTCCTTGACTAGAAAAATTATTTCCAATAATGGCTCCTAAGCTTATTTTTTTGTGTGTGTGATTTTCTTTTCCCACTTTCCTAGGAACCCTTCTACTGTGGGTCAAAGCTTCACTCCTCTTGCTTGGTCTGGGAAAGAGTTCTATTTTTGTGAACCACCTGTGTTCATTCATTCTCTTTCCTCTTCATTCACTTGCAGTGCTAAATTGGGTAGCTTGGTCACAGAAGTGAAGATTGAAGGGCCTTTCTTGATGTTCCTGAATGAGATGTTGATTTCAATAGATCCTAGATTCCCATGTGCCATCAGATCACCAAGAAACAAGCTGAGTCTCCCTCTTCCACTGTTTTCCACATGTGAAAGGAATCCCTGGCCAGAGTCAGAAAACATTCATATGCCTGAGCTTCTTCCTTTTCCTCCCTGCAGTTTATAATGTTATTCCGTTACTAAAGCAGCCAAATGAGTATGTGAAGCCAAGCATCAGAGAAGGCCCAGAATGTCTGAAATAAACAATATCAGAATAACAATGTCCTACTCACCAAGGGCCTTTAGCCAGAAAAGTATTCCTTCTTAGGAATCCTATTTGTTTTCCTCTTGGAAAATGGGAAAGCAGATCTGAAATTTAGCTGTGATACCCTATTTTTGTTTTAAAGAAAATGGCTGGAAGGGAAGACAGGAAATAGAGTTCTTTATCTCAGACCTCAAACCCTGGCCCAAGGCACAGAAAAACCAGGAGTTACCACCATCAGTAACAACAGCATAATTAATAAGCTGCTGTTCCCACTGGGCTTCCAGGGGTTGGGGAGGGAGGTCCACTGTCCAGGAGAGGTACCAGGGAAATAGGGAGATCAGAGCAGCAATCTCACTGTGGGCTGCTGGTGCTAGATATTCCCTCCCATTTCTCCATTGCCTGCAGAAGACTCACCCTACTTTCAACATGATTTCTATGGATAGGATTCAACTACCTTCCTCCCTCCACGCTCCAGCTCCCATTTCTGCCAAATGCACCATTCTCTACTAAGCTGGGTCTAAGAGCATGGATCCACTATGATCTCTCCCTTTCATTTTCACTCTTCCCTCCTCATAACCAAACTGTCACTAAATTCAGTGTTTATTTCTTCAGGGCGTTTCTTGAATCTGTTTCTATTCCATCCCACTGTTGCCATCCTGATCTGTGTTAATCTGTCAGTTTCTGCCCTTTCCCCAGGACAGCCCATGTTATCACAACCAGACAGTTCTTTGTACATCACCATGCTCAGTTCATTCCCCCCAATCAAGACAAAAGACAAGCAAAGCCCACTTTGCACTGAGCCACTATGTTGTGCTCTGTGCTTATTTCATTTAATACTTTCAACAACCATAGGAGGAGGTGGGTTTGATTCCAAGTCCTCTTCCTGGCAGTCAAAACGTTCCTCAAATTGTGGCTGGGGTTGTGGCTCAGTGATAGAGAGCTTGCCTAGCATGTGTGAGGCACTGGGTTCCATTCTCAGCACCACACATAAATAAATGAATAAAATAAAGGTCTGTCGACAGCATAAAATACATAAAAAATAATTTTAAAAATAGTCACTCTGATGTGACTATTTGGCCTTTTCATCCCAAGTATGCTGCATCTGGTCAGGTCTCTTCCCTGAGGGCCGGGGTGGAGGGGAAGACACTGTGGGCAGGAGGTGCAGTCAAACAGGAAGCACATGGAGTTCACACCTAACTGGCCAACACCCAGACAGACAACAGTCAATGAGTGACAGTGGTGGTGGTGATAGGGGACTGTAAGAGGTTGACTTGTGTCCCCCCAAATGCAGTTGCTGGAGTCCTAACCCCAGTATCCTAGAATGTGACTGAATTCAGAGAGCGTGTCTTCAAAGAGGTACTAAGTTCATATGAGGTCATTAGGGTGGACCCTATGTGACTAGTATCCTTGTACAAGTAGAAAATTAGGTCAGGAAGAGGTATGTAAGGAAAAACAGGGGAAGACAACCATCTACAAGCCAAGGAGAGAGGCCTCAGGAGACAGGCTTGTAGACATCATGATCTTGGATTTCTAGTTTCCAGAACTGTGAGAAAATGAATTTCTGTTGTTTAAGCCACCAGCTCATGGTGCCTGGCTATGCCAGGCCTAGCAGACTATTATAGGGGCCAAAAAGGTATTGTCTGAAGAAGACAGGAAGCTGGGCATTAGGTCATGAGGGTGGGTAATAATAATTGCCCCCTTTATTGAGCATCTTCTGTATCTCAAGCACCATGCTCCTATTCAGGCACTTCACATTTGTTATCTCTGAGTTTTAAAAACCCTGCAGTATTTTTATAAGTAGTTACTGTCACACCATTTTAGAGATACCATTTTAGGACCTAAAGCTCAGAACAGTAGTACATTTACCCAAGAGTTACTGATAATGAGCCTCAGGTCTGGGATTTGAACCCCAGTATCCTCTTTGCTAAGCCTGTGATCATTCTACTATGTCCTGCTGTGCCCATCAGCCTGTGGACAGTTGACCCCTGGCCTGTCCATAGCACCAGAACCCCAAATACTAGGTGAGGTCTAGGAGCAGTGCCCAGGAGGACATGGTCACTGGATGCATGTGGTCAGAAACACAGGGCTTTAGGAAGCTGAGGAAAGGAGGACCAGCTGTGTGGCCTCCCATTCTTTCCATGGATCCACCTCCCCTTCCTATTCATATTAAGCATGGTCCCAGAAGTTCCCAAATGGGGAGCCAGTTTCAGCTTCCTGAGACAATTTGGTACCGTTTGAGGAACCCTCCATGGCGTGCTGACATTCCTAATGAGATGAGAACGCAGGTTTTAAAGCTCCAGTTAACGTGTGTGCAGATGGGAGCTTGGGGGACTGTTTCTCTAAACAGTGCCGCACATGAATAACCATCACCCTTCATGTCTACTAGGGAGGGTGCCCCTCCTCTGTCCTTGGATGTGGGATTTCCTCATCCCATTTGGACTGAGAGTCCCTTGATGCCCTGAGGGGAAGCAAATTAGTCTCATTTATAATTAGGTATCTCAAATAAAGATTTGATTTAGGTTTAATAAGAAAAAATGATTCCAAGTCAAACAGATCACAATCGATTATTAAGAATAGAATCACTGCAGTTCAACAACAGGCAGAAACAAGAATCTTATGTTGGAGTTGCTAAACCTCAATAAATATCATTTTAATAATTAATTGAACTTTAATTAATGCATGGCAACAGCTGAACCTGATAGATCTCTTTACGATGTGCAGGTTGTGATGGGCCTGGAAGTGTCTAGGAAGATGCATATCAGAGAATAGGGGAGGGAAGTGCTGGGTCCCAGGTGCCCTGTCCCTGGGGCAAGGAGAGATGCAGTTGCCTCAGCTCAGCTGGGGAAGGATTGTCCAAGTTCACCTTTCCCCAAGAAAAATCTATAATATATGCTAATCAAATTAACCACTGAATTGTCAACCACTATGAGCACTCAGGTTTGAAACACTAACCTCAAGAGACTGTAAAGTGCTTTGGCATCTTTAAAGTCTCTGTCCCATCTTTTCATGGATCAAGTGGGTGGCAGAAGGGATAGAGTTACTACAAAATAGTGATCTTTATCCTACCCGATAGTGTGCGCAAAAAACCTCCCGAGTTTAAGAAAAATTCTTGATACAATTCACTGAATTAGTGGTTTCCAAACAGTCAGCAGAACTAGTATCAAGTTAGTGGTAGAAAAAAATTAAATAAATAAAATTCTTTTCTGTCCCCTAGTCACCTAGAAATTCTGCTTGAGTAGGGATGGGATTAGAGGTATGATTTAATAAGGTGGAATTCAGTAGGCTCAGGAACCTGTATCTTCAAAACAGTTTCCCTATCTGATGATGCTGTGCCAATCAAAGGAGAGGGCTTCTTCAAGTCATCAAGACACCTCTCCAGGTGATGCTGATGCACCACCAGCTATGGGAGTCACTTTTACTCATTATGAAGAGCAATAAAATTCCTGAGAATGTGACGGCATTACAGGGACATGAACAAGCTAAGACTCCAGTGGAAATGCCTCTTTGGGGTCCAGGGAGGCCACTTGCAATGACACCAACCTATGGTTTCTTAGTTGAAGTGGTACCTGGGATTCTGCCATCAGCTCCTTTCCCACCGGTCCTCTTTGGACAAGAAAGATGCCTGGAAAGGCGAGATCAAACCAGCGAGCTGCAGCATTTCCCACTCCCACTTCCTGAGTCTCTGGTGAGTCAGAGTTTGTTTGAATGTGAATTATCTGCAATCATAAAAGTGACAGTACAGCTGGCTGCTGGGAGCCTAGAGGAAATGTGTATTGCAGATAAGGAAGGAGTGTGTGTGTGTGTGTGTGCGCGTTGTGTGCATGCCTGTGTGTATGGGGTGGAGGCAAAGCTGTTTGCACTTACCCAAGCAATCCCTAAGAGGGCCTTTCTGAATGAGGCAAAGGCTAGGAGGGATCAGTCCTTCAGAGTCCTCTCTGCCAGGCTGATTCTCTGACGGCAGAAGGCCAGCACAACTTCAGGCCTCAGAAGCCCTCCTGCAGCCTGCCCCAACTCTCCAGCCCTTGGATTGAAGTTTAATCTCAGTTTGTCCCCTGCTTACTAGGGATGTGGAAGGAGAGGAAAAAATGGAGACCTATGGCTACTACCCTTATTCTCCTGGTGCTGGTACCTCTGCCTCTGGAGGAGGAGGCAGGATGCAGGAAAGAGCCCTGGCATGGTGCCCTGGATGTCTGTTATCAAGAGTCAGGGCTTCTGTCCATCACTGTGTGAGGCTTGTGGGAAGGGGTAGAAGGAGAAGGGACCTTTGAATTTAGGATAGTGGCTTTCTGAGATTGGTGAGAGGACAGAAAAGATGCAGCTGGAGATAGTGCTTTTCAATCAAGGATGGAAAAATCCTTGTTCCTCCCACAAAATGAAAGATAGTCCAGAGGCTTCTCAAACTGTCCTGCCAGTTGTCAAAGAGAATTAACACTTCAGGTATTCCAGGGGGTTCTGTTCATTCATCAGATATTTATTGATTGCCTCCTATTTTGTGTCATGGTGCTGGGATCTAGGTGCTAGATGCTACATGCTAGGTGCTAGGTGCTGGGTGCTGGATGCTACACTCCTGTCTCAGGGGCTCACAGTCAGAGGAGCAACAGACAGGTAAACAGTTGAAATGTAGTGTGAAAAACATGAAATCTGGTAAGTCTAGGAGGTTGTGGGTATCCACAGTGCGGATTCCTAAGCTAGATTAGGGGAATTGGGAGTGTGATGACAAATGGTCTGGAAAATGCTCTCAGGGAAGCTGAGAGCCCGGATGGATGCCTGAAAGTGCAGAAAGGGAGGAAGTGCGTCCCAGGCAGAAGATACAGCATGCGTAAAGACCTGGGGGCCCAAGAGAGCATCCTGCACTTGGGAAGTAAGGGACAACTCATAGGGCAACATGATCAAAATGAAGGGGGTTGACTGAAGTGGGAGAGGAATGAGCACTGGGTTGGTGGTCAGGGGCCCAACTGTGAAGAGCCTTTCCGGAGGTTCTTAAAAGTCCATCTGTTCTCTTGAAGGCAAAGGGGAGCCACTGGATGCTTTTAAGTTGAGGAGTGAGGTATCCAGGAAGATCAATCGGGAGCCCTGTAGAGGTCTAGGTAGGAAATGATGGATCTGGACCAGGGCTGGGCTGGTTGGGGTGATGAGGATAGGAAAGAATTGAGAGAGATTAGCAAGTGCACTCAATGGGCCTGGTAACTGAAGGGAGCAGGCATGCTGCAGTGGAAGATAGACATTAAAGCACTAATGACACAATTAATTATGCAATTGCCACTGTGATAAGTGATCTCAAGGAGAGTGGAGAGTGGGGACCTGTTAGGGAGCTCTACCTGTCTAGGGAGTGGGTGAGGCTTCCTTGAGGAGGTGATTTTGACTGAAGTCTGAAAGACAGATGAATAAGGAATATCCAGGTGAGAAGATGAGTGGGGAGCAGGGAACAGCACCTGCAAAGGTGAGTGCAGACTGGGCGTGGTGGCATATGTGTGCAATCCCAGCAATTCGGGAGGCTGAGACAGGAGGATCGATAATTCAAAGCCAGCCTCAGCAAAAGCAAGATGCTAAGCAACTCAGTGAGACCCTGTCTCTAAATAAAATATCAAATAGGGCTGGGGAAGTGGCTCAGTGGTCGAGTGTCCCTGAGTTTAATCCCCAATACCAATGAAAAAAAGTGGGTGCAGGAAGACCAGGGTGCTTCAAGGGCCTAAAACACCAGTCTGGGCGGAGCATGAGTGGCCTAACTATGTTCTGACAGTCAAAAGAATTTTCTGTTAGATTTTAATAAATGGAGTTTTATTGGCATAGAGCCACACCCATTTTTTGTGTGCTTACTTTCTGGGAATGGCAATTTTCATACTTTATAAGACCAATTCTAGCAGGAGGGAAGGGAGGTGCCCAGGTGTGCACCCACCTGCAAAGGGGCCCCAACTCACAGAGGGTTCACAGTCCACAGCCCTGACAGCCAGTGCCTTCCTCAATTTTGTACCCTGGGCACTTGGCTTGCTTTATATGGCCCCTGGTCGTATTGTAATGGCAGGTGGAGGAGTCACAGCCGAGATCTTCCGGTCGCATAGCCTGCAATATTTACCACTGGCTCTTTGTAGAAAACTGACTCGTGGCTAGAGCAGCATGAGTCGGGGGCACATGGCCCCTTGTGAAGTCCAGATGATGTTTGCAGCACGCCACATCCCTCGGTTTTCAACTAGGCAGGCAGAAGTCATCTGCACTCACACCTGTGGTTCTCTCTGGGTCAAGGGGGCCATGCTGGAGGGGGTCATTTTCTAGCTATGGGAATATGCTCCATCTGAACACAGGGCAGTGGCATACACTAGAGTTACTGCTATGGGAAGCAGCCTTCCATGTTGGTCCCAGTTGGGGACCAAGATCCCCATTTCCTCACCTCTCAGGGGGAGGTGTAACATCTGAAGTTCCCCAGTGGGGCTGAGGACCAGTTGCAAGCAGTGGTACCTGGCTCCATGGTGAATTCTTTATTGTCTTCCTTCCCTCCCTTTCCAGCTCTCTGCCTCACTCCCCTACTGGGGCATACCCTGATCACAGCCTGAAATAAACTACTTGCATTTGAATCCTTGTCTTAGAATCTGCTTTGAGGGGAGCCCAAAAAAGACAGTAGGATATCCCCAAACTTCCCAAGATAGGATGGAAGCACACTTAGGGAGTCCCACTATTTAGAGGGAGGCTGGCTCCCTTCTGGATTAGCAGAGCTTTGCTGGTATGAACTCTTCCACCTGTCCCCAGCCTCAAGCCACAAGGTGAAAACTGGGACTTAATCCTTTTCTCAGATTCCAAACTCACCCTACCTTTCTGTGTGACTGCATGGCTGGGGACTCTACGCTCCTAACAATTGGGTTCTGTGCAAGCCTATTACCCTTTAGCCCTGGGAACAATGCCCAGACAACGGAGGTAGTCTCTGTTTTGTCTGTTTCTTTCCTCCTTACAGAGAACTGTGCAGAGAAAGAAATCAGTTGAGAAAAACAGCCTTGGCCTACTTACCCCATTTCCATCTGCTTTGTGGGGGTAGAAAACACCACTATTTAGTATTTCTGTTTCCTTTCCAAAGAGCTCAGGTACACCATCAGGGCCAGACTGGGCCATCAGTGGGCTTCTACCCACACCCACTAGCCCCTAAAGGGTCTCCAAATTAAAATGCAAGTTTTATGTACGTGCTTGTCTTTCCTGGGGATTGTTGACAGCCAAGGACCACGTGGGCTCATCAGTGTGATCTCAGAGAGAGGAATGATCAGGGCAAATGGCTCCAAATGGAGATGAAAAAGCTTTTACAATGACAGGGAAGAGATATTGCAGGCTGCTTGAGAAAATGTAGTTTGGGAATAGAGGGGCACATGGGCCATTGTGCAAATCAAAAACAAGAAGGAAGGAACTCTAGCACGTGAAATGATACAAAAGAAAAAAGCAAGATGAGACAAGAAAGAGGGAGAGGGCAGGCGGCAAAGCAAGGGACGGGAAAGCAAGGGGATGCAAACATTAGAGAGAACTCAAAAGTGGAGAGGGAAGACAGAACACATTCAAACATCACCGCAGATGAAGGCAGGGACAGAGGGACCAGCGTTCTAGCGTGGAGTATGCAGACGAGCTCTTGGTGTCCCTCTGAAGAATACAAGAGCAAGCTGCAATATTATTGACTGATAGAAAAATGGCTCCTCTTTGACTTAGCACGGGATGCAATTTATCTTCACAGAGTACCCTTGATATGCCCGATGCTAGTGTTTGGATGCTCTGCCAAGAGGTTGGGTGTGAGAAAGGTAGAGGAAGAGGTGAGGGGAAAAGAGGCAAACAGGGAGGGGAGGGGGATGTGGGAGGAGGTGAGAAAGAAGGGGAAACAAGAAAGGATATGTGGAGGGGGGAGGGAGACAAGAGGGATGGAAGGAGGGACAGAGTTATAAGAAAGAACAGGATAAGGATTTGGGATAGAGGAGCAGGGAGTGGGGAGGGAGGGACCTGCAAGAAAGTTTGTGGAACTCTGATGCTCAGACGGGCAAAGCAGCTAAGGTTTTTGGAGGACCTGCCAGGTGCCATGCACTGAGCTATGAGTCATTCCATTATTTTATTTAATATTCACACCAGTGCCTTGTGCTATTGCCCTGAGTATTTCAATTACTTTGGAAACAGAACATTGAGGAAGTAGGGATAGGATTCAGACTCAGGAATACAGGAAGCTTCAGATGAGTCAAGATCTGCCCCCTCCTCCCAGGAAAACAGGCAGGCATTTGCTGTCAGGGTTCTATTTAAGTGATACCTATTGAATTTCAGGAGTCTTGGGACACTGTAGACCGTAAAATCTTAGGCCTCCAGCCACCAGGGGGAGCCATCTCCCCAGCAGAAACAAAACCAATTCATCTAAGAACAAGCCATGTCAGACAAGTTATTTACAAACTTGAACTTGTAGAACATGGATTGGTGATCAACAGTGGAGGGCAACAAGAGAAAGAGGACTCCTATTGATTGGTGTTATGGCTTAGATATTAGGTGTCTCCCCAAAGTTCATGGGTGAGACAATGCAAGAAAGAAAACTTGGAAATAATTGTGTTATGAGAGCCTTAACCCAATCAGTGAATTAATCCCCGATAGGGATTAACTGAGTGGTAACTGTAGGAAGGTAGGGTGTGGCTGGAGGAGGTGGGTCCTGAGGGGCGTGCCTTTGGGGTATACATTTTGTCCTTGTTGAGTGGAGCTCTCTCTGCTTCCTGGTGAGATGTCCTGAGCCACTTTTTTTTTTCCTACCACACTCTTCCCCTGATATCCTTCTGCCTCACTTCAGGCCCTGAGTAATGGAGTCAGCCATCTATAGACTGAGACCTCTGAAACTGTGAGCTCCAAAATAAACTTTTTCCTCTCTAATTGTGCTTGTCATGTCTTTTGGTCACGGTGGTGAAAAAGCTGACTAAAATAGCTGATTTTCATTTTGTCCTGGACCTGATCTAAGTGGGATCCACTCATTGTTTTCAGGGGATACCTTTGCTGCTTCCTTTTCCAGCATGTGGCCACAGACTTGTTTGCGTTGATTAGCTGTTTCTTGAAAGGCAGGGAATGTTCACTTACACCAATGGGCCTGGGGTCAGCATAGCACCGGGCACGTCACAGATGGTCAGAGCGTTTTTGACAAATGAATGAGCAAGTGAGAGGATGAGGACATGCTTGAGCAGGAAGGGATCTCGAAGAAGCATTTGATCCAAACTAACCTCGCTTGCATCAGAATCTCAAATGTCATTAAAAAAAAAAAAAAAAAAGCACCACAAAGGGTTTCTTTCCATAGACCTTCATGTTGACCATCACCTCATTGAAGATTGTCCTTGGTCTTTAGCTGTTTAACCCACTAGTGCCCTTTGCTAGGGCCAAGGCTGGGCATTAGGAGAAAGGTTTATTATCGTGTTATGTCCTGGGACTGATAATAATAAAAGCTCACTTCTGAGACTGTCACAATATTTAGTGGGACAGTGGATGTGTGATTGTCCTTTGAAAGCTAACACATGTTGTCAATCACTAACCTTGGTGTGCCTTTGTTCTTCAAGTGACTGTGTGAACCAGCAGTGACAGAATGTTCTAGAAGTTGACTATGCTTCACCCTAGACCTACTGAATTTCTGCAGGTTTTCACTGGGAACATGTTCTTGTAAAATCTCCTTGGACTCAGGATTGACTGTTCCCACACATCTCCTCCACTGGTTTCATGGCTTTCCTTGGGCTGCCCCCCACCCCAGCCTAGTGGTTCCTATCTCTCTTGGTGAGTTTAGAGTCATTGCCAAACTAAAAAGTCAGTTTTCATCAATGCTATCCTTCATTTTGAGTCACAACATAAAACACTTTATTGCGATTACAAACAGCAAAGTTATTTCTGCTGAGCCTCAGCATCGGAACTTAATAGCACGCTGTAATGCCACCCTGTGCTGATGTGTGGCATATCTAATATCCATCTTTCTTAGAAATAACAGTGTTCAGAAATTAGAAGAGACTTTAGCAGCGAAATAATTAATGTGGTAACCATCATAAACGCCACAAATGGAACAAATACAGATGGTAGTGAGCCGTGATTGCTAATATGCTAACCTGTTTTGACAGAACTTTAAATTTTTTCCTCGGGAGGTTCGTGGATGGAAGTTAAAGCATCCCTTTCCTCATGACAAGAGCCCTGTCTTTCTGGGTCAGGGATTCAGCGATCTCCTACCTGGGCAAGGTGGCATCACAGCACTTGGCTAAGAGGAGGAATTGCATCCTGGGGTTGGGACCATCTCCCTCCCTGCCTGCCCCGAGGCTGTGCCAGGACAGAGATTTCCATCTCCTGCAGCCACCTTTTGGCCTCCTGCATGGTGGCACTGAGGGAAGGGAGGGGCGCCCTGGCTGGACTCCACTCTGTGGGAAGTAGCTCTTTGAAGATCTTAGCTGCACACAGGTGCGCATTATAGAATCCAGCTCCAAGAGCCTGCACAGAAATGAAAAATTTTCATGGAAAAATGACTCATCAAACTCACAGGCAAAAAGTTACAGAGGTAAATCTAGGAAGGGGTGTTTAGGGACACTGGCAGTCCATAGCTGCTCCTGCTTTTAGCACTGCTGGCTTTTGAGCAGCATTAGAAGCAGAAAGGCCATCCCAGGGTCTCAAAAGTAATCAGAGGTCTCCAGAGAAACCCTACAGGGCAAACTTAGGGAGGACGTGTAGGAGGGAGCCAGCCTTCAGTTCAGCTCACCCCTTCTATGAGATAAGCCCTGGGCTTTATAAACAGGATTTGATTTCCTCTTCACCACGATTATTTGAGGTGGCCGTGGAAAGATAATAGTTAAGATAAAGAAACTGAGAATTAGACAATAAGTAATTTTCCAAGTTCACCAGGGGCAGGCAAGTCACACATTGAGTTGCTGGGCATCTCATTTATCTTCCTGGGCTCTGGGTAAGACCATGCTGGATAGGCGCCTGGATTGGTGTGATACAAGTGGTGACTCACTGACTTTTTTGATCCCAAGGAGGTCAAGCCCTTCTCTTTCAGGCTCAATTCCAGTCCCTCTTTCCCACCCAAGGACATTGATTCAAATATTTGTCCCCTTTCCCTCCAGTGCCATCATTGTCCCCCTCTATTTAATAATTTTCTTTACAAGTATTCTGGAGTATCTCTATTTTTTTAAAAGAAAATGAAGGAAATTCTCTTGACCCTTATCTCCCTCTTGCTACAGCTCCTTTTCTGTGTTGTCTTTCATAGAACTAGAAGGGCTGCTTCTCACTGGCTGCTCCCTCTGAAGGATAAATTTCCCTTCACAGTTCCCTCTTGAACTCACTTGCTCAGGTTTTGTCTCAGCACTTCACTGAAATAGTTCTTCCCAAGGTTGATGGATGTAGGTTTCCAATAGATGACTCCACATGGACAAATCCAGTGTCAACTTCTTCACATGACCGTCTGCTCTGCCTATTTGAATGCGTTCGTCTCTTAGCCTTGGAGACCTACCTCTTGATTCCACCATTATGCCATGGCTGCTTCTTCTCCATCTCTGTTAACGCTTTTTCCCCATCTTGATTAACTCTCAAATGCTGGAGAACCTCCAGGCTCCTCTGGTCTGTCTCCATGCACTCTTTTGGTTATCATATTTAGTCCCATGGCTTTCAATGCCATCTGCTCTCTTTCTTCACCTCTCCATTGGGATGTCTCATGTGCATCCATCCAAAACCAGCTCTGAATCTCAGGCTTCCCTCTCCATATAACCCTCCTGTCTGATCCTGTCACAATCATCCCCATCAGCCAATGGGAACTAGTTCTTCCTCTTGCTCAGGCTCCAACCTTAGAAGTCATCCTGATGTCTCTCTTCCTCTAAAAATTCTCATTCAACTTTTTATTCAGAAAATGCCTGCTTCTTACCATCTCTGTTGCTGCAACCTTGGTCCCAGATGACAGTATTTGCTCCTAAGAAGTACCCTGTGGGCTGGGAATGTAGCTTATAGTCTTGTATTCTTGTGATTCACTTACAGTCTCTTTCCAACTCAGTGGCCAGAGCCATTCTAATACAATATAAGTTGGATCCTGTGGATTTTCTGTCTCCTTCCATTTGAATATAAGTTCACCAGGGTAAAGATTTTATCTTTCTTGTCCAATAATGAATCTCTAATGCTCAGAGTAATTGTTACAGATACCAGGAGAAGCCACCAGGAAAGGGAGAAAAGTGCTGGGAGATCCAGTATATCACATGTTAGGAAGACAGGGCTCATGCCTGAGAGAGGAGAGAGAGAGAGATTGGGATTTCTAAGGAAGAAGCTAACTGGGCACCAGCTGAGCTGGTGAGGGAGGGGGCCGTGAAATGAGCATGGCTTTGGCTGGGAGCCAAAGTGCTTTCTGGGACTGACTGAATGAGACTATCATGGAGATTTGGAAGGAATTTTGAGTCCAGATTGCCTTCGTCTTGAACCCTGGCACTCACTCACTTGACTGTGGGGTTGTCACTAATGGTTCTCAGCCTCAGTTTCTACATCTACAAAATGAGGGCAATAGCACCTTCCTTAGAGAATCATGAAGAATAAATGATTCATGTAAGACATCAAACACAACACACATATAGTAGGTGCTTTTTCTGGCAACAGAAGGTACCTGCTTCTCAAGAGGACAAAGATAGGATTAAAGAATGGGACTTGCAGAGAGAAGTCAGGGGGTTTCCAGTCCCTGTAACTGCACTTTCCATTAGGCTTGGGCAAGGAGACCTGTACATCATGGCAGGGGTTATAACAGGGTGCTTTAAAGGGATGCTTGCAGTTCATGTGAGAAGTCATCTGGGTCACCAGCACTGTCCTTGACTTAGGGTAGCTAACACTAGAATGACACTAGGATGGCGTCTTATAGTCAAAAGGATTGTTTGCAGTCCTGAATCCTCTAGTCAGAAGAGAAAGATTCCTAGGAAAGTCCTTCCCTATGAGCAAAGTCAGGACTCCTTCACCTGGAGGTCAAAGCTCCTGATGATATGCTGTGTTTTCCATTTCCAGACTTACCTTGTGTGTATAATGTTACATTTTATATCCCATGCTTCTGTCAAATTGTTCCATTGGTGATTTTATTGTTCCTGATCGGTCACCTGCTATCACTCTGTCTGCCATGCCAAATCTAACTGCCTGACAACATCTTCTCAGTTGTGACCTCCTTGCTTGCTCCTGAATATGGCAGACTCATTCCAGCCTCCATGGATTCTTCCCTCTGTCCAGACGGCTCTTCTCCTTGTCCCCTGAATGGCTCACTTCCTTACTTCCTCCAGGAAATCTAATCTGGGCACCAGCAGAGCTGACAAGGGAGGGCTTGGTGAAACAACTTGGATTGGGAGCCAAAGTATTTCTGGTACAGATGAATGAAGCTATCATGGTGACTTGAAGGAAATTTGAATTCAGATTGATTTAATCTCGAATCTTGGAACTCACTCACTTGACTGTGGGGATGTCACCTTTTCAGGCATCTTCTCCTTAGTAAAATTTTGAGCCCTTTCTCTCAACATATTTTTGCATTTATTTTTCCTTTCCTGATTTGTGTTTTCTTCTTAGCACTTCTGACTACCTACCCTACTGTGTCAGGGATTGTGGCCTGCAGGCCCAATCCAGCCTACCCCTTCTTTTTGTAAATAAGGTTTTACTGGCTCACAGTCATGCCTATTCATTTATGTATTGTCAATGGCTCTTTCTGCACTGCAATGGCAAAGTAGTTGCCACAGAGACCATATGGTCCATAAAGACTAGAATATTTACTAACTGACCCTTTGAAGGAAAAGTTTACTGATCACACTCTAGCTTATTTTTATTGTTAATTTTCTATATCCCCACTAGAATGAATATAAGCTTTAGGAGGGCAAGGACTTGTATCTATCTTCTAAATGATTGCATTGCACCTTATCCGGGATAAAGTAATAGTGACTCAGGATGTATCTGTAGAATAGATGAATGCTGAAAACTCTGCCCATTGGCAAGGTCAAGGTCAAATATCACCTTTTAATGAAGCACTCCTTGATCTTCTAGCTAAACATATCTGCCTTCTGTTTGCCTTCTGTTTCTAATGTTTTAATTTCCTTTGTGGCATAGTGTTTTCTGCACAAAATCTCATTTCTCCCACTAGATGGCAAGCTCCAGGTGTCACCTCTGTCATGAAATTATCCTTTGTCTCCTAAGGCAGAACTGACCTTTATCTTCTCTGTTCCTTTTATAGTCTTCTATGGCTGCACATAGCACAGGGTATTGTAGTAGGACAGGGAGTATGATTTAGTCATCTTTGTCACTGGAACCTAGCTAGGAGCCTGCAGGACTGGCACATAGTGGGTTCTCTGAGAATAGAGCTGGGTCTCCCCATTGAAATCCCAGCGCACACCTGTAATCCCAGCAGCTCAGGAGGCTGAGACAAGAGGATCTCGAGTTCAAAGCCAGCCTCAGCAAAAGTGAGATGCTAAGCAACTCAGTGAGACCTATCTCTAAATAAAATACAAAATTGGGCTGCGGATGTGACTCAGTGGTTGAGTGTCCCTGATTTTAATCCCTGGATACCTCCCTCCCCTCCCCATCCCCCCCAAAATCTCAGCAGCCTTCTAGCAGGGGCAGGTGCATATTTTGTTGTGGCTAAGCTATGCTTGTGGAATAGAGTGGAAGGCAAGGGGAACAGGGCTGAACCAGAGAACACTGCATTGGTGGGGGCTATGGAGAGGGAGCCAGAAGTGATTAAGCATAGAATGGAGAGGACTTACTCTGTTTCATCCCAGTCTGGCATGAAAAGGTAACCATGTTTTGGAACCTGCTCCCGTTGGCCTCTGATGCACATGCCCTGTGGCATCATTAAGCACTTAAGGCCAACATTTACTTCATACATCCTTAGTGAGAAGAAAGCATTTCCTGGACCCTTCCCCACCTTGCTTTTGAGATTAAAGATCCTGGTGGATTTCAACTGAAGTAAACATATTCTATTCCTCTATGTTGTGAGTTTTTTGAGAGTAGTGATTCATTTATGTTCCTAGTACCTAGACCATGATTATATTACAGATGCTTAATTAAATTTTTGAGTTACATATATGATACTACACAAAAAAGGAAGGAAGGAGGGAAAGAAGGAAGAGAAGAAGAAAGAAAGAAACTTGCACAAATGCTTATTGGGACTTGGAACTTGAGAAACAAGCTCAACAATCAACAAGATACTCAAAGTACTTCAAGAGGTAAAAATCATCGTTGTTTTTTTCCCCTCTCTCAGGCTCCTGGGAATTTTCTTCTAGTCAAGAACACAATCACAGAAAATTAGACTGATGATCTGATTGCTTTCATGAAACTCTGTGATAATTAAGGGAGATGTAGGCAGATCTGTGGCCACACATGATGGAAAGAGAATTAATGAGGCTTTCTCTTTTCAGCCTTTGTGTCTTGCCTGGATATTCCTCAACACCAAGTATTCTTCTGGGGATATGGAGACCAGACCCTATCTCAACTGGCCCCATGGCTTCTGCCATGGCAAAGGGAAGACTGGTTCCTATGTAAGATTCCTCCTGTCTCCTTAAGGTTGATTAGTTTTCTCTATATTTTAAACACTGGTGAAGTATACTAAATTCTAATCATGAATCAGGACCCTAGTCCAGCACACATACAAACTCATGCACACCCACACACATGCACAAACTGACTTATTGTCATAGCTCATTCCTCTTACAGACAAGATGCAGAGTGAGGGAGCTAGCAGATGGACACCCTGGAGGTTCTGAGCCATGTCACTCCCTATCAGCCCTCTCCAAAGATCTCAGCAGGATCTGGGAGGGGCTGCTGATGAGATGGGTGGGCTCTATGAATTTCCAGCTGGAGTGAAACCTTTCTTCCCTTGGGGCATGGAGAAGCCTCTTCAGCTGCTCTGTAGATATGTCATGCTGAGATGGAATCCAGGTGTGTGTTATAGCTGCCTGAGTCTCCCCTGTCCCTTTTGAATTCTAGTGAGCCATCACTTGAATGTTGAGATTGGGAAGCAAGACTGAGACCTCATAAGAGCCAAGACGGAATATAACTATACTTTGAATAATCATAATAACAACTTTGCTGCATTGCTCTTTATCATATATCAACCAGTCAATTAATCTTCATTTAAGAAATATGTACTGTGCATTTCTTTTGTGTCAGGCAGTGTGCTTAATGCCAAAGGAGGCATTTTCATTTCTGTTTTTCAGATGAAAAGAGGGAGGTTCAGAGAGAAGGGGGATTTGCTTAAAGTCACTTGCTCTAGAAAGTGGCTGAGTCTGCAATCAAAGGCCTGTCTTCTGGTGCTTGCTTAATAGGCTTTCTGTATCACCCAGACTTTAACCAATGTGGGTATCAGGTGAGGAGAGGCCAGAAGAGGGGAGGACACAGGGGTTATTTCCTAAGTCCGTGGGTAACCACTGAGGCAGCAGGCCAGAAGGACACGTGACTCAGTGTGATGTATGGGAGAGGACAGCGTGGTGCCGGGTATGCCATGAAGAATTAATCTCAAGGAGATGCTATTGAGCTCCAGAGACTTAACATCAGTGCTGAGAGATCAAAGATATGATATCTCTGGCAGAGTACGCTATCAGAAATGATCAAAGCAAAACAAAAGGGTTCATTTCAGTGCCCTGTGCATTAGCAGTCTTCTTGGTTGATGCTGGGCACAAAGGGAGCCATCACAGTGTGGAAACTGGGCTTAGCATCCACCTGGACTTTTTCTTTTCTTTTTTTTTTTTTTTGACATCTACTTACATCTCATTGCTGTCTGTCCATAAGCAAGAATGCTATCATGTCTGTCAGTTTGTCCCTGCTCATTCACAAGCTGACTGGCCTTCATTTTATTCTGAGTGTGTGGATGTGTGCTCAGTAGCTTTTCTGCCTGCCCTGGGTTATCTCCTTGGGGAGGCCAGCCTCCTGTGGAGGAGAGTGTGATCGAGCACACTGCTTCACTGTGCACAGCACACTTGCTCTGATCTTGCTGAAGGGCTACTGGAGTACAGGGGTGGAAGCCCTCTGTGTCCCTGTCCAACCTGTGCAAAGGCAGGACCAGGGAATACTAAGAGCATGGGGCGAGGACTCAGGAGCTGGTCACCAACTCACTGAACGACTTTGGTCAAGTTGCCTTACCACACTGAGTCTCAGTGTCCTCTTCTGTAAAACCAGGCAGGTCTAATGACAGAAATTTTCACCCTTACCTCCCCTGGCAGCAAAATGTTTTCAAATCAAGTCATAAACCCAGATAGTAGGTGTCCAGTAAACAACTGATGAATGAATCAGGGCAAATCTATAATAGAAGAATGGAAATGCCTGACTGCAGTGGAAAGGACTCTGGAGAACTCCACTGGCCCCAGCACCATTCCTCCCATTCTAAACCCCAGCACCCTGGTGTAGGTCTGTAAGGCCCTTCTGTGGAACCCTTGGGCTCTGCTGTACCCAGTTTGACAAGCACATTATAGATTTGCTTGAGTTTCTTAAATCTCTGACATCCAATGCTTTAGGGGAGCCATTATGTTTCAATCCCTCACCAGTCTACAAAAGATCACCATCATGTGTTCTAGAATTTTCTATCAGAAATTTACCTGTGTTTTTCTTGAGACTTCTCTGGGGTTAACCTTTGGCTTTAGGAAAAGTCTAAATTTCTCAAGATACCTCTTTATGAGTGACTCCAACCTCCCTTATCAACCTTTGTCTCTACATTTCCTGTCTCTCACAACTGTCTTGGGCCACCCGCCATTTCTGAGCATGTTGTGCATTCTTGTGTCTCTGTGCCTTTCCTTATGCTATCCCCTGTGATATTCCCTGTCCACTTTCTTTCTGGAAAACTCTTACTCATCCTTCAAGACCTGATTCAAATGCCCCTTTCCTTGAAAGGTTTCACTTCTCACTCACACAGGCAGTCAGTCAACTGCTTCTTTCCCTGAGACCTTGGCCTCTGGGACACACAGCTGTCACACAGCTCAAAAAAGTCAATAATGGCTGATTCGAACATGCCATCTTCCTCTCCACATAAAAAGCTCCTTAGAAGCCAGAACTTAGCTCTAAATTCACAGGGCTTGATGCATAGCAACTATCCTACACGTGGTTGTGAAATTAAAGAGCAAAACAGCAAAGGCTTATATGTATTTGGGTATTTTCTGGAAGAGGCAACTGCTGGGGCAGCTCCTCTTGCAGGCCAGGGTGGACACTCATTCCCTGTTCCACATCACTGCAGACTTCTGTCCCCAACTCCCGTCTGTCCCATCAGGTGAAGTGTTTCCTACCAGAAATGGCTTTTTGGTGCCCTTAATCTGAGAATAAAGGCAACAGAGCTTACAGACCTTTAAATTAAAATGAATAAGTAAATGTACATTAGTCCCCAAGGTCAGAGCTTGGGTCTAAATTTGGAGGAATTGGCATCCACGGTAGGTCAGGAAGCATGCAGGCTGAGGGAGGCCACCCTCAAGTGGAGGAGTGTCCTTGGCTCTCCACAGGGCACTGGGCCCCACCTGGCCGGCATTTCCCTACTGTGCTTGTCCCCTTCCTTTGCCCCTCAGGGCACTGGGCATCCAATCCTGGGTGAGCTGTGTTTTTCCAATTCTCCTGTTTCTAATCTCTGTCTGCCTCACCAAGTAGAGAATTTGATTTTCTTCCCCAAGAAAATCAGATTTGACTTAGCTTCATCCATTTACCCAGGTGCTTCAGAAACATTGTCTCTGTGAGCACAAAAGGGGCAAACTAGAATCTTCCAGTGCAAAGGTGGACCTTGGATGCAATAGAGCTTGAGTGACCAATCTGATATGGAGCCAGCTGGAGACAGCTGCAGGCAGAAGGATGTGGATCTGAAGCCCTGGGTCCCCAGAGTCCAGTGATGAGGAGACCAGAGGGAAGTGGTGAAGTAGGGCATGAGCATTGCTTTCCATTTGCCACCCCAGGAGCTCTGAAAGAAGCAGGACGGCGCTGCCCAGCATGTCCCCACACATCCTGCGGGATGGGGGTGGTCAAAGGCAATTGTTATGCCACTGGGCATATCAAAGTGACAGAGAAACTAGGTACACCAAAGTAATGATGATGTAAGGCCATGCCACAAGTGGACAAAATGTGGCTGTCAGAGCAGTGATCACCAGACCCAAGGAATGAGCAGAACTACAGCTCAAGATGTAGGGTCAAGATGTAGGACCTCTAAAAAGCCATATAGCCTTGGAGGAGTCACTTGAAGCTTTGGAGCCTCAGTTTTCCCATCTACACAATGGGGAGGATTGACGCCTCCCTCACTGGTGTTACACGGATCACTGTTCTCTTGTAGCATGTTACACATGCCTCTCTGGCGCATGTGAGTACACTTACCCACTATGATAAAGAAAGTTGTCCATGGAAAAGTGTCCCAATAAAATGTAGGCTTCTAGAGGAACAAGGATGGGTCTCACTCATGCTTTCTTCCCAGTTCTAAGCAGCCTGTCTGTTCCCCATGGAGTTCAGTGGTGTCTGCTGACCTGAGCTGAGATGGTGAATACTAGACTGCTTGTCATTTGTTGCACACTTATTGTTTTGCAGGCTGAAGAGATGACAGGGTAGAACCCACAGGGACCTGGACAACCTTGACTCTGTATAGGGAGAGGGTGAGGCAGGAGAAGCCTGGAATGCTTATCAGTGGAGCGAAGGCTGTTAAGATTCAAAGGGGAGCAGACTGAGTTCAGAATGTAACTTGGTCCCCTGGGATGAAAGATTCTGGACCTCTAGGTCCCTTCTGCTCCCTGTGTTGACTCCATGGCCTCTCTTCCATCCTGCACCAATTCAAACACCACAGGGCTGCGGATGCTTTCCAGAATTCCTTGCACTTTTCAACTGGTGCCCCATTATCAGAGTGCTGTCTATTCAGGAAGCAGAGGTTAGACTCTGAAGCTTGAGGGGTGGGAGGCGAGGTGGGACTGGCTGGGCAGTGTGCTGCCCAGTTTTTGAGAGACATTGAAGGAGGTGGCTTTGGGGGACACGCTTCATTATATGTTCCAAACCATGGGCAGTATGTCCTAGGTCAGGAAGCATGATCTGGGCTCTCACCTGTCAACTCTAGCAGAATGGTTGCCTCCTTAGTCCAGCCTGAGCTCTGCTGGAATTGGTAGGTAAAACAAAAAGATGCCGAGTAGATCAAAGAGGGAATGAGAAAGGATCAGCCATCAGAGTAGGGCTTAATCTTTCTTGGGAAATAAACTTCCAGAAATGCAAGAGTTCTGCTTTAATAAGAAATCTAATTCTTTCAGGGAAGAGAGGTAGTGCATAGATAAAGTGTGGAAAGAGAGAGAAGAAAGAGGAAGTGGAGCCTGGAGAAGGATAAAACAAGTCAGCAGAGGCTGGGGGGTGCTCAGTGGTAGAGTGCCTGCCTAGCCTGTGCAAGACCCCTGGGGGTTTGAACCCCAGCCAAAAAAAATAAATAAAAAATAAAAGGTGTCAGCAAGGGTCCTTTTTAAGAAGATGATGCAGTAGAGACAGGGAGTTGAAGATCAGCAGCAGCCAGAGCCCTCACAGAGCCACAGAAGGGAATCAATGGGTCAACAGGTGCAATCTCCTCCGCTTCAGGGGAAGCTATTTGCCTTAATATGCCAGGTGGTTCCCCTGTAAACAATGAAGTGTCAGGTGACACAGGAGTGAGTTCCAGGGCACAGAAAAGGGCCACAAGGAGCCTACAAGTGGGTGTGAGCCTGGGTGTCCTGTGTGGACATTTGTGGGGCTCAGGGTATTCACTCTCTGGGGCAGGGGAAATGCCAGCAGCCTGGATCTCAGAGTACATTCTAGCTATTTTATAAACTAGGAAGGTCACTGTGGCTAGAAGCTCAAGGGAGGGAGACCTAATAATCATTAGCCATCACTAATAATCATTTATAGCATAGCACATTTGTCCAGTGCTTTTGACCATTTCAAGATACCTCAGATTTCTAAGCTTGCCTGCCTCCAAACCTTCAGGAATTCCACAGACACATTTCCTGCCCTTCCTGTCCTTGACATTTCTGCAATACTTGATTCTTCTGGAAACTTTCTTTCCTTTTCTTCTTTCAGGGACACCCTCCTGATTTTCATTCCCTGTCAGGTACTTGTTCAGACCCTGCTTCTTTTCCCTAGAATGGGAAGTGTTAATGTCCTGGTTCTATCCTCACCCCTCTTCCCATTCAGAACAGCCTTCCTGAGGGTGGGTCCTTGGTTCCCAGAGACTTTTCCATCTATGTCTCCACCCAGCCCTAGTCTTGGACCCACAAGCCTGTGGAGCCCTGACTGCCTACTGGATCTCTCTGTGTGGGAACTTCAGACCCCTCCTGGGGGACTTTATAATCTATGAACCTCCTTCTCCTCTGAGTCTGGTCTATCCCCTCTTCCTGCCATCAATATTCCCTAGATGTCCACTAGGAGTCAGGGAGTGTCCTGACCTCTGCCCTGACTCACTCACCCATCATCCAATCTCGAGTTCCTCTCAGCCTGACTCCTAAACCTGTCTTCAGTCTGTCCTAGCCTGTGCATCTCTCTGCTCACTCCAGGCATCTGAGTTTTGCCTCGATCAGTGATTTCAACCAGGAGTGATTTTGCCCCTAGGGTATATTTGGCAATGTCCAGAGATATTTTTGATTGTCATGGCAGAACCTTTTCTGCTGGCATCAAGTGAGTGGAGGCCAGGGATGCTGTACAACATCACACAATGTACAGGAGAGGCCCCTCCACAATGCAGCAGAGTCCAAAGTGTTGCGAGTGCTGAGATAAAGAAACTCTGGCTTCCGACATGCAATATTTTCCCAACAGGTCTCTCAGACATCAGGTTTCCCTGCAAGCCATTCTTTTCATTGCCTCCTAAGAGAATTCTTACCTTACAAACAAATTGGTGTACTTTTCTCCATCGCCCAACTTCTTAGCATAATTTGCCAAGTTCCCAGTCTGCCTATTTCTGCCTATTTCTCCAGCCCCATCTCTGTTTCCACTCCAACTCCATGCTCCTGCAAGACCAGATGATCTGTGGTTCTCTGACTGAATCGTGCCCTTTCATGCCTCTTGGTCTTTTCCCAGGTCAAAAATCACACTATCCCAGTATTTACCCCACTACATTCATGGGTCACATCTGGCTAGAGCTTACTTAATCCTTCAAGACTCAGCCCCAAGACACCTCCTGTGCAAAGCCTTCCCTTTGCTGTGCTCACACTAAAAATTGTACGTCGTCCCATATCTACCTGTCACATTTCTGCTATCTTCTTGAGGTCACAGGTGTGATTTTATTTATCTTTGCAGACCAGACCCATTGCCTAATGAGTGAACAGATAGAGAGAGAGGGTTTTGGTGAAGTTGGCACTCTTGGCTGGTGTAAGGACCAAGATGGGGATTTAACAAAGTCTTTGGACTTTCAAGACATACCCTCTTTGCCAGCCCTGAGGGCTCCAAGGAGACCAGGCTCAGGGTCCTGGGCTACTTCCCCATCTAGCTCCCTGTTGGAGGAGAACAAGCAACTAACCACGGGTGGCTGTTGCTGCCTCTCTAAGTGCTTCCATTTATTCACAAGCTAAAAGACAAGAGCCTGGCCCCCCAGCATATGCTGGATCAAAAGCAAAGAACAAAAAGGACTGTGAAAGAAAGAAGCTGGAAACAGTAGCTACTTTAATGCAGGCAACTCTTTGAGGAAGCAACTGAGGACTGCCCCCAGCCGTGAGGAGAGGGAGCTGCCAGAAGGTGAATAAAATTGCCCAAGGAAGGAAGGGAGGGGCCTCTCAGGCTGCTCTGATGATTCCCAGTGAATGCCAGCAACCCGGGGTGGGGAGCCTCATTAATCTCCCCTCCTTGCCGCCTTGCCTTGGGCCTTTACAATCTGTTCCATTAGGAAACTAAGGATTCCTACTGGAGTGGCAAACTGAGCCTGAGATTTGAGAAGAGGGATTATACTTAATGGCTAGCATAACAGAGAAATTAGTAGGAAGTTATGAGCAATACAACAATATCATAGTTTATGATACTATAATATTTAATAAATGCACGAATGCATGAAATCCAGGAATGCATGAAAGTCCAAAACCTGTCCCTGAAATAGCTACCCCTCCTCATGAGGTGCCCCTGAAATAACAGGATCCCACAAAGGAAAGCAAAATGATGCTTTATGGTTAGTTGGGCTTATGCTCTGATATCTAGAGCTCTCTGGTTAGTTGGATTTGGTTGTATTTTCTACTAAACAAGTTAGGACTAAACAGCTTACTAACAAGGGTCAATGCAATATACCTGCCAGCCCCAGGAAGGCTGAGACAGAGACAATGAGAGGGTGAATATTTCCCTGGAATTCTGAGTCTGGATGGACCTGAGCTGCCCAGCCCTGAATCAGAACCATGTCTGAACTGGTGCCACCTGGGGAGACACAGAGAGGAAAGCGGGAGGAGACACAGGCAGGAAGGTGATCTTTTAGTGCTGGGATGGATATTTTGCCTAAGAAGAGTCTTGAGATCTGACCCCACAGAAGTAGAGGGTGGAAAGGGAAAAATGGGGTGGGTTGCTTATTTTACCAGAAACTGAAGCACACCAAAAGGCAGCAGGAGGCTGGACCTACATTAAATAGCAGTGCTTCAGTGTTCCTTTTTGGACCCCAAACAGCGTGCCCACCCATTGCACTCACAGATATTGCAAGACTTTTCAATTCAATGTCAAAGGAGGAAAACTGGCTCCCTTTGTGACTATTGAAGAAATGAGCCCCAGGCTCGGGAGCTATCTTGAGCTATTTTGAGCATTTTGCCTCTGAAGAGTACAACCTTACAATTCCAATGTGTAATTTCTAATATCTTTGTTGAAAAGTCAGTTATGGCACTTTACAGTTTCCCTTTGGGCTTTGGGCTGAACTTTTCAAAACCTTTAAAGTAAGGTGGGAAAGTATTTTTAGAGATGGTGACAACTCACTGGAGCCATGCATACAGTAGGCTCCCTGATGCACAGGGACATGCATACAGTTGGAGCTAGGCAGGTGTCTTGGATTAGGAGGAAGAAGACCACAATCATGGTTAAGGCACCTTCTCTGAACTGCCCCTCATCCCTTAGAGCTATAAGAAAGCTTCATCCTCAGGACACCTTAATCATCTTCCCCAGTCCTCCCTCTGTCCCCTGAAGGGATGCAATGTGCTGAGAAGATCAAACCAGTTTGTGTCTTTGGAAAGATCTGGATTCTTTTCTTCTCCCTCTGAGCTGTCATTCCCTGTAAAAACAATCATTGATATTCAGCCATTATAGTTCCATAATCATTAATATTCTTAAAAGGCTCTTGGAAACACATTTATACAAGGCTACATGATCAGTTCCTGCATTTACTTTCAATTTAAATAACGGTTTTAGCCAGGGTTTTGATGTGCTGTTTACTTTAATTACTGTTCTGCCCCTATCTGTGTCTTGACACAGTGTCATTTAATATTTTATGAATTTCCCTTAGCCCTTTTTCCCCTGATATGTGTGATTCTAAGGGGCTGCTGATACAATTTTTTTTTTAAACTTGCACTTTTAACTTTTCCAACGCTTGCTGTAAACAAGATGTGGCATGTCTCCGGATTCTCTTCCCCCGGTGATAATGGGAAGGAATAAATAAACCAGCAGACATCTGCTTTGCCAAGCTGGCACAGGGATGCCCGGGCATTCTAGCCCTGCTGGGGGCTCAGAGTGACAGGCCAGTGACTTCAGATGAGTAGGATGCAGTACAGAAGAAATCAAAGTCAGCTTCTCAAAGTGTGGCCTGGCAGCATGGGTGTTACCTGGGAGCCCCACCTGGGAACTGCTGAGTCAGCACCTGCATTTTAACCAAAGCCACACCTGATTTGTTTTGGCCACTGAAGTTTCAAGAAGCGCTGCACTAAAGAAAATCAATTAGTAGGTGTGAAGAATATAGGCTCTGGTTTGTCTCTTTCCCTGAATTCCTAGACTTTCATGATTAAAAAAAAAGTTCTAGTTTCAGGATCTATAACAAATTCTTAGGACCATTTCTAAATAAATGCTTTAAATACTGTGTTCATTATCTACCTTGGATACCCATCCCCCATGTTTTCATTCATCTAGTTATTCATTTAACATATCTTTATTTAGTGCTTTGTGCCAGGAATTATGAAGTGATAAGACAGATAATACATGCAATAGCAGAGACGTGTCAAAGTGCTAAAGACACATAGCAGCAGAGACTAATGGGCAGATGAGAGAATTTTTCATTGGAGAGCTGATTTTTGAATTGATTCTTGAATGATGAATAGGAGTTCACCAGGTGGAAGAGAAAGGGTGGCTGGGGTGGAGTGTTAACTGAGGCAGGATGGTGTCTGCGGCTGGAGTGGCACCATCTTCTGATCTAGTTCTGTCTGGCTGTGGTCAAGGGCAGGGCCAATGTGCATTGCCTGGAGTAATCACAGCGTCTGCAGCAGGGAGGCTCATAAGGGGACATTTATCATCCTTGCAAAAGTTTCCCTACAGGATCATATTGGCTCCCGCAGAATGGAGAAACACACTAGAACACGGAGCTGGGGGCGGGCGCCGGGCTTGCAAACTCAGTTCCACCCATTGCTAAGTGTGGTCTTTGGTGATGCCTCTCTGTAGAAGCTGTACAAGGTGTTCCTGTGAAGGCTAGCTGAGATAAAGTACAAGAAACTGGTAGCCGTAATTTTTGCTGGCTCTGAATATGAAGCCAAGGTTGCTGAGCAGGAGGGGAATAATGGCAAAGACAATGAGACTACTGAGCCCTAGTAAGCAACCTTGAGAACCTAGCTCAAGAGTCCTGAGGGATGGCCAACCAGGAAGAGAGAAAGGGAGAGTATGCGCTGGCCCCTTTTCCAGCCTCCTCCCACCTACTCTTTGTTGACACTTAATATAGAAACTAGGCCTGTAACTGGCGACAGATCAATACTTTCAGTGAAGAATAAAACCTCTCTTGGGGCAGGCCAGAGCAGAGATGTGATCTCAGTAATGTGCACTGGGGAATTGGGGCTTATTGGAGGAAGGTAGCTTTGGAGGTAACGGGCAGCTGTCAGACCCTGGAAAATGGGAAATGACAGAAGCGGAAATCGAAACCTGTAACTCAGGTTTAAGGACAGATATTATTTCCTTGTCTTTTTCTGTATGAACTGAAGTCAATTGCCCTTTAGGCAGAATCCAACCAAAGAGAAGACATGAACTCATTGCAAGGGAACAAATCTAGCTAAAAATTACTTTCCTGCTGCCCCACTTCTCACAGATGTCATTTATCATGCGTAGCAGTTGAATGGATTGTCTTAATTTAATGGCATAAGTTAAGGGAACATTTCCTGATGCTGAAGGTGCAAAACAATTACCCAAGTATTTGCAGATACTGAATTTGGCCTTGGTAGTCTGGCAGGGCTCTGAGTTTGTCCATCAGTTATTGCTGCACTTATCAATTCTCAACTAGCCCTGATTTAGCTTGAGAATTTTTGTGAAACTGCCTAGCAGAGGGCCCAGCACAAAGTTGATGTTTCATGCATTTATTGGTTTCTTTCTTTGCATAGCTATTGCTGCTGGCTCCTTGCATTTGAGTGCATTTGGTCTGAAGAGAGATTGTCTAGAGAGAGCAGATGGTCTAGTTTACTTTCAATCCTAGTGATAGCATTAAGAGCACCATATATGGAACAATATACCATGTGCCAGAAGTTTTACACATATTTCCTAATTTTAATTCTCCAATCAACCCTACAAAATAGGCTCTATAATCTCCGTTTTGCAGATAAGCAAACTGAGGCTCAGAAAACTGAAGTAATTTGACCAATTATAAAAAGTTAAAATATAAATACTGGAATTGGGATTTGAGTGGCATTTACATACATATGACATCTTGACCTAAGCTGTTTTAAACATGTGTGTTACTTTCCAACCAGAGAATACAAGAGCTGGGAGGATCCTCAGGGATCATACAAGACAATGACTCTCAACTGGGGCAATTTGCCCCCTTGGGGTCATGTGACAATGTCAGAAGATATTTTGGTTGTGACAGCTGGGTGGAGGGAATCACTTGCTACTAGCATCGAGTGGGAAGAAGTGAGGGACACTGCTAAACATCCTATGATGCACAGGACAGTCCCCAAACTAAAGTCAATGATGCTGAGGTTGAGAAATCCTGGTCTGGACTGATCACCTGATTTTACAGAGGAGAAAACTAAGGCAGGGTAGGGTTAAAGCTCACATTTCTTTCCTTAGGGCAGAAGCTGCTCAGGATCACCATGCTCTGCTCCCTCTACCCCCAGTATTTCCAGCACCCTATGCTGCTACCAGGAGGAAGAAGCTACCAGGAAAGAGAATCCAAAGGGTGTGCTTTGGCTTGGCTGCCAGCATGCAGGGTAGAGAGGCACTACCTAGTCATCCTGGGAGCCAACAGTTTGTTACATCAGAAATCATTATCCTCAGGTGGTATCCTGATATAGATTTCAGGGGAGCGGGGAAGGCTAGAATTTCTCAAATATTAAGTTTCCCAATGTGTTCCCTTTGGCAATTCTGTAGTGAACTCACCAAGGGGAAATGAGTGGCCTCCTGGTGGGGTGGACCTTATAGAAAATGGTGCCTGCCAGACACTGGACTGGGGCTCAGATCTGAGGGAAGGGGTGGGCAGGGACTCACCTTCAGAGGAGAGTGTAAACTGTTGGTTTCTAGCTCCAAAGCACAGAGAAGGCCCTTACCACAGAGGGTAGAGAGTGGGAGGCTGGCCCTCCAGCTTCCTTATCACCCCAGCATCCTGCATGACTCTGGGAGCAGCCTCCACAATCCTGGGGGCCTAGGGCAGGGTTGGAGGGGAAAGAACAGGGTCTTCTGGGTCACAAGTTGATTCTGGTTGGCAGGCTCTGGGTCTTAGTTTCCCTACTGGTGCCATGATGACAATAATACCAGGGTGGGGGAAGATTACATTGCCTGGTGTCAACAGATAGAACCCCTCAATAATTCTAATTTCCTCCCTACCTCAGAGTCCTTCAGTGTGGGAGGGCATTTTTGAGTGTAGGGAGGTAGAGGAAGCTTCTGTACACAGAATATTGGTTAAGTCAGGGAATTTTAAATATATAGTACAGTTGGCCCTCTGTATCTGCTGGCTCCACATCTGTGGATTCACCCAACTGCGGATCAAAAATATTTAAAAAAGAAGATCGTGTCTGCACCAAACATGTGCAAACATTTTTCTTGTTATTATTCCCTAAATACTAGAGTATAATAGCTATTATATAGTGTTTACATTGTATTAGGCATTATAGAGAATTTAGGAGTGCTTTAACGTATACAGCAGGATGTGCACAGAGTCTTATTTAAATACTACGTCATTAATTTAAGGGATTTGAGTATCTGTACCTTTTTGCATTTGTGGAGGGTCCTAGAACTAATCTCCATGGATATCGAGAGCTATATATCTAAATTTTCCTATGTATGGTATGAATGAACTTGAAAAACCTGCAGCTTAACTCAGAAACAAAACCCAAGGTATCTTTCAGTCACAGGACAGAAGCCTCCACCAGCCCCCCTTTAGCTCCACTTGCACTCCACCCTGTCATATCTGGCCCTCGTTATCCCTAGACTCCCAGATATGGGCTGCAAATACAAGTGGGCTTTATGGAGGATCCCTGGCTGGGTCCCACCTGCCGTGACCTGGCTGTGCCTTGCTGGGATGCTCAGTGTCAAAGGATCGTATCTGATGCAGAGTCTACATAGAGTACTAATGGAGTCCTTTAATATTCAGGCTGAGTTTCTGACTTTTTTTTTCCTAAGAGTGCAACATTGTGGTTCAATATTTGCTGGGTGGTAATTAATAGCACTTAATCTGTAGATCTGGAGCTTGTTTCTCATTTGTTAAGAAATGAAGTTAATATAGCCACCCCATTTTTGGCTCCTTCTCTCCTTTTCCTTTCCCAGAAATGTCCTTCCCTATTTCAGCACTAGCAGGTCTTAGGAACAGAAGGCCAAAAACACTGAGAGAGGTTCACAGCTACATTAGAGAAGCCATTAGCTGAAAAAGAGATTTATGAAGAAAGAAAAGAAACAGACTCTTACCCCATCCCCAGGCCAGATCTGTGTCAGATAGGAGCCTCCTTACAGGCTGAGGGGTCTTTTGCTTCCTTTTCTTCCAGACAATGTTGTAAACCAAGTACCCTTGGTTGATAAAGTTGTTATTTATTAAATGCCTACTGTGTCCAGGTGCTCAAATATGCATTTCATTGAACTCTCATAACATTGAAACAACCTTAAAAGGCATGTACATATTATCTCCATTGTACAAATGAAAATCAGGTTTCATAAACACTAAGTGGTATGTTCGAGGCCATGTAGCTAGAAAATGGCAGAATGGAAACTCAGTGAAATTCAGACTGGGCTGGCTCCCAAACTCAACTTTTCCACTGTTTTCATGTTATCATTTGACACATGGAAGTCCCCTTGTAAACTGCTGAACTTCTGGGTATGACTGCCCACACTGCATTAGATGAGGTGGATAATGACATGCATTTGACCTCTTTTTGGTAGGTCCCTGGGCTTCTCCATAAATTGCTTTCTCTTCATCCATGTAACCTTGTGTGGTAGGCTGGCCAGGAATTTGTGAATTACTATTATTTTATAGATAGAGAAACTGAGGCTCTGTGACATTGAGAGTTTGGGTAAATCAAACAGCTCTGGAGTTGTATCCAGTGTGTTGGTCCCTGTGTTGGCAGAACTTGCTGACAAGTCCCTGTTCATACTCTTCTGGCTTCTCACCTGGCTCCACTGCTTTGGTTTATAACATATTAACAACGTTTGTGTTTCAGGCAGGAGTGAGGAGAAGCAACAGGATTGAAAGTTGTGAGTGTGTGGGTGCTTGGCAGGCAAGCCAACTCACAATGAATACTCCTGCCACCCACGTTGCTGCAGATAACCTATAGCAGGAATGCAACCACACTGAGACTCAGGTAAGGTGCATCAGATTTAAAAAACCTCGGGGAGTTATGGGCCAGCAAATAAAATGTGCTCTGTTTTGCCAGAGCTGAGGGGATTGGACAAGAAGGAGCACTTAGAATTTTGACACTGTGCTTTGATCAGTTTGACAGGTTTAATATTATAGAAATATTTCATTGTTTCAGCAGAGACGAGGAAATCTAATCATCCATCGGCTGAACTGTAGATTTGTCGTGATTCACTAGAGGGGTGGGGGGCAGGGGGCAGAGAAAGCAAGCCAGCCAACACTGATTGAAAATTCAGCTTCACCTGAGAGAATTTGGCCCATTAGTTCAAATTGTGTGTGTGTGTTTCCCCCTTCCCTCCCTTTTTATTTAAGTCATTGCTCTATTTTCAAGATATTATTTTTTTAAAGTGGCATCTAATTATGTTTTCTCTCCACATTCATTTTGAGCAGGTAATGAAGGCTACAGTGGGGAGCTCTACTGTGATTAATGGAAGAAAATGCAGATGGGGCTGAATTGAAGCAACAGTGTAAAATATGGCTTTATAAATAGGTTTGAAAGAAATTAAAGTGCTCTGTAGAGATGGTATTCATTCTCTTTTGGTGCCGCAGTAGTGGTCTGGAATTGGTCTGGAGAAAAGTCCATCTGTATATCAGGACAGCCTTCAGTGGTCACACTGTGCTCTCACTTGGGGGTGACATGAAAGCCCGGACTCACAGACCATTCTCCTACCTAGGAAGCATGTTGCTTATATTTGCAATTCCTCACTATGAGTAAAAGC
Source organism: Glaucomys volans (assembly GCA_020662805.1). Lineage (NCBI taxonomy): Eukaryota > Metazoa > Chordata > Mammalia > Rodentia > Sciuridae > Glaucomys > Glaucomys volans. Next base: position 1,083,370 of record JAJEJO010000126.1, on the reverse strand, counting down.
TTTGCTCTCTCCCAGTATCCTCTTAGGAGGGAAAACTAACAAGACAAGATTCCTTTCTCTTGACTGAGGCTCTGAAAAGGAGAGGCTTGTAGGGAAGTGCCTGGTGTCTTGATAGAGTAAAGGACAAAGGCAGAGACTAGCAGCTTGGTGCACAGAATGGGTAGAAAGACACAGATAAATTCTTAATTTTGGATAGCCAGGTTCTGATATCTCTTGTTCTTGTTGGAAGCAGGGAGGGCAACTTAGCTCCATTAGCATTAAAATGAGGTCATGTTTCTTGGAAAAAGAAGACTCACCAAGCAGAAGATGTACATTGTTCCATGAGTTTCCCCCAAGGTACAACAAGTGACAAGGCTCTTGGAAATATCATCAGACAGTGCTTATGTGAGACTAAGTGTTATGGTTTGGGTATGAGGTGTCCCCAGAAAGCTCATGTGTTTAATGTAGGAATGTTCAGAGGTGAAATGATTAGATTATGAGAACTGTAACCTAATCAGTACATTAATTCATTTCATACATTCATAATTTGAATGGACTACTGGTTGGTGACTGTAGCAAGCAGGGGCATGGTTGGGGGAAGTCGGTCACTGGGGGGGTGTGCTTTGAGTATTATATGTCTTGTCCCTGACTTCGCTCTCTCTGACTCTCTCTCTCTTTACTATTGTCTGCCGTGAACTGAGCTGTTTTCTTCCACCCTGTCCTTCTGCCATGATGTTCTGACTCATCTCAGGCCCAGAGCAATGGAGTCAGCCAACCATGGACTGAGACCTTTGAAATCATGATCCCAAATTTAACTCTTCCTCCTTTTCGTTGTTCTTATCAGATATTTTGAACATAGTATCAAAAATCTGACTAACCCACTGGGCAAAGTGACAGGCCAGGGAAGAGGTTCTACCATAAGAAACTCTTTTCCACAGGATCTGAATGGAATACTATCTCCAAACTTTATATAACACAGGTCAACTCTTTTTTCTTAACAGTAGGAGGAAGCTACTCAGGTCAAAGACAGAACATCCTCTCCTGTGCACAGGTCTCTTGTTTCTTTTGTAGTTTCTTTGTTTGAGCTGTACCTTCTCCTCCCCATTTCCACATTTCCAAGCTCTTTGGAAAACACATCAAAGTTCTAGTCCAAATCCTTAACAATGCTTCTGATCTATTACCTAGGCATGCATAGAGATCATAATACGCATGTCATTTTTATGATATAGTCTTTATAGTCTTTACATTCTCTTATTCAATATTTTTGTGTCTGTTCACCAATTCATCTGTTAGTTTCATGGGGCAAGCACAATGACCCTTCCAGGGACTCTGCAATTCGCATGAAGCCAGATACTGAGCTCTACATTGCAGGAATCCATCCTAGTGTGTTGAGGTTGATGAAAGAAATCTTTTTCATTGAACCAGAGATCAACAAATTCATCATGATTCTTTGAATACCCAAGAATCCACAAATGTGGCCCTAGGTATGCAGAAACTTTTAGCACCTAGTAGAGTTTAGGATACAGGTAGAGAAATATGAATTGGAAAAGAGTTATTCAGCAATAAATCATAGAATCTTTGGGGGTAGAACAGAGAGATCCTGACAGTGGGGAGCATGTGAATAATTCAGATTCTGGGGCTTTACTCTTGGGTTATGAATTAGTAGGCAGGGCCATCTAAAATCTGCTTCTTAGGGAACTCTAATGTAGCTCACATTTGGGAACCTCTGAGGTCCTGGGTGGATCCCAAATAAAGATACTAATGCCTGGGAAAATGAAGTGACTCTTCTAATGCCATACGGCTAGTTGAGAGGGAGAGATTAGATTCCCATTTCATTGCTCTTTCCATTATCCTAACTGCCATCCATTAGTGTTTTGCTGGTAGAGGATCTCTGTGGGTCTAAGGGTATCAGGGGGTTGAATGGAGGACACTTGGCTAAGAAGGGAGAGCGATTTAGAACACATGTGAAACTCTATTTACACCAAGCTTTAAATTGAACTTCCCATTTTCCAGCTTCAGCTTCCAGAATGCAACCTTAATCTAGTTCATTTGCATAAGCTTTAAAATAAGCCTTTAGAACAAATGTAAATGGATCTTCAAAGAACAATATTATGATGGGTTCAGTGTAAATGACTCAAAAACATATGGACGCATTTCTTGAGAATTTCCCAGAGAGTCTTGCTGTCTGTCTGTATTCAGGGGAGGTTTATTATCAAAGCAAAACCAGGGGGTGAGAGGAGACTAGTATTCAGGGAAGATAACATATCCTAACCTCTCAGTGGTTCTGATTTGTTTTCATGCCTCAGTGAGCGGGACTGATAACATGGAATGGTCAACATGAAACAGAATTCAAGTCTCTTCATGGGGATGAACTAAGGTTATAAGAAGCAGCTCACACCCCAGGGCACAGGACACAGAATGTAGATGTCAGAACTGGAAGTCAACCAGAGATTTTTCCATAAGACTCTTTTCACCAAAGGAATGAGGAAACTGAAGTTCAGAGATGGCAAATAACTTTCAAAGTCACACAGCCAGTAGTACATGGTTGAACTGTGATATCAACCCCTGATATGTCTAACTTCAAATCTTATTTTATTTCTAACATATTACCCAGCTGCTAAAGAATCAGTAGACAGTGGTTCTTAGAACCAGACAGGAAAGAACAGCTTCAGGGAGAGGTTGGTAGCTAGAGTTTTATTGATCAACAACTTTGGCACATCACTGACATGCTGGTTGCTGGGCAACGTGGCTCCTTTCTGAAGAAGCAAGGAGATCCCAAAGATGATGGATTTGCATTAAGCAAAACCTAATAACAAAGCACTTCAGGTCAAAGATGGTTTTCTGTGGTTTGGAGTTTCTAGGTCAGCTGCCCAGAGGCTGTCCCCTGCTCAGCTTATCTGAGATGAGGCCATCAGTAAAGACCTCCTCAGAGAGAAGACTCAGGAAAACCAATTTAAGATCTCCTTAGCCAGTACAGATGGAGATATGGGCTTGTTTTCTTCCCAATGTTAGTACTGTATCTTATCTTATAGCTAGGCTAAAAATCAGGAGTTAGCTAAAAAACCCCAGCTAGCAAGATGACTTGGAGATGGGAGGTGGGTGCTGTTAACCCTGGATGAGTCACTGGACTACTGTGGACCTCAGTCTCTCCCTTCATGGAATGGTGGGGTTGTACTAGTTTCATAACATCAGCCTATGGACAGGTGCCAGCTGGCTATAAAAGAATCACCTTGGATGATTATTAACTTAAGAGACTTTTAGGCCTTAATTTCAGCAATTCTGATTTAGAGCTTTGGCATGCTATCCAATAATAATTCTGTTCATTCATTCAGAGGTATTTGCTGCACATCTAGGGAATGTTCTGGACCCTGGGTGAGGTGCTGGGAATATAATTGTAAGTTCACCCTGCAGGCAAAGAACAATGTGGAGCAACCAGGGTGCATACTTGTTTAAAAAAGAATTCTTGCCCAATGAATGGTAGTATGATGTTACATGCATGGAATCTGGCCAAAACTGGATTTGAATTCTTGCTTTGCCACTTCCTAGCTGTGTGACCTTATACATGAGATTCACCTAACTTCTTTGATCTCATCTGTTGTATGGGGGCATCATTATGGTGCCTCCTTTATAAGATGATTGTGATGATCACACAAGATAATCTGACCGTTGTGCAGCGCAGAACCCTGGAGCACAGCCAAGTCTCTTCAATGGCAAGGTACACAGAGATAGTCGGGACATTTTAGAGGGTGTGTGGTATGCATGTGACAGTGTGTGAGATGCACAAGCATGCATGTGTGAGCTGCTTACACTTTTCTTGGAATAAATGCAGAGGTGGGAGTGCCTATTTCAGCACTTCCACTGGCTTTACTCATGGAGGAGGTAACATCAGATTTGGATCTTGGCAATGGGTGGAACTTTGTTAAGTACAAATGGAGAAGGGCAGGAAGTACTCCAGAAAGTGGGGTATAAGCCAAAGGGCCAAAGACCCAGGAATGCAGTGTGTTTGGGGATGCAGTAAACAGGTCATCTGTGGAGGTGAATCTGAACAGCTGGGGAAGGGCCTTGAGTGCCAGGCTGAGGAGTTTGGGCTTTATCTTTAGTCAAGGGACAGGACTGACATCAGTTTCTCTTTTGAAACATGCAACCTGACTTTGGGGGGAAGGCAAGACTTTTGATAAGTGTTTGTTGAATAAATGACTAAGATGTTGAATGGGAGATCAGTCTTTCCAGAAAGTTCTGGGGGTGGTATGCAGACCAGAAGGATGGAAGGTGGCTGGAGGCAGGGAGGTCAGGGTTATTGTAGTATTCCAAATGTGTGTGATAGGTGGCTGGACTAGAGAAGAGCCCAGGAGGTTTAAGGGGAGGGCAGATACAGGATGTGTTTCCATGGAAGCCAAGACAAGCCTTGGTGACTGATTAGAGGGAGAGAGGTGGAAAGAAGAGGCTGAGACCCCTCTTTCAAAGTGTGTATTTGGAAGAATATTAGAACCCATGGGGGCAATCAGTGGAGCTGAGGGAAAGACTCAGAACCTTTCCACCCTTCCAGTTTAGTCTAGGCTCCCTGTTCTATGTCCTGTGATGTGTAGCCAGCAATCGTGCCTGGTAGACAGCAAGTCCCTGAAGAGCATTAGCTATGCGTATCACAGTAGTCCCCACCTATCTATTTGGGACACTTGGAATGTGCTTCAAGATCCCTGGTAGCTGGGCGTGGTAGTGCACACCTGTAATCCCAGTGGCTCTGGAGGCTGAGGCAGGAGGATCAAGAGTTTAAAGCCAGCCTCAGCAAGGGAAGGAGCTAAGCAACTCAGTGAGACCCTATCTCTAAATAAAATACAAAATAGGGCTGGGGATATGACTCAGTGGCCGAGTGCCCCTGAGTTCAATCCCCGATTCCAAAAAAAAAAAGACCCCTGGTAGATGCCTGATGCCTGAAACCATGGCTAGTACTGAACCCTATACATACTGTGGTTCCCCCTATAAATACCTATCTATGGTAAAGTATAATTTATAAATTAGGCAACTAAGATATTAATGATAACTAAGAATAAAATAGAACAACTATAATAACATATAGTAAAAAAGCTATTTAAACCATATGAATTATTTATTTCTGGATTTTTCCATGTTATATTTTTCAGACCACAGCTGACCATGGGTAATAGAAATTTTGGAAAGCAGATCCACAGATAAGAGGAAATGGCTTATTTATAACACTCATGCCAATGTCAATAATGGTTTGAATGCCACTTTCCCTGCTAGGGTAGGCTTTGGGAGGCAGGTACTGTGTCTGCCATGTTCTCCATACCTAAAATTGTATCTGCCACAGAGTAGACACTAAATAGAGGTTGAAAGAATGACTGAGAACTGGTTTACTGACGGAGTCATTGACATGGTTTGAGGCACTCCAGGTTGGAGGAGATGGAGAAGTCTTGGTGGAAATGTTCATTGTGTAGCTGTACATTCTGGGCTAGAGGTGCAATTCTAAGAGAGAGACTGTGGTCCTCATTGGGACCCTCTTCCATTCCAGGCATTAACCCTACCTCTGGTCCCTCCATTGAGAGGATCACATTGAATTTCCCTCCAAATCAGCTTCTACTCTCCAGGTCCCATGTTCTGGTTTCTCCACCAGAGACTTTGAATTTGAGCTCTGGCAATATTCCTGTTATGCAGAACAGCCTCCTTTGCCTAAAGAAAACCACTCTGAAATTGTAGACTTCCAAATGAAGTTTTGTAGTACACCTTACAGTAATTCAGAAGGGAAAATAATGAAGGCTAAACAATTTCCTAGGTCATTAAAAACAGCATTTCATTCACATTTCAATATCTGCGAAAAAGACAGGAATGGAATTTGACAATGTGGCCACATGAGCTGAAAATAGTGAAGCAAGATCACAATGAGGGGGCAAAAAGACAAAAAGAAAAAAGAAAAAAATGAACAAAGAAAATGAAACTCAAACAGAAAGAATACAGACAACTGGCTGCATCATTGTAGACACTTGGCCTGGCAATTTTCAGTAGTTCTAACACCTATATGAAGCCAACAGGGCCAAAATTGGAGATGAAGGAGATGAGAAAGAAACATATCCAGGTAGATGCAGGTGGTCTAACCACTGAGATCCCTCCAGCTATGACTTTGATTGTGGTTTGTCCCCCAAGGATATGTGTTGGAGGCTTGGTCCCCAATGTGGTATTTTTAAGAGGTGGAGGTACATTTAAGAGTTGTAAAGTGGAAAGATCAAGTGGAAAGTCCTTAGGTTGCTGAAAGTTCTGCCCTTGGAAGGGATTAAGACCCCTGAATTAGTTCTTGAGAGAGAGTTGTTATAAAAGAGCAAGGTTGGCTCCTCCCTTCACTCTGACTTCCCATCTCTCCATGCAACTCTCCCTCTTCCATGTACTCCCACCATGATGATGTCTACCATAATGGGATATAGCCAAGAGGGGCCCTCACAAAAGCCACAGCCATACTGTTTGAACTTTTAGCCTCCAGAACTATGAGCTAAATAAACCTCTTGTCTTTATAAAACACCCAGTCTCAAATATTTTTCTTTAGTAACAATAAATGGACTAATAACAGAAAATTCCAGTCTTTAGAAATCTAAAGCCAGAGCTTAGCCTTCAGTGGTTCTTTGGATTCCTCTGGCCACCTCACTGCTTAGTTCCATCTGGGTTTCCATAACTTTACAACACATCCTCTGAGGCAAGGGATGCTTGGACTTGAAAGGAGAGAAACATTGAAAAGTTCTAGAGGCCAGGCTAGCTATTGGGTATGTGTCTTTGTACAAGTCCCAGCCTTACTCCTGAAAGGGACAGTACCAATGGTCACTGCAGTGAGCCAGAGCTCTGTTTGGCCTCTATGCAGTAACTGATGCTGGACGTCACCGTCCCATTTCTGAGGATTTCCCCCTTTCTATCCTCCATGTCACTTTTTCTTTTGCTTTTCCTTCTGTTACTCTATCTGTTGTTGGTTAGGCTTCGTCACAGATTTATCTTCTACCCACTCTTTTCAAGTTGATGATCCCTGAAACTGGGTCCATAGAACTCTTTTTAATATTGTCTACACTCTCTATTCTCCTTCACTTATTAAGCAAATTTTAAAAAGAACCTCATATGTGCCAGACATGGTATTGGGCCTTTGGGATATGAACATGAATAATGGGCCCTTGCCCTTAATCAGCCTGTGGTTTAGTAATGGAGCAGGTGCATAAAACAAATAGATACAAGACCATGTGGTGTGGGTTGTATAATGTGTTCTGGAAGTGCAGAGGAGAATGGGATTAGCTCTGCCTGGTGCTTCAAGATCCACTTACACAGAATGTGGCAGTAAGCCCAGACTCCCAAATTCACATCTCTAGCCATGACCTGCTCCTGTCTTCTGAGTTCCACATTTGGCTTTCAAATGATATACATCTCCATTGGCACATCTTTCAGATACAAACTGAAGATTTTCAAAACCAAACCCCCTCCCATGTCACCCTAAACTTCTTCCATTAAAACCATCAACCCACCTTGTTGCCCAAGCTAGAAATCCCAGAATGATCTTAGACCCTTCTCTCCCTCCCTCACACTACCACATCCTGATGATGACTTCTCTACACAAGTTCTACCTCCTTACACACGACCACGATTCTGTGCAAGTTGAGGCTCTTGATATAACTAACCTGGAATATAACCAGTATTACAATCACTTCCTGACTCTCCTGTCTCCAACTCCAGAGAGCTTGCCAATCACTTGGAGAGTTTACTATAAGCATTCATTCTTCATCTTCTTCCCTAGAGATTCTGGCTCAGGTCTGGTAGCCCCAAGGTTGGTGGTTTGTGTATGTACCAGATGGTGGAGAAAGAGCACCACCCCGATTGAGTCTGCCCTAGTGCTGCCACTAGTCCTGTCTCCATGCTACATTCTGAAAACGGACTGGTTCAGCTCATTTCATGATTTAAATGCCTCTAATGATTCTGGACGCCTTTGCAGGGGCATTGAAAACCTTTTGCAAAATGACTGGCCATGTAACTAACTCTTTTTCCTTCTCCATCAAATGGACGAGTTGGCTTCACTGGCCTCTGAGATACTTTTTGGGTCTGTTGTATTGGATTTTAATTCTCAACCTCCTCCCTCTTCCCCCAGTTGCCTTCATTTATAGCTTAGAGCTTGGTGCCTGTCTTCATCCCAGGCCAGAAAACTTCACATCTTTGCTCTGCCTGGATGAGCTCTGACTCACAGCAAGTTACACAATGACTGGACACTTGAGAAGGCTGTTTGGTGAGGATTAAATAAAATAGAGGTCAAATATAGAAAGTCAGTGTTACCATCTCATGCTCTTGTCACAATTATCCTGGGCTATTCACCATTTCCTAATTAAGCCACGCAATCTCACTGCCACTTTGATTGCCTTTTTCTGACCAGAAAACTCCTATTCATCCTTCAAAGGCCTGTTCGTATGTTACCTCCCTGAACAGTAGCGCTCTCTGCAGTTGCTTCTGTGCTCACAGGACTGCATTGCCTTCCCTCATGGTATTAGGGACCCGTTATGATTGGGAATGTATCTCCCTTGAGCTCTTTGGAACTAGGGACTGTTTTATGTACTTGGGAATTTATTTTGGAATCTCTAAACAGACCCAAGTGCCTGGCCCAGAGTGAGCACTCTGTAAAAATTAAGCAAATGAAGGAATGGGTGGGCAAGACCTATGCACAGAGAGTCAAAAAAGAAGCCCTGTGTCCCTTCCTCTGCTTTGCAGAGTTGACCTTTACCGATGGGACACTCAGTGGCTCTTCCCCTATTAACCCACATCTCCAGAACAGCTTCACTCTCTTTTCCTGTCATTCAGGCTGGGATATGGCCTCCCTGGGTAGCTTTCTACTCCACCCCTTCTGAGTCTCCATCTGAACCAAGCCTAGTGGCCCCTACAGAGGTCTGTCCAGTTAGTAATGACTTCCCATGGATGGATTTATTGGATCCATGGGTCTGGAGTGATTGACCTTTTAAGGTGAAAATAGACCATCCTTGAAAAACTCCACTTTTTTAAAAAAATAAAAACAAAAACCACCATTCCAGTTCCAGGAACTCTAAAGGGGGTGAGCCCTCTCCTCCCACCTCTATGCTTCTGGGCGAGCAGACAAACTCACTGTTTCTGCAGCAGAAGACAGTGTTCGCCCCAGGAAGCTGTGAAAGCAATAAAAGAACTAAATGTTTTCTAGGTCACCGCCTGATCAAGTCCCCACTTAAACAATAATCTTGCCATTGCATCTGCAAAACCCCAGACTCAGGACCCAAAAGGTTATTTCATCAATAATTCTTGAGCTTGCCTACGGCGAGAATTATTCCCAGCAGGCATTTCAGGCCATCTCTAAACAGGCTCTGTGGAGGAGAGGCCTTGGCTCCACTCAAGTACTTAGGCAGGAACCATTAATATTGTTGAAGGGGGAGGGCGGAGCAGGAAGGGCGACTGAGTGTGTGTTGTGGGGAGGGAAGGAGGCACAGGCTCGGGGAGGGGGCTGGGGCAGGAGGGCAGGCCGACTCAGCCTTCTGTCTGACAGGGGAAGCTGCATTGCATGTTAATAAATGTGGATTAAACCGGGGAGAGTGTGCCATCCAACATGAGGATAAGAAATCTCACTGACACATGCAACCCTGTGTGGGATGGATCTTTTTGGCAATCTGTAGCCTTCAGACTACTCCGTCCCTGGCTAGCAAGCTGCTGAGATGGGCCTCTTTGATTTACTCAGCATATTTACCAAGCAATTTGCAAGAGCAAGTAATTACTCCTCAGATCATTGACTCATAGGTGGGAGGACCCCTTCGGTCCTCTTATTTGACCTCTATCTAGCCTCCCAAAGCCTCTTTGGACTGGGTTCCTATTAGCATTCAGTGTCCTCTTGACCCTGTCTCCACGCAGCCAGTGGAGTCCTGGCCACTTCCCTGGGAGAGTCTGTCCCTTTGTCCATTGCATCTCTCAGCTCTGAACTTTTCAATGGTGTGCTTTCCATCTCCCGCTCCAGGCTGAGGGCTGTTGCACCTTAGCCCCCCTGGCTTTGGAGACACTGATAATTCCCTGCCTTCATTTATACTGTTTTCGTAGAGGTATTTATAAGCTGTGATTGTGTTCCCTCTGAGCCGGATCCTTTTCCAACTATATAAATTTGGTTCTCTTGCTCTCACCTGATACGACTTATCTGCTAATCCCTAGAACATTTGTTGGTATTTATGTTTTGCTTGGATTTTCTGCACCTTTTCTAAATTGCACTGACTAGCGCTGCTCAAGTTGTTGCCCTGTTCCTCAGTACCAGGAAACTAAAACCCATCTCCTGGTTCTTGTCGGTTTTCTCTTGGGGACTTCAGCTTCTGGGAATCAGGAAGAGCGTGCAAGGGGAGAGGAGGTTAACAGATGGCTCATAATTATATCACAAGAGCATCTCTAAAGGAAATAGGATCATTTTTCAAGTGACTTTCTTCCCAAAGTACTCTGTTTAATTCTTTCCCTCACCTCACGAGAAGCCCCCCTTTTTATTCAGAGTCAACAATTATTTCTCCAAGAAGGAAAAAAAAGTGTCTCCCCCATTTTTACAGTGAAAAGGAAGCAAATATTAAGGGAAGGGGGTGAGAGTGACGGCGATCAATTGTGATCATTTCTGTAACTGCCTTCAATGTGTTCAGGGGCTTCTGGAGCTGGGAAGGAGTCAGAATTATGTTCATCAGCTTTCCAGGCCATAGAAGGCCCTAGAGACCAGAGTCTAACCTCATTTTCTACATGAGGAAACCAAGTCAGAGCAGGTAGGAGAACAAGTACCCGTTTTGATGTCATAAATCCTGGGTTCCAATGTCTATTTGCTGACTAGCAGCCATCAGTGGTCTTTGATTAAGGTTCCCAACTTTGCTGAAACTTAGTTTAATTTCTCATCTATAAAATGCAGATTTCACTATCTACCTGTTGTGGGTATTGAAAATAATGAATGAATAAATAGGTACCTGGCATATAGTAGGTACAGAATAAATAATCATTGCTACTAAGGCACAAAAAATGTGGTATCTGTCCAAAGCACTTTTGCAACCTTGGAGCCAGAACTTGGGCTTTTATTTCCCTTCCATGTGGTAAGTCCCCCTCAGTAGCTAGCCCATTGAATAAGTTCCTGTTCCTGAAGGTGCCATGAAAATGTTCTCAATAACAGTCCACTGGCTGTTATAACACTTGTAAAGATACTCAGTGCTCCAATGTGCAGGGGGTCCAAGCCCACAGGGGAGCTTCAGGGGAGCTTATCTAGAAAAGAGCATTGTTGACCTCTTTGGAAACAAGGACCAAGTCCAGAGAGATTTGGCTGAGAAAGGCTTGAGAATGTAGCATGAATGTGTCAGGGCATGTAGTAGTGAGGCCTTTCAGGGGGCCAGCTACAGCTGGAACCAAGAGCATTCCATGGAATTTTTTTTCCCAGAAAAATACCAACATGTATTGCCAATCTTTCTTCTGGGTGATTTATAAATGTTGTCTAATTTAACATCTCCCTTCCCATAATAGGTAGTAGGTGGAATTTTCTCCTTTTAATAGATTAGAAAGCTGAGACTCTGATACATCCTGTGGATTATATAAGAGAGCAAATAGCAGAGTGGATATTTGAACCCAGTTCCTTAGAAAATGACACATGCTCATATTCTCCACTGTCCTGAGTGTGCTAATAAAACACAAGGTGGTAATCACTCTGGAGAGGCCTTGGATCAACAGAGCACCTATCTAAGGAGCTAAACACATTTATAGATTTTTATAAATCCAATTAAGTTAGTTATCTTAATATGATCTTGTCTAATTTCTCCATATGGATGAGTACACATTTGACTTGGACAGGGAAATCAATTTGGATTATTTAGACCAATTATATTTTATCTTATGTGTATGTTGTAGAAGTTATCTGAAAATTGATAAAACTTGCTCTTTGTGTCCACAGTATAGATGCCTGGATCCAGTAGAACCCTGGGACTCACACCAGATGACCCTTCTTCTCGGCTTACTCCACCCTCTCCCCTAAATTTAGAAGGCCCCAGGAAGCAAACTCTCATTCTGAAAGACCTTCAAGGACAACCTGACTTGGTACACCGTCTCCTCTAACAATTCTTCACAGTCAGAAAGTTCCTATACATAATCAGAATGTCTATTGCTTTGAGTGAATCACTTCTCCTTCTGTTCCATTCTTGCTGGCAACGGAGAGCAGCTGGGAAGGTTTCGATAGCTGTTATGAACTTGAAAGCTGTTTTAAAAACACTGCTGCAATTTCCCTTCTGCTGGCCAAATGAACTTGATTCTTTTAGCATTTATCACAGAGAGAGAGACAATTCTCTACACATCTAGCCATTTGTTAAGAGAGTCACAATAATTTTGGAATGTGGGATCTTAGTGGCCAGAGTGACCATCGGTGAACAAGCAGCTGTGCAAACTTGCAAACTAATTACAATGCCTGCCACAAGCGGATTCTAACTACATATTGTGTGTGTGTGTGTGTGTGTGTGTGTATGAGAAAAACAGAAAAGAGTGAGACTGCTGGTAGATTTTAGTGTCTATCTGGAAGTATCTATATGGGAAGAAGAAAGCTAGAGAGGAAAAAAAAATAAAAAGATAAGTGAAAGAAGATGAATGACAAAAAGGGAAAAAGTCCATACTCCTCAATTTGCATTTATCTGTAAGTCAGAGTAGCAGAATACTACCATCACTAAGAAAGGGGGCTTAGGGTAAGAAAGAACTGGCTCTAAACTCCAACCCTGCCATGGTGTGTGACCTTGACCCAGTTATTCCACCTCCCTCCCTGTGTTTCAGTTTCTTCTTTGCAAAACAGGTACATAGAGGGTATCTATCACTGAGTTTTGAGGGTGGAATAAGATGCCGTGTTTAAAAGTTTCCCAGGGTCATGGGAAGTGCTCAAGACATCACAGGTCTTATCATTCTCTGAAACCAAGCAGTTATCTATGGGTCTGGACTTTTGAGACCATCTCTAGAAGCCTCCTCACTCTTGGATTTTGTAGATTCCTCTTCCCAAGATCTAAAATGATGACTTTTAAAAAAACGCCAGGATTGGTTAGGCATTTGTGAGTTCAAGGGATCCTAGATGTTAACTAGCTGAAGAGTTACTTACGAAGCTGTGGAATTAACATTATCATTATTGTGATAATAATAATGATTGTATAATAGCATTGTCCTTATAGCCCACGAAGACCACAGGGTGTTGTACCTGAAAACTGATGCAGGGGTAGAGAATACTTAACTCTCTCAAGTTTGGGTACAATTTGCAAGCATCTTTTGGGTTGCATATTATTGGCATTCAACTGCCTACTATTTTCCTCCCAAAAGATTCACGTGGGGAGGAAGGCAGATTTCATTTCTTCTGACAAAGAAATCTAAATTCATGGATTTGACTAGCTGTATCCCTGGAAGAAAACTCTCCCAAAGTGAAGAGCATAAGAAAGAATGACTGGTTTTGCATGTTTTCTTGCAGATTTCAGGGGGAAATGGAATTGGGATGGGTGGTGCCAGAGGCGGTAAGATGTGGACAGCAATAAGTCCTCTTCATTCTCTAAAACATGTGTCCTTTGCTGAGAGAAATAGCAGCAGATTGGTGCAAATCCAGCTTTTCCAGAGCTTTTCTGGAGTCTCCTGTGACAATATTAACTTATGTTTTAGCAGAAAAGCCTTGGGGTCTTCACGTGGCCAGTGAGTACAAAGATGGTAACAGAGGCAAGCCCTCCACAAATGATCCTGCCTTCCTCAAGTCAACATTAAGGGACATATGAATGGACTCAAGGGACAGTGTATGTTCAATAAACCTGCTCTATAAAAGAAAGGAGAAAAGCAGGCAAAAAGTTTCCCCAGGACATAAAGTATTGATAAATGTTTGTTTGCCTAT
>JAJEJO010000126.1:1022315-1069115 GCA_020662805.1 Glaucomys volans | reverse complement strand
CCAGAGGAGGCCTCTCAAATCAAAGGGACCCAGCTCAGAACAGCCAGAGAATCCCTTGCTGCCTCAGAGGTGCTTTGTGGTTTTTTTTCTACGACTTGTAGTCACTCAGACTTTGTAGAATCAGGCAGAGGGTCCTTTAGTTATCCCAAGGAACCTCAGCCCACAATCCTACACCATAGGGATGTCGATAGTCCCTTCCCCTAGATCACTTAGATAGTGGGGGAAAAAAATACAAGCAAAAAAAAAGACATTTTTACTGCATGAAGGTTTTTAAATAAAAATAAAATTAACTAAGACAATTGTGGGGGATGGGAGACTTCTTCCAACTCCCCAGATGGCGTGTCTGTGCTGATTCATTAACTCAGTGACAACTTAGTGTTCAAATTTCTTGGACAGTATAGACCTAGTTCAGATTATATTAAGATCTAGAGGGGGGCTACACACTGGGAGCACCGCTGGATAAAGCAGTATCTTTACCTGGGCATTTCATCTGAGCTCCTGCCTCCCATCCCAGGTTCCCTGTATGGAGCCTGTTGGGTAATTCCATTACCACCTGTCTCCTCATCTATAAAATGGGAATCATCACATCTGTTCCCTCATGATGCTCCATGCATCTTCATTATGGGTGTAGAAAGGATTGAATAGAAGGGTTCACAGCTAGTATGAGTCTTCCAACTATAACAATCTTAATAAATATTTATGCTGCCCAATAAAGGAGTGTGTGGCATTGGAAGAGTTTGTGTGCATTCTATTTAAGACAGGGACTGGGAAATGAGGGCAAGAGACTACCTTGTCACTATTTATCATTCTAAGTTAACAATGTAAGATATATGATGGCTGCTAAACAGTTTGGTGGCAGAACATCATAAATGAAGTCTGTTTTCCCTGGAAACTGCATAACCATTTGAATTAATTTAATTTGATATTTCAAATTAAATTAAACTGTAGAATAATCCCCAAGGGAGAGCATATTTCATTTGCAATGTCTTTTGATAGAGTATTCCCTGCCAAAAGTTTTGCCTTGCATCTGGCTACAGATCTAAATTTATTGCATTAGCTTTGAGAAGACTTTTAATAGAAAGCAAGATTAAAAGAAAACTTGATGGAAAATGAAGATATTCGGTGCTGAAAACAACATTCCCCAGAACCTACTTCAAAAACTTTATTTTCTCTATTTGCCTGTCTCTAGTCTTCAACTTAGACCATGCAGCTAAGCGGGAGGTTTGGTTGGAGAGCTTTCTTTTTGACAAGGCAAATTAACATATAGAAAATAGCAGAGAAAAATGGGCCAGGTCTACTTGATTTAAAGCCTATATGTTGGATAATATGTGCAATGGATATTGGCAAAGGAGATCAACATCATTCAAGAGAACATGAAAGCCCCAAGAATGGGAATAAGAGATTAAAAGATCACATTTAAAGACACCAGGGAGTCTGAGTGCATTTAGTGGGCCCAGGCAGCCTTGCTATTCTTCCTGAGCTGCCTTCCCCTTAACCATCTCTTCTCTGAGTGCGGTTCCCTGTTAAGGCTTTGGGTCTACAGGTTGGAAGAGAGGCCCTGGTGGTGAATCCGACAGTGTCTTAAAATATAGGTCACTCCAAATCACCACTTAGGAAATGACTGGTCTCTTTCCATGGCAAGACATTGAACAAAACTGCATGGAGCAGCTGCCTGTAAGTTGATACCGTGGGAATAATCTCTTTCCTGGTGAGCAAATACACAGTGGGGGAGGCAGATGTGAAGGAAAGGCGTTTGCTTGAAACAAACAAACCTGGCCCTTTAAGGCAGGTTTGTGCAAGTTTAAATTAGGTCCAAACAGATAAGAGTATCTTAATCAAATTTTTAAAAAAGCATTAGGCTTTAATCTCCAGCACTTTAGTAACCTTCTAGTTTGTTTTAAATCTTGATTGGAAGAATTATCCTGACAAGAAAATTAGTAGTAAGTCAATAAGTCTGTGGCCCAAAGATAGGGCATTGAGGAAGCAGAGGGAAGGGAAAATTTATTCCAGTCCAAGGTCCCCGCCTGCCCTCCTCCAGCCACAAACACAGGCCTGCAGGCAGTTACCGCTCGATCCCTTGCCCTGGAGTGGGTGGGGAAGTTCATTACTATTTTAGCCATGAAGCTCTGAAGTGCAGGTAATCATATTTAAAAAGATAAGGGACAGGACAAGAAAAGAACCCAGCTTCATGAAGAAATTCTAATTTTCAGCAGTCATGGGTGAAAAATCAATACTACCCTGTGATACAAAATGAGACCATGACTAGATAAGGCCACCTCCTCTCTATGTTCTCTTAAAAAAAAAAGCAATGTGCCAGAAAGTTTAAAAAATAAGTAAAAAGGAATGAATGAAGTGGAGAGGAAGAAGATCTGTAATAGGAAAGATGGGCAAGTGCTCACAGTCTCAACCTCCCTGTGTGCCCTGGCAGCCTCCCCTCATTCCTGCTGAGCTGCTTTCCCCTGGCAAAACCTAATCCCAGCTCTCCTTGTCAAGATGCGTCTCCCTGCCAGCTCCACATAACTCTTCTTCGTGCTGTGTAGCTACATTTTTTCCTACCTCCTCATCCCTACTCTGCATGTGTGCTTGCCATCTGCCATTCAGGCAGAGAGAGAGAGGTGGGGGTGGAGGGTGGGGAGGGAGAGAGAGAGAGCGAGCGTGAGAGCCCAGTACCCCATTGTGGAGCGGTGCTCAGGAGCACTCAAGCACATTCAGCTGTTACCTTGGTATAAGGAATGGTGTCATCAACTGACTAGCATGGAACTGTGGCTCTTTAAAACCTTATCATTCATTTAGGGTGACAGTTTTAGGAGATTTCTGTTTTAATCACCAATTATGTATTTGGCCAATAAAGCTCATATTGTTAACATTAATATATACATATTTATAACTCAATGGAGCTAGACATAATTAAGGAGAAATGTTCAAATTAACAATGATGATAATCATTCAAAATGAGATTCCCCTGATGTCTTCCAGCAGTGGAATCCACCTCAACACTGCCATGGAGGTTGTGTGCAGCAGAGATGTTGTTCTTATTTAAATGTAAACACTTTAAAATGGTCTGTCAGATGTAACAAATGATAAATAGAAAGATCAATGTCTTAATTGTATGGTATGGAATGTCCGCTGTGTTCTAAACTTCCAGTTATGGAGGACTTCTTGAACATGAAGGGGCTTCTGGAGGGCTGGAGGACAAGGTGAACCTGCAAGTATGGCAGGTCTGTTGGAAGGCGTGGTCTCTGGATGATCAGGCCAAGAGTTGACCAGGACCAGGACAGATGTATGATCATCCAAGCCCATGGAATGCCAGTGGCATTATCTCACATGCCTGGAAGAGAGTGGAGCCATCTGCTCATCTTGGCTTCAGTAGTAACATTCAACAAGTTCCCCGAGGAGGAGGCTGCAACTCCAGAGGCATCAGGGGAGCCAAGGCAATAATAAAACCTTTCTTTTGGGTCAATCTGGCATCTGCCCTTCAACCCACCTCCATGCCCAATGTGCCAGTGTAGCTTTCCCCTTCCTTGGCTTTTGAGCAGCATATATTCCAAATGTGGTTTGGACTACATCCCCATGTCCCTGCCAAATTCACTGGTGGCATTCTGTGTTTCCCACCCTTCCCCCCCAGTTAGATGATAAGCTTCTTAAGCCACAAGCTACCCCTCTCTTTACTTCCAGAATGCCTAAGCAGTTCTGGGCAGGTGCTCAGGAAAACTTGCCGAAAGAGGGGATCAATGGATAAACCTTCCAGCCTTCCTGGTGGGGAAAACTGGTGCTATTGTTGGTGATCCAATGGAGGACTCAAGTTGGTTCCTTGAAGATGTCACCACCTGTACTCAGGACACTGGTTTCTTTGACTGCCTGGCCAGGCACATCCATCAAGACTCAGGGGTCTGCCTTGCAACAAATGCGGCTCCAATTTTCACATTTTTATATGCCATGTTACACACATCATTTCTGAACCTCTCAGAAGCCCATGCATTTCTGAGCATTGGCAATCAAGCATAAAGTTCTGGGGCAAGCTGTGAAATCTCTGAAATGAAAATCAATTCCATCTCCATTTCATGGAGACTAATGTGGCATTTACAACATAAACAATCACTTCTGTTAGGGAAGAAAATTAAAAGCTGTGCTACATAAAGGCACAATGTTTAAAGTTCTGGTGGAAATGAGCACTTGGCTTTGAGATGATTACAAAGGGAATTGGAAAAAGAAGAAAAAGAAAAAAGAAAAAGGAAAGGAAAGAAAAGAAAACAAAAGAAAAATCCAGCCCCAACAGTTCAGAAGTGCAGAGGTTTCATAACGCAAATTTGCTATGACTGAAACCAATGGCCTCAGGTCAGACCTCTGGGGAAAAAAAACAAAAACTTGAGTGTTTACTAAGTAATGTGGGAAAGGTGTTCAAGGGCTCATCAAAGTCAAGCCCCTTTCTTTTCCCAATGGTGTCAGAAGACACAGGAACTTTCCCCTGGGAAAAGAAAGGCTCGAGAGCCACAGGAAGGGCAGTAGACCTAGTGGTTTAATTACCACAAAGTATAGTCTTCTGAGTCTCTGATCTGGTGACTATTTCCCTGTGGTTATAACGGGGTCCATGCGTTTCTGCATACACAATGCCAAAATTCACCGACTGAAATCAAAATGAAGGGCAGAGGGGGGAAAAGAGCCTATTAGAAGTCAAAAGCCTTGAATTAAGCTCAGCTTTACTACTAGGTGATTAAGAAACTCTAGACAAGGATCCCAACCTCTGAGGACTCAGTTTCCTCATCTGTGAATCAAGATGTTAGGTCCTATGTTCTTCAAAGGGGGCTGTCTCTAAAATGTTAACACTCTCTAATTCTGCATTAAATTACAAACAGCCATTCAGGGGCCTCATCTGCAAGGGTGGTGGAGAAGAGATACAAGCTGTTGCCAATCAGGAGGTGCTCATTTGCATAATGACTGATCCACTAATTAGCCAGAAAGATTTCCAGTACAACCATATAGGAAGACAAGAGCTTTCCCGCTGTGACATTATTTTGCCCAGTTCCTGGCTTTGGTTATTGACACTCTCAAAATACTAGCCAGCACTAACTGACTTTTCTATAAAGCTGTCCAGGCAATTAAGAACATTTGCATAAAGGAATCTTTCTCAATTAACTATTTTTAGAGTGGGCTGGAAGTGCTGTCTTGCATTCTTTAAAGATTTTTATAACGGTGCCATGTTTGGTGTATTTCCAGTGTCACACGTATATTTTTCATTCTATTTTTGTTCTGTAGCAAATGATTTGTTGTAATACTATTCTGGAGGGTAGTTACTTTCAAACCATTTGAAGAGAAGTCAGATGAATTCCTGATAAAGGCAGTCCTTATTAATTTCAATCTGAAGATGGGACAACCTAGGGTATGGCTGGTATACACATCAGCCAATCATCTCATCAGACATCTTGATTTGCCTTGATCAAACAAGCAATTTGTGAGACATTCCCTCCCCTCTTCCCACCAAAGTTGCTAATCACCTTTTCAAGATAGAAGATAGATGGGAATCACTGTACAAATTGCTTGCCATAGCCCCCAAATGCTAATCACTTATGCACATCTAAATTATGACTTGAGACCTTGCATGATAAGGTAGGAAAATGGTGTCGGTACATACAGAACTATTATTTACCAGTGTCAAAAATAACTAGCCCATTTGCATAACTGTGGGGCTAGATTACAATTTCTCCCTCAAAACTGCTTCTGTAGCAGAAAAAGCTTTGACCGATATGAAGTGTGGCATGTTGTTATTTTTTTAACCCTTACAAAATGGAATGGAACCTCTTGAAATTCGATGTTTGAGCACTGATTTGGAAAACAGGAACTATCCAAGAAAACAATTTAGAATGCTTGTTTTGATATAGTTTCCTTTGGGCACATTAGGTGCTATCTTGTGTAAGCTGGTGGCCTCCAAAGTGGGTCATATGTACACCAAGGAAGTCATTTGTCCCTTTGGGGTACAGAAAGAAACTATTTTATCTCTTAATTTTGTATGTCTGTTTTGAAAATGTTTTTAATGCTGTTATGGTTTGGATGTGAGGTGTCCCCCAGAAGCTCACATGTGAGAAGGTTTGGAGGAGAAATCATTGGGTTATGAGAGTCTTAACCCAATCAGTGAATTTAATCACCTGATGGAATTCATTGAATGGTAATTGAAGGCAGGTGGGATGTGGCTGGAGGAGGTGGGACATTGAGAGTGTGGCTTTGGGCTCATATTTGTATCTGGCAAGTGTATCTCTCTCTCTCTGCTCTCTGATCATCACGTGAACTATTTCCCTCTGCCACACTCTTCTGCCATGATGTTTAGCCTTACCTCAACTACCAAGGACTGGAGCTGGCTGTCTATGGACTGAGACCTCTGAAACTATGAGCTCTTAAATAAACATTTCCTCTACAATTGTTCTGGTTGGGTCCTTGACTCACAGCAGTGAAAAAGCTGACTAAAACAAATTCATATAATATATTAGAATTGGAGTATATGCATATAATTTAGACATAAATGTATATATTCTGAGTATATACTATTTTTTTCCAATGGAGTTAGTTACAAAAGAAAAATATTTAAACACCACTAGTAGACAATACATATTCTTATGTTGGCAGGAAGACAGTGTGCTTCTAAAGAGAATTTTTTGTAGGGATAAGCTCATTGGCTATATATACATTGTTAGAGAAGGTATTTCCATGACACAAAGAAGTCTGACTATAAGCGTTGGACATGAATATATCTAACATTTTA
Organism: Glaucomys volans; assembly: GCA_020662805.1. Taxonomy (NCBI): domain Eukaryota; kingdom Metazoa; phylum Chordata; class Mammalia; order Rodentia; family Sciuridae; genus Glaucomys; species Glaucomys volans. Next base: position 1,062,364 of record JAJEJO010000126.1, on the reverse strand, counting down.
TATACCTTTCTATTCGGACAGTCAAGAAATAAACTGTTCTGAAAAACAATGCAGCTATCAATGTAGATGCTCAAAGTGAAGAATCACAGATTCAATTCCATTTGGGTGAAGAGAGAAGATTTGGAACAATGCTATTGTATGTATCTGGAATGTCCCTCAAAGTCTTATATACTAAAGTCTTGGTACCCAGAGTTCTGCTATTGAGAGATAGGGAACCTTTAGGAGGTGGGGCCTACTAAAAGGAAGTTAGGTCATTGAGGGGTGTGCCCTTGAAGGGGATATTGGACTCTCTCTCTTTTCTTCCTGTCCACCATGAGGTGGGCAGCTTCTTCTTCCATGAACTTCCACCATGATGTGTTCCCTTTCCACAGGCCCCAAGTGATGGGGCCAAGAGACCATGAACTGAAATCTCTGAAACCATGAGCCAAAATAAACCTTTACTCCTTTAAATTATTTATCTCAGATATTTTGTCACAGTGATGGAAATCTAACAAGTTAGATAGGAGGGAGTATTTTTGGAGTAGAATAGCCAGGATGGAGAAGTAGCTGAAACATATCAGTTTAAGCCTGTTAACCAGGGCTGCTATGTTAACACAGGCACTATAATGCCAATCTTAGCCCAACCCCAGTACTCCCTACACAGACAGAACTTCTGAGATTTCCCATGCAACTCATTTTTATCTATCCCCTTCTCTCCTTATCCCCATTAGCCTTCTGCTCTTGTTCCCCATTCATTCAACCAAGAATATTTATTAGGTATTTAAGTTCTGCCAGATGTGGCTCTGGCAATTTTGAGATTTTTTTCTGCTCCTCCCTACTCCCTGTCTGGGGGTCACTCATAGGTCTCTGGGCAGAAGTTTCGAGAGGCTGCCAACTCATGACTCCTATTTATTGTTCATTGCTCCCCTACTGTGAAACCTAGATCATCAAATATGTTTCAAGCAAAGCTGTAACAGGAGGAGTAAAAGCAAGAACTCTCACTGAGAATGGAGCCTTCTATACTCAGCCTACCTGCACTGTTCCCTGCCTTCAGAGTTTCAAGCTAGCGCTGGTGTGCCCTTTCAGTTTGCATTTCTAGCGACCATCAACAAATATTCCTTCATTTCTGAGCACCTCTTTAATGTTCTGTCTTGAATTTAATGAGAGAGATCCAAACAAGCACCTAAGTGTCAGCCCTGTTTTTCCTGAGCTTGCACAGGAGATGGGGAATTAATTACAAACCCAAGGCTACAGAGAAGCGCTATCCCAGAGCAGGACACAGGCAAGTGGCAAAGCTCTAGTCAGTACCTGCTAGGAGTTGGGAGGACTTGGTCTAGGATTTGAAATCAGACCTTAAGGACTTGGACCTTAGCTCTGTCTCTTATTAGGTATAAGAGCAAACCAATTCTATCTTTAAGTCTCTCTTTCCTTAGAATGAGAATGATAATACCTATTGATAGATTTTTTTTTGAGGATTAAATGAAACATTGGACATGAAAATGCTGTATAACCTAGAAAATTCTAAGCATATTTTAGGAATTACTATCAATGGGAGGCGATCATTCTGGCTGGAGTAATAGGGGAAGGCTTTATTCTGCTGTCCTCTTGTACTTTCTAGGACAGGTACTGTTAAACATGAATAGAAGTGGGAAGCCAAAGGCCAGTTCCTCTAAGGATTCTGTGATGCTGGACCATGCGGAATGTATGGGATGGGCATGGAAGTGGCTCACTCCTTTAACCCACCTCTTCTTCTGAAGAAACTGCTAAGGTTTGGGATACCTAAGACCCATCTGAGAAAAATAGAAACACTAGGGAGAAATAGAGTTGATAGGGCCTTGGGACCATGCAAGGTTTGGAGGAAGAAGGATGGAAATGAAGTTTGCCGGCTGCCAAGTGTTCTGCCAAGGCAAAAGCTATTGCTGAACATCCTCAGAGATTCCCTGGAAGGGACTATGATGGATTGGCTCCCTGGGAAAGATTCCTGCCCATTGGGGTCTTTGGTGTATGGTGACTCATCAACAAAGGGCAGTGTCCAGAGTCCATTCTTCCTTCCTTTTGCTGAGGAGGAGCAAAACTACCCCAATTCCACCCCTTGCTCTTTTCTCCTTCAATGTAAATGCCTTGAGGTGTCAAGGGTAGTAGTAAATGGGAAGAGAATTTAGGGAGTCAGTGTATGCCTCAATCGCAGAGCAGATGATGTGGTTACACTGTCATTACTTTGGTTCATAGTTACTCTTAATGCTAGCTCATCTTGTAGAAATGTAATTACTGTGTAGTTTCTTTATATCACCAGATCTTATGAGGTAGATCAGTGGACTCCACTCAGCCCCTAGGGACTAGAACAGTGTTATGATCTGCACGATTTCCTCTTGGTTTTATCTTCATTCCTATAAAGTCTCTTGAGGAGGAGGAAGTTGTACCCTGTTTTCAATTTTCTGATACCTAGTTCTGAGTTTCCTATAACTGAATGCAGTCTCCTGGCTGTTCATCCTAGCTTACTGTCTTTCCTTATGCAAATACCTTGGTGAATGCTACATTCTGTAGCAGGACCACTTGGCTGGGGAACTGGGTTTGGTTGCTATAAAAGATGCATAATGTTCATTAGAAATAGTGTCCACTGAACTGGCTGCAATGGTTCATGCTATGGTTAGGATGCTGAGGCAGGAAGAATACTTGAACCCAGGAGTTCCAGCCTAGACAGCATAATCAAACTTTATCTCAAAAAGTAAAAGTAAAAGGGCTGGGGATATAGCTCAGTTGGTAGAGTACTTGCCTCAAAAGCACAAGGCCCTGGGTTCAATCCCCAGCACCGCAAAAAAAAAAAAAAAAAAAAAAAAGTAAATAGTACGTACTGAGACAAAAATTACTAGCTGTCTTTAATATTCATTCTTCTATTCTTCTTTCCTTACTACTAAAGGATACCCTAAATAATAATAGCAAATATGGCTCCATTCCCAGGTTCCCTTGCAACTGGGTGATCAAGTCTTGGCCATGTGAACAGCAGGGTTGTATACAACTTCTGGATGATGCCCTTCCCAGCTGCTTCTAGCCTTCCTACTGACAGGAACCTGAGAGCTAGAGCATCCATGTGCATCAGACATGGAAGTCATGCTCTACCCTCTACCTCCTGAGTGGCTGTGATAGAGAAATCATACTTTTTATGGTTTAAGTTTTTATCATATGACTCTTGATAGAGACCTTTTCTATAGAGATCATCTTCAGTGGATCTGAGATATGGACTCATACTTTCCTTCATCAATCTGTGCTACAAACTGTACATGGTTAAAGGCTAAGTGGGAGATGGAGAAAACTCCACTGAGTCTGGGCCCATCTTATGAAATAGACTCTCAAGCTCACACTTGGCCCTGGATATCTTTCATTTCTTCATTTCCCTTTGGTTACGGCTGACAGCCTTGGAGATACACTCTTAGAGGCCACTCATACTCAGAGCTCTTGGGATTCAAGTTTGAGAGCATGACAAGATAGGAGGAGAGGGGCTGTGGTCAGGAGGGGTGCTGTCCCAATTCTGAATACATTGCTACCATTGCTTGGCATAGAGAAAGGGTACTGTGCTGGGTTTGGGAGTTGATCATGGCGCTGTCACTCACCAGCTGTGTGAGCTTGAGCAACTCTCCTCCCTGACCCAAATGAGGGAGTTAGACTAGATGATTTCTAGAATGTCTTCCAATGTTAGCATTCTATAGTGTGACAATTCCATGACCAGCCTTGTGGCTCCAGTGTCATCTTCAATACATGAATCATAGGTCCACATCTGTATTAAGGGCTGGACAGAACAGCTCCACTCACTTATCATTAGCTCATTGAACAGAGAAAGGAGTCCTGGTATAGGCAGGAGGGGAGGGGAGAGGACATGAGGGCAGAGGAGGCAGAAGGCACTGGAGAGGTGTCAAGTGAAAGAGATCCTTCTCTTTGGGAGTCTAGTCTCTCTGGGGCCATGTGGAATATGCACACACAGGTACACACACAAACACACACATGCACATAAGAAATCTGTGAGAATACAGTCAGTTACTGATAAAATGTGCACCTGGTATGGGACCAAAACACATGGGAAGGTAGGAAGTGGGGAGGGACCTGCACAGTTTTGGAGCTTGTTTTATGACCTTAGATGAGTTGCCAAGCTTTTGGGCCTCAGTTTCCTCTGACACGAAACAGGGACAATGCAAACACTTTCTTGAAGGATGGGACTATTCACAAGGTACCTGACAGTGGGTGCTGAGTTGATTCTAGGTCCCTGGCTCTCTCTCTCCTTCCTACTTCTGACAAGAACAGACTGTCTGATCAGGGCTCCTACTTATTTCCAGCGGCCACACAAACTTTCTGTCTTCTTTCCCCTGGGATTTCCCTGTCTTTTCCTGCATCTCTTTCTCTTACAGCTCTGTATCCCTGCCCCCATCTGCAGCAAAGTTCTCCCATCATCATTCCTTCTTTGCAGAGGGCAGGGAAAGGTGGGGTTATACAGATGCCCAGTGATATTTCAGAAGCTCTAATTAAGGGAAGATTATGCATGCCATTTGAGTTTTAAAAGGGATTCATCTCAGAATGAATAAAATGCTAACTTCTCCCCTGTCTAACCCACTCACCCACATACCCTGGGGCAAAATGAAACATAACTGAGTTTCTCCAGGAATGTCATCAGACGGCAGGTCACTCTGGTCAACCAGCTGACAGCCGTGGCACCCAAAGTCTTGGCAAATGTTGATCCTGTCATGTGTCCTCCCTCTTGCCACCTCTTTGTTAGCTAGATGCAGATAGAAGAAAATGACTGCATTGAGCTGAATCCTCACTCAAATGAAAGCTACATTTTCTGGTCTAAAAACAGGTGGCAGTATAGATTCCAGGCTATGTGGCCACTGGTGGACTGCAGAGAAAATTTTCCAGTCTACAGCCATGAAAGTGTCCCATCTTGTCTGATCTTGGAAGCTGAGTAGTGTTAGGCCAGGTATTAAGAATCTTCTTTAACATCTGTCTCTGAGGCCTATCCCCTTCTTTGTTGCAAGCCACCCCAGGCTCCCCTACTGCCTCATGAGACTCCTGCCAACTCTCTGCAAGTCAGTGACAACTATTCCTTATTCCCAAAACAATTCCCTGCTCATCCCGTGAGTCTCCATTTAGGTGATTTTCATCAGCAAATGCACACACAGACACACATAGCCCTGCATGCTAGTTTTGCGCTGTTTCACGAGTGGACTATGGTATGCAGTCTGTGCTGTCAGCCTCTGGGGTCCCTCAAACACAGCTATTTTTGTGGTCCTACTTCCACACTCACAGGGGTAGCTCTGCTCTGGACTGGGTCTTAGACCAATAGTCCCACTCTCTTGGCCTGGATCTTCCTCAATCAACTAAGTGTGAGTCATGTTGCTACTGTAGCTCTTTTTTAAGGGACAAGTTCATTGCTATAGTTTTAGGAATTCTGGGAAACAAAAAGCACACAGGTGAAACAGTACAAGGTATCAGCAAAGGGGATGATGAAGTTCTAGGAGATGGAGCAAGAGACCAGTTCTCAGAGATCCGAGGGCACTAAGAAGTCTCTGGAGTCTTCAAGCTAGCTGTGATTACAGAATAGAAATGGAGAAGCCCCTGACTTGATATCAGTTTCCCCACCTGTAAAATGGAGACTGTGATCATGGACAACCATCTAGGGCTGAAAAAAAAAATATCTTACTGAAGTTGTTTTCAAGTATATCTGCAGAGGAGATGTAAGCCTTATTTTAGCTTTTACTAAAATCCCAGCGAGCTAAGCCCCTGTGTTCTTTCCCACTTTCTTACCAAGTCTGCACCTACTTGGCACAGCTCCCATTGCACAGGTGTTTGAGTTGACAGAGGAAAGACCACTGGTAAAGTTTCAACACTGGCCAAGTCCTCCTGAAGAGTGGGAGGGGCATTCAAAACAAAACGAGCAACCCCCTTGGCACGCCTACTCAAACAACCCTCACAGAGCACAGGGTTCTTAATCTATCTTATTAAGGGGATTCATAATGCTACATCTCAAAGGTTTTGTGGCTCTTGCATTTAGCTGTCGAATAAATGCCATTCTGAAAATTGCCAGGTCATGGTTATTTACTTCCATAGTTATTTTTATTTAAGAAAGCCCTTTTCCTCTGGGTTCCAACAAGAGGGCAATACTATAATTTTCTTCACTGTTTCCCTTTAATGAGGCCTAAGGTCAGGCAAAGGAAGTTGGACAGTTTTAGAAATGACCCAGCAATCCAGCTGACCTCAGCCAGAAGAGTTAAACATAACTCACTCCTCAAGGGGATTAATTGCTCCTGGCTCCTGAAGCCTGGTTGAAAGGTGAGGAAGTGATTATCTCCAAGTACTCCAACTAGGTTCAAGTTCACTGTTTCTTTTCCTAGTTAATCATTTTTATTCTCAATTTGCTACCTGGGTAGGGAGGCACCTCCCTGATCCTCTAGCTCCATAATCCAGGGCTCTATAATTTCCATTGCAATTGTATTTTGCAGAACCCACCAACAGCAATCCAAGGTTGGCTACACTGGGAGGATGCTCTTAGCCCAGCAAGTTCACCTCTTTGGTTTACTCTTTACTGTTCACATCCCACCACCCATCACTATTACCAGTCTTCCTGGGATGGCATCTGGTACCATTTGATGTTTAATGTTATGAATGGATTAACAACCACGGATGCCTGAATGAACTGGAGTTCTCTCTCTGAATTTCCCTCTTCCCTTGTCTTCCTGGTCCTCAGTTGGCTGAGAACAGTAGGAGCTCATAACAGACAGCATGTCATCCATTCTTGACAGCCTTGGTACTGTAATACGGGCCTGCCAAAACCATTATGGTAATGACAGCGCTGCAGAATTAGAACACTCACTCCTACATAGGCAAGAAAAATAAATGGGGAGCAGGGGAAATGTGGGAATTTTATAAGATTTTGCTGTCTTTCTTTTCTTTCCTCCTATGATGTGGCATTCTTCTGTTTTTTTTTTCTTTTGTGCTGTTAAAGAGATAAGCAAGCATGCAATCATAAACCCCAACTCAGTGAATGAGTTTTCAGGGAAGGTGATGGTATCACTTGGGTCTTGGGGAACCATCTGAAAGAGATTATTCTGCCTCATGATGGAGGAAGGAGTGTCACTCCATTGTCATCTCCTCAAATGGGGCGTGTGTACACAGAAGCTCTTTGCTGGGGCCTAGATAATCTCAATAGGCTCTGACAGAATTAACTTTCTGCCTTGGGCTGAGGGACATGGGGGGTTGCAAAATGTAATGATCATCTTTCTGACAGGGGATCATAGAGAACTGTTGGTAATTATGATAATTAAAGTGATTTGCTTACAGTAATTAGTCCCTAGGACTCCCTCGAGGAGGTAAGACAAAGAGATTTCTCTGTTTTTCGTATGGGCCAACTGAGGCACAGAGAGTTGGGACCAAGCACTAGCCCCGTTTGATCTCAAGAGGCAGGTCTAGGAAAATAGACTGGGGACTCTGTCTAGACGAGGTGGTGCTGGAGTGGCTCTTTTGTGGGTAAAGGTGCATTTAGTATGAGATGTACAGTGTCGGTTTAAGGCAACAAAGAGACAGCCTGGCCCAGAACTCTGCAGAGTGCCTGCTGAGTGTGGATGTTTAGTTGGAAGCATATATCAGTGGAGGTTCTGAGTTTTCCAGGGCCTGTCAGGTTCAAATGGGGAGACAAAGTGCTCACAAAGAGACCATGAGGCTCAGAATCAGTCTTCCTGGCAATGCTTTTCAACCAAGCACCCAGCCCAAGGATCAAAGGACTTGGAAAAAATGAGTATATTTTCTACCAAATCTGATAGGGAGCACTGGTGGCATCCTTGGAACACAAGGTAGAACTTATGCACACCATTAACGATCAGGCTACAGAGAGGGAGGCCCCTGGACTCTTGACACAGCTGCGGCCATTGGTCTGCTTCCCAGGGACTACAAGGCCAGGGATGCAGATGCACAAGGGATTCTAGAACAGCAAGAATGAGAAGTCCTGAACCTCAGGTTTCAGGACTTGGTTTCAGATTGGTTTCTGCTGTGTGACCTTGCTTGTTTATCCTCTCTGTGCCTTAGTTTGCCCATGAATGGGGATAATGATACCAACAACATAGGGTCCAGAGAGTTGTAATGTTGGATGGATGTTAGTTTCCTTCCTTTCACTCTGCATGTGTGTATGTGCACACACGTGCATGCATGCAAACACATGCATGTGTAATGGGATGCTGAGGGTGGAACCCAAGACCTCTCGTATGCTAGGTAAGCACCACCACTGAGCTACATCCCCAGCCCTCTTGAAAGCTATATGATAGACAATTTGGTAAGATAGGTGCTGGCACAAGAAACTGTTAGAAGCTAATCAAGAGAAAAGATAATCACATGCTACCTTGTCTGGTGAGAATGATGAGTTCTCCAGAGTCTCCATAAGCTACAGGATGAAATCCAAATAAACACAGCAGCTTGTGTCATCAGTCCCTGGAATGTCTCTCATCCTCAAAGTTTCTTCCTCATAGCAGCCTTGCCTAGCAGCTATCATTCATTCATTTCATCCATCCTTCATTCCATTCATCCATCCATCCACCCACTTATTCCACAAACACTGATTGCATCTTATGTACATGCACTAAGTGTCCCAGCCTCTGGGAATGCAAATATATCAACCAGGCAGGCTGAGAATCTCTGAACTTATGCGTGTGTAGAAGACAGACCATGTAAGGACATAAATAAGATAGATTCCAAAACTGAGAAATACAAGGGAAGACGTCAAACAGGCCAATGAGAAGGAGAGTGTCTGGAGGTGGTTTGGCAGACTCCTTTAAATGGGTGGTCAGGTTGGACCCTTGGAGAATGTGACATCTGGGCTGAGAACTGAATATGAACTCCTGTCTCCTCAAACTAAGGGGGGAGTAAAGACAAGGGAAGAGAGTTCCAGGTTGATGGAACTGCTAGTGTAGTTTATGAGGTAGAAATGATTTAGGGACCTTCAGGTACAAAGGGAAGGCTTCTATGGGTAGAACACTCAGGTCCTGGAGAACAGGTGACATGACATGACATTGGAGCAGGAAACAGGACCAGATGTAAGGACCATCCATGTGAGTCAGGGCAGAAGGTTGAGATTGCTTCCTCTATAATGTGTGCCAGTCAGTAAATACTTTCGGCAAAGAAATCACACAATCTGCTTCATCTTATTTTTAAATGATCACAACTTATAGTTTCCAAAATACATATTTCCATGCTTCTGCATAGCTGTCCCCTGGGACGTTATTTACCTGCTAGACTTCTCAGCGTTGAACTCTTAGGCACATCTTCCTCACTGAAGCCTTCCCTGCCTATTCTACAGGCTCCACCCCCTGCCAATTACTCCTTTTTCTTGCTCCCATATTTCCAATACACCTTGAATAGTGCATATAATTGAATATATTGCCATTACCTGCTTACATCTGTCTCCCCTAGTGAAGGACCTGGAACATGGTAGGGGCTTAATAGATTTGATAAGGGCCAGTAGTTAGGGTATTCATGGAGGCAAATATTGAGGGATGAGTAGAAGTTTGATAGATGATAAAGAGAGGTCAGAGTCAAACAAATCCAGCAACATCTGCTTAAGTTGATGTGAGACATGATTGGAAAGAAATTGTCATGGAGAAAAAGAGCCCACCCCCCAGTCTAAACCATGAGATCTACTCTTTTCTGCAGCCCAACAGGAACACAGGCAGTTAATGAGAATGATAGATGATGCTTTGCATATGATATTCATGCATTCTGCATATTTTCATTTACCATTGAAATGCATGGACAGACTTCTCAATCCCCTCCTTTCTTCTTTCCTTCATTTAACAACTTTTAATTAAATGTCTCCTGAGTATCATGCATGATGCTAGGCCCTGTGATGGATAAGCAAGTAGAAATTTGGTTTTAGTGAGTTCATTTGTAATAGTATCCAGGGTAGAACTGGGAGAGGACAATGGTTTCCAATTCTGAAATCAGATCATGTGAGTGTGAATAGTGTCTCTGATGAGTTGTGCTATCTTGGGCAACTGGTTTATCCTCTCTGAGTCTCAATTTTTTCTTTTGTGAAGTAAGGGTAATAACATGTAAGTTCCCTCTCATCCATAGGTGATATAATTCAAGACCCCCCAATGGATGCCTGAAGTCATAGATAGTCCTAAACACTGATAAAGAGAAGCATGCTAAGTGACTATTGGATGGGTAGCAGATACAGTATAAGTATACTGGAAAAAGGGATGACTCACATCCCTTTTTTTTGATGCAAGATCAAACAGCATGGTGTGGAAATTTAACATGCTACTCAAAAGGCATATACTTTAAAAATTATTTTTTTCTGGACTATTCCATTTAATATTTTCAGACTGCAGTTGACCTTGAGAAACTGAAACTATGGAAGCAAAGTATGGGTCGGAGTGTCTACTACCTAATGGGGTGGCTTGCAAAGTGTTGGTCACACAGCTAGATCTCTGTGAATATTAGCTATTTATTTTTATTTCTCCCAGATGCATCTATGGGAACATTTATAAATTCCATTAAAAATATCCCAAGCTGGGCACAATGGCATGTGCCTGTAATCCCAACAACTCAAGAGCCTGAGGCAGGAGGATCATGAATTTGAAGCCAGAGCAACTCAGCAAGACCCTGTCTTGAAATAAAAAATAAAAAAGGGCTGGGCAATGGAGCTTAATGGTGGAGCACTCCTGGGTTCAATTCCCAGTACCAGAAAAAGAAGTTCCAGTTTGGAAGTGTCCAAATTCCTTCCTTCCCAAAATCCAAGCCTTCAGAATCCAAATAAGCTGTAGCTCTACTAGGGACAATGGTGGGAATGCTGAGTTGGGTGGGGAGGGGACATTGAGAGCCTCCTGCTTTGTATTTGTCAAGGGTTCACCTTGGCTGACTCTTCAGTTCTAAGCAGAATCCACCCACTTCCTCCATTTTTTCTTTTATTGCCTTAAATATGCCCCAGAAAGATCATAATTGATTTCCCCGTGACCTACAGACATCAGGGAGAGTCTTCAGGGTGGCTCCCAAGACTTCTGCTCCCTTTCTGCCAGTCACTCACTTTTTATTTACCTGTCCCTATGGTCACAATCACCAATGGGGTCAGGGAGTGGGTTAAGAGAACTTGGACATGGTGTGCGGTGTGGTTTATTTGCATCAGGGGATTTTGAATAGATAATAATCGTCTTCAAATGGTAATTAATGGAATCTTTTTAAGAAATGTCTTGATGGTTATAAAATGGAAGGTGAAGACCACCACAGTTTCTTGTTGTGAGTAATTAAGAGGCAGCCAGTTATGCATGGGTTTTGAATGACTTGATTATTTCCACCCAGTCATGCTGAACGAGATAAGTTCCCTCAACTTTCAGTCTGTGACCCTCGGTTCTCTTTCTCAAGGATGGTATGTTATTCAGCTTTTGATTGCTGTGACCCAAATACCTGACAAGAACCACTTTGGAGGAGAAAAAGTTTATTTTGGATCATTGTTATAGAGGTTCATTCAGTCCATGGTCAACCAAGTCCATTGCTTTAGGCCCAAGGTGAGGCAGATTGTCATGGCAGAAGGGCCTGGCAGAAGAGCGCTGCTCTGCTCAAGGTGGCCAGGAAGCAGAGAGAGAAGGGAAGGGGCCACAGGGAGGATGAACCTTTCCAGGGAATGTCCCCAGTGACCCACTCCTCTTGCCATGCACACCTGCCCACAGCTACCACCCAGTCAGTCTATTCGAAGTAGGATGGACTGATTAAGTTACAGATCTCACAATCCAATAATTTCACCTTTGAATATTCCTGTATTAACACTGGAGCTTCTGGGGGACACCTCATGTTAAAGTATAACAGATGGCATTTGAGGAAGATTCACTTTGGCACCTTTCTGAAACCCTCTTCTTGGTTCCACATTATATACCAGGATAGGAAAGAGAATTGAAAATCACCACCATCTGAAGACAGAAGGACGAAGAAGAGGAACACTCATTAATTACACAGCAAGTCTTTTGTTAGCAGCTTTTACTCTCCATATCTCAATCCATCCTTAAACAGCCTAGCAAGGAAGTTTTATTCTGTTACTTTAAAAAAAAAAATGAGGAAACTGAGGTTTTTGTTAGGTTAAATGACTTGCTTGAGGCCAGTTAGCAGAAATGAAATTTAGCTTTGCAGAGTGTGTTTATGGGGCCCATAACCTTTTCTACTACACAATATTCCTGCACTTCTCCCTTATAGTATTTAAAACTGTTATTAATTATTCGCCTATTTGATTGTTTATTGGTCCCCTTTACCTGCTTTAATGTAGGGTTTACTAAGGCAGAGAGACACTGTCTTTTGCATTCAGCACTGTATATTCAGTGACTATCCCAATGAAGCAGTTCATTCATTTGCTTAGTTTCCCTGCCTGACATAAATTGTGGAAGTGACCAGTATAAGACCATCTGATGATGAAGCAATATATTTATTAAAACAAACAAACAAACAAGGGGGTGTGGTGGGTCACACCTATAATCCCATTGACTCAGGAGGCTGAGGCAGAAGGATCACAAGCTGGAAGCCAGCTTCAGCAACTTCATGAGACTCTGACTCAAAATAAAAAATAAAAAGGGCTGGGATGTAGCTCAGCAGTAGAGCACCCCTGGGTTTAATACCCAGGCCTGCAAAAACCAAACCAAACCAAACCATAAAAACCCACAACAGTTTCACATGAAGCAATATACTTGGTACTGGCTAAACCAGGTAGTCTTGGTTGGAAGTCATGAATTTTGTCTTGCAGGAGTCTACCTCTGAAACAGAGATGAGGCCCATCTCTATAATCCCTTTGTTCACAGGCTGAGTGTGCATCAATAGAAAAAAATATCCTCTTGCCTTAGCTATCTACTATTATCCTCAACTGCAGTCCAGCTTCCCTAAACCTCTTCCTCTTCTCCTGCATTCTAGGGTAGAGAAGAGGAGGCACTTTCAGGAAACCATGACCTTTTTGCCTTGCTGGAGGGAGCCACCAGCTGATTCTCTGGGAAGACAGTACTGGAGCAGACTGTCATCAATGGCTGAACTCTTGTCTACTTTAGACTCCTACACGTGAGCTGGTTTAGATGGCGTTAATGAAATCTTCAAGTGTTTGTTGAGAGGAAAGATGCACTACAAATTCAAAACAACAGTGGTAAGATGGTGGGTAGGAGGGCTTGAGAAGAATGCCAATTCCTTCCTGGTCAGTCTTTTAAGACCAGAGTGAAACTGGAGACTGCTAAGATGGATTCTGGGATACAGAACAGCAAGCAGCAGACACACAGGGGCAAGACTGAGCTCAGTGGCACCCTGAAGGCAAGGAGGGCTTGCAATTCGAGGAAGAGGTTTTGGCAGGGAAATTTCAGTTGCTTTTTTTCTAACATGCTTTGACACCTGTGCTATTCCGAGGACGTGAAATGGCCTGCCTTACCTTTTGAGTCACTCAATGGGGCTCACAGGGAAGGAGGGCTAGTGAACAGAGTCAGGGTGGGTAGTAAAGAGGAGAGGTAAGCGGCAGATGACTAGCTGATGTTTTTCAGGAGGCACTTATCTCCTTTGTGCTCCTCTCGCCCTCTCACTACTTTAGCATTAGAAGTGTTGGAGACCAGGCCAGTATTTCTGAGTGTGGCCTGTAGTCTCCTGGGCTCTGATTCTGGTGTTTTCTGCTCTACCTGCCCTTGGGAATTTCTTCCCAGGTTCCAAGTAGCTATTTCTTTGCTTGTTAGGTTTTAAAACCCTTGCCCCTAATGGATCTATGCCTAATGGATTTCCATCCTCATGGCTGGAGTGGGAATCCACTTGTCCCCAGGTGATTCTTATGAACAGTAGAATTCAGGTCCTGAGATTCCATCATCTGAAGTCAAGCACAGGGAGCACGAAGTGGAAACATTTAGCGATGCTGTTGTTGAGCAGACCTCTAAGGGCATCACAGTTCTCTAAAAAGTTTTGAAAGGGAAAGGACTGGCTCTGTCTCATGTACCAGCGTTGTTCAACTCCTAAAATACTAAAAATGAGGAAATCTTTGAAATGCTTAGACTTTAATCTCTTGATTTTATAGGCTGTGATGGTTAACTTCATATGTCTGTGTAGTAGGGCCATGGTACCCATATATTTGGTCAAACATTTTGGATATTTCTGTGAAAGTGTTTGGGTGAGATTAACATCTGAACGACTAGCTGGAGTAAAGAAAATTGCCCTCTCTAATATGGGTGGATCTCATTCCATCAGTTGAAGGCCTCAAGAAAACAAAAACTGCCATCACCAGATCAAGAGGGAGTTCTGCCAGTAGACAGTCTTCGGACTTGTATTGGCTCCATCCTGAGTCTCCAGACTACAGCCTGCCATGCAATTTGGACTGAGCTGCCAACATCATTGTATGAGTCAGTTCCTTAACATAAATCTCTCTCCCTCCATATATATATATATGCACACACATACATATATACATATATCATTATTTATATATAAATGATATACATATATCATTATTTATAACATTATGATAATTAGTTTTCCATCACTATAGCAAAATAGCTTGGTTAATTATGAAGAGAAAAGGTTTATTTTGGCTAATAGTTTTGGAGATTCCAATTCATGATCAATTGATGTGGCAAGGTAGCACATCATGTGGCAGAAAAAGACTGCTTACGTTATGAGCCAGGAAGTAAAGAGAAAGAGAGGAAGGAATGGAGGTCCTACCATGCCCTTCAATTGCACATTCCCAATGACCTGAAGACCTCCTATTAGGCCCCACCACTCAAAGGTTCTACTACCCCCTAATAGCACCAAGCTGGGGACCAAGCCTGTAACATAGGGACTTTGAGGGACATTTAAGATTCAAACTATAGCATACGACCTGTTGGTTCTGTTTCTCTGAAGAACCCTGAATAATTCAAGGTACCAAGACTACTAAAGCTGGATCCAGATCCTGGCTCACTACAGAGACATGGTATTAAGGGATTCTGTTCAGTTTTTCTTACAGGGAGTGCTCTAGCCCCACCATAGGAAGGGCATCAAGCTGTATGTGTATGTGCATATGTTCCTGTGAGTTCCTTGGAGGCTGGGACTCACACATCTTATTCATCTCTATTGTCCCAGCCCCCAATTCTGAACTTGACAGACAGTGTTTAGTGGATGATGGATGAATGGATAAAAATGAAAAATTCTGTGACTCTAAACTATTCCGATATTCTGGGGTCTTTCCAAAGCTCTAGGCAGCTGAACACATCCTGGGGAGGTGAGGAGCTTGTCTTCCCCGTCTCCCCACCTCCAGGAAATATATAGTCAAATAGGAACAGGCCAGGGAGAAGCTGTAGCACCTCTGACTGGAGGAAGAAGTGAATTAAGGGACAGAGAACTCCTCTTGGTGGCTGCCACTCTGCTAGGCATTTGTGTTCAGGCACTTGCATTTAATTAATATTCATGTCAACATGAAGAATCACTATGAAGTTCTTTTTAAAATAAATGAGGAAGGGATAGGAAATTCAGATGGGGATTAGGGACAGGTCTTAAAACCTAACCTTATTCCAGCAGGAAAACAGTTTCAAGGAAAGAACACTTCATGTGTAAGAGAAGGGAGAAAAATTCTGGGTCTGTGCTAGTGGCCATCACTGTCACCTCTAGCAGGTGCCCATAACCTGCACATTGGGTCCCCTGTGGCAGCAGAGCCTGACCTCCATGACCCTTGGAATTGGCTTTATTCTTACATATACCGATGAAAGAGGCCTTGGAAGTGATCTGGCTTGAATTCCATTGTGGAAGTTTGCTTTGGTTGTAGAACTCAGAGCCACCTGTGCTGGGAACACCAGTATGCCCTCCCCAAACCTAGTGCAGTGTTGTGTGCAGTATGCAGATAGTGAGACTGTGAGTGGTTTGGGGGTGCAAAACCCAGCACCCCAACACTGTATTTATCTGACCCATGTCTCCCTTAGGGCAGGGGAGGAATGGGCTCCTGTCAAGTACTTTCAGCTCCAGCTGGAGAAACTCCCCTGTGGACAGCTAAGCCCTTGGGCTGGTTGATCTGTCCAGGACAGGGCTGCCTCAGACAGAGACCCATCTTCTGAACCAACTGGCTCTGCATTCTAAATGGAAACCCAGCTGACAGCCTGGTTCCTGTTGAGCCCAGCTTCACACTCCCTGAAACTTCTATTTTTAAAGTTGCTGCTCCTGTCTGTTCCTTAACAAGCCTTGGCCATTGCCTGTAAACTACTCCACCCAACAGTACTCCAGGATGGACCCACACTATCCCAGAAATCCTAAATGTGATTTGTATTGATAAAATAACAAGATTCCCAAGATGCTATGGGTGACCAGTTGTCCATCAGCCTTTAGTTTTCCTAAGCAGTTGGGACAAATACTTAACACCCACTTCCCCAGCCCCAGATCAGTACTTCATTCTTAGACATCACTGCGTTTTGCCTTCCAGCTTTTTTTCTGCAAAAGAATATTCAAGCCATGGGAGGCCAGCACAAGGAGCTGTGTGCCAGATGCGCTTACTTAAGGAGTCAATTGATTTAAAAAATTCAGATAGATGTGTTGGAAGTGGGTTCCCGAGAGCAAAATGGAATTCTCCCCAGTCCCACTGAGTTAAGCACCAAGTTACATATCTTTTCTGCCAGCATGGGCATTTCCAATACAGTCAACTTTGTGTAGGCGATGCAGACTGGCAACTCCTTCATGGGGGTGCCCATCCTGATCCCCATGAGATAAATATGAGTCCTCGGGCAGTGTCATTGCCCTTCTATTCCTGTAACAGCCTTGGCTTTATTCATCTGCTCCTCCCCAACTTGCCTAATTCATCTTTCCTGGTGCATCTGAATAGCCAAATTCAGGACCAATCTGCTCATTCACTGCTGGGTCCTCAGGGCCCATTAGTGTTCCTGGTGCATAGTAGGTGTTCAAGAAATACCTTCCAATAAAAGAATGCCTTTGAGGTACCAGGTGTCGAAAGCTGGCTTATGTATGCATGCATTGTATTATTTTTTATTTTTTAACCCAACACCAATCTCAGAGGTGGAAGTCCTGTTATTTGCATTTATAAAAATTTTGTTTTTACATAATAATTTTGTGTTATTGGGGATATAGGGTGATATTTTGATACTTGTATACAATAGAGGAGGGAACTGAGCTGGGGAAGCGGAGCTGGGATTTGATTTCATATCTTCTCAAGCCACGCATGAGGGCTTATTCCCATATTACACTGGCAAGGTCTCTGCTCTTTTTGCCTGAAGAACTCTGAGAAAGCAGTAGCGCAGATCCACGACTTTCCTGGCTCAGGGAAGGTGAGATGGTTGAGACAATAGCTCTTCCTCTTGGCCAGTGATGTGGACCAGAAACCAGGCTCCTGAGGCAGCACCGGGGATCCAGGGGCAGTTATCCTCCAGGGAAGTCAGGCCTGGCTTGGGGGATAGTGGAGTGACCTTCATTTTGGGAGCTTCTACAATCTCTGACAGCTGTATCAGGGCTCTGGCCTCTAAAAGCAGGTATGGGCTTGTCCTTCCCATGGCCATCACAGTGGTGGCTCTGCTGTCTCCCAAGACCTCCTCCATGACCTCTTCACAGGGAAGCTATAGGAGTACTAGTGAAGCATGTCTCTGTCTTAGCAGAGATGGGGCATGTTGCAGGGCACTGGTTGCAAAGTCAGGTCTATACTGGGTTTCAGGGCTTGATGGGTCAATGCTAAGGTTAATCCAGGACCCTTAAGAAAGGACCCTCTCTAGCAATAAGCCTTAGTATGATCCAATGCCAAGGTATCTTCCAAAGCCAGGGCAGAACAAGCAAGTCTCTGAGACACACCATGGATTTGGGGTCAACTGCTCAAAGCTCATGGTGATCCAAAAAGAGTAGAGAGCCTGCTTCTGGCATACTCTTATTCCTTTCACCGAGACCTGACCCAGCTGTTCTTCCCCATGGGAAGCCCTGCTGATGGGGCTCACACTTAGCCAGCATCATCCCAGCCTCTGTGGTCCCTTCCTGGGGCAGCACAGCTGAAGTTCAGGTCAGCAATGTCCCCAGGAGGCCTCTGAAAGGTCTCAGAAACTTGGATTTGTAATCCCAGATACCTCATGTGGCTTCTTGAGAGATGACAGTGCTGCCATCTGTGAACTGTCCTGACTTTAAAATGTCAGGAGAAACACTGTCTCCTTTCCACAGGGTCCTGGTTAGATTGCAGTATGGGAATGTTCTGTGCCACAGAACTGGACCCAATGCATTCTCTGTTGTGTATTGCTTGCTAATTATTTGATAAGGACAGGTTGCATTTCCTCAGCAACTTGGAGCACAGACTGGATGCTTAGCACATAACACAAGGCTGAGCAGACAGGAGGAACTCACTTCTCCACTGGCAGCCCTGGGCAGTCAGAACCACAGGGACATCACCTTGCATCTGTTTCCATGTCTTGACTTTTTGAATCAGGACTCAGGCACAGAGATGTTAAGTGACCTTTGCATTTTACATGGTCAGTGATTGCAGTGGTTCTCAACCTGGGGCAATTTTGTCCTTCAGGGGACATTTGGGAATGTTTGGATGTTGGATTATCATGACTGGAGAGATGCTATTGTACCTACTGAGTGAAGACCAGGGATGCTGTAACATTCTATAAGGCAAAGTATAGTCCTCACAACTGATAATTGTCTGACCCCAAATGTCAACAGCTCCGAGGTGAAGAATCCCTGGGTGAGCATATCGAGAGTGGCATGGAGGTGTCAGGTTGCATGAGGGTGCTGTGGTTTGAGTATGGCTTGTCCACTCTGAAACTCATGCTGCCATTTAATCCCCATTGTAGGGTATTAAAAGGGTGGAAAATTAACCTGACTAGGGTGTTCAGAGGTGGAGTCTTTGGAAGGTGGTTAGATTAGATAAGGTCATCAGGGTGAAGCCTCCATGATTGAATATTGGTGGTTATGTATGAAGATAGACCAGAGAACACATTGGCATGCTCCCTGCCTCTTGCCACGTGGTGTCTTGCACTGCCTCATGACCCTGACTGCAGGAAGGCCATTGACAGATGTAGCCCCTTGAACTTGGACCAGAACTACAAGTCCAGATAAATCTCTTTTCTTAATCACTCACACAGTCTGTGGGATTGTGTTTTCAGCAACAAAACATGAACCAATACGGAGGGTCTAGCAGGTCTGTGGAGCAGAGATAGTTCAGATGTGAACTCAGAATATGGAATTAATTGAGGTAATGATGAGGATGGAAAAGTGGGCTGGAGCCAGGGAGGGAAGGGTCTAATGCTAGATGACAAAACTTTGTCCCACCAACAACAAAGGCTCCCAGGGCTAGTAAAGGACCAACCAGAGTGGTGCCAAACACAGTGATCTGCCCATTTCACCATGCTGCTTCTTTCCCCACCACTTGGTTTGGCAAAAATAGAGTCATGGAGAACAGAACTACAGCCACCAAAAGCCAGGCATTTTTCACAACCTTCAGGATAAAATCAGACCCCTCTGTGAACCCATAAGACCACACACTAGCTAACCTACCACACCATGTTGTGATTATTTTGTCTTGAATCGACCTTCCTGTTAGAATGTGAGCTCCTTGTGGACAGGAATTAAGTGTTGATCATGCTCACAGCCCTGGTACTTTCTGAGGACTGGAAATGATGGGCACAGCAGTGCAATGGCTGGATAAATGAAGCAATGAGAGGAGGCAGTCCAACCGGTTTCAGAGTTGTGAGGACCAGGGTGGGTTTAACTCTGCTCTCTTTTCTCTGGTATGTAAGAAATGCATGCTCACTGTAGCAAAGAAAGAGAAAACCCATAGATAATCCAGAAGAATAAAATTAAAATCATGCCACCTTGAGGATCTCCCCACCCCAAGATAAAACTATTTAACATTTCAGTGGGTATCCTGCCACCCCTCCTAAGGCTGTGTATTCATGAGATTCACATGCACATATTTTTCTTTTTAATTAAAATGGGATCATATATACATACTGTTCTGTATCTTACTTCTTCACTTAAAATATATTGGAAACTAGTACAGAGGTAGGCTGGGAGACTTGTTTTGAAGTTGTGTTTGCATAGCAATCACCTATTTTATTTAAACTGCATCTTTGAAGAGGGACTCAAATGATGTGAACATCTTTCCAAATCCGTAAATATAATTCCTCACCATAGCATTTAATGGGTGCAAACCAGGCGATTGTACACTTTTGCTATAATGTATTAAGCCAGTCCTCCATTTTTGGAATCTGTATTACTTTTATATTTTTACTATGACAATAGTGCTGTGATAAATATCCTTTTAGGGAAATCTTTGCTCATATCCCTAATTTTTCTTTAGTTTGAATTTGTAGAGTAGAAATTGCTGGAACAAAAATAATTGCACATTTTACAGCTTTGGAAAAGTATGGTCATGTGACTCTCCACAAAGGTTTTGTCAACAAACATCCCCACCAGTGCTGTATGGAGAGTGCCATGTTAGCTCTTTCAGAACAAAAGCTATTGCAGGGGACCCTTGTAAACAACTAGACAAACTATTTCCATTCATTCAGGGCCCTGTCTCTATTATTTCAGCATGGAGGAACTAACATCTTGCTATTTTACAGCCTAACAGATATGTGTGCTTCATTTTGGTATGATGAATCATGTAGTTGTGACCATGCTTCTGAACATACCCATGAGGAAATACATATAAAAGTACCTAGCACGGTGCCTGGCACACAGCAGAGATTCAGCAAATGCCCCCTGCCTCCCATGCCCGTAACTGCTGCTGTGTTTATAGCCCTTTTCCTGCCTTATCTGGATCTGGCTCCAGCCTCCTGTCTTGGAAACTGAAAAGCCAATCTATACATGTGCCAGAGTGATTTGAATAGAATCCAAGGTAGAGTATGTCACTTCCTAGTTTAAACATAGTTTAAGCTCAGTTGCATTCACTCTCCATATACTAAGGTCTGAACTTCTGGTAATGCTCATAAGTCTCCATGACCTGCCCCCACATCCCACAGTTTCATCTCCCATAGATCTATAATTTCCCACACTTGCCCATGCCCCAGCCATCCTAGCCATGGGTCTTTCGGCATGATTCTATCTTTTATTCACCTGTGATTTGGCATGAGGCTACTCTCTCTTCTGGGAACAGGTATCTCCTTTCCTACTTTGTTCTGCTGTAGAATTTTCCCCAGAGAAACCTATGTTGACAGTCTTTTGTACCTACCCAACCCAAGCAGTGCTATCCTCTCCTATATTGCCAGAAAATCTTGCCCAATTGCTGTTTAGAGCAAGTCTTTCATTGCATCATAATTATTGTTCTCACATGCATCTCCCCAGTCAGACTGCTTAGAACCAGAACCTTGTTGTACTTATGTCTGTATTTGCAACATCACCAGCAAGCTAAGCACACTGTTGATGATAAGTACTTAATAAATACTTTCTACAAGCATGAATGAAATGATAATGTCCTCTCTCTCTCTCTCTTTTTCTCTCTCCCTCCTTTTCTCCCTTCCTTCCTTCCATCTGTCCATCCGTCTTCATGGTTCCATCCAGTGTCACTCTTGGTAACATACTGGAATTATCGTGACACCTTCTCTTATTCAAATGGTGTTCCAGGTTTCACGGTGTGATTGATGACACACTATAACACTCTCTTCTTAGGTTCAGGCAAATTCACCTCACCAAGTGCTTTGCCATCATCTGTATCTTCCAGAGGAGACCCAGCTGGCAGGGGATGGAGAGAACAAGGGCTAGGTCGGTCTTCCAGAGGCTCAGCAAATGTGAGCAGCTGGAGGGGAACCCGGCTACATTCACTTCCTGGAATGGAGGGGAAGCCCCATGCTCCATGTGGAAGGGAGGACTGTGCTTGGGAGACAGACGATACAGTGCAGAGAGAAAGAATGTGACTAGAAGAGGGGAAGATGGGCTTAGAAGCACAGGGATTCAGAGTTCACCGAAGGAAAAAGGGGAGCGACTGCAGATAAGGGGAGAAATGAGGAAGAAAGAGAAGCCCAAGTTAGCGTGGGCGTGCGCACCCCAATTGTGTGAGAAGAGTACTGGCGAAGTGTTGTGGAGGAGACAGGCTCAGCTTTTTACTCAATGTAATTAATTACTTTGTGGCTTTAAATAAAAACCAGCTATTCGCGGAGAAGCCTGACAGGGTTTCTTTTAACTTAATGTTTGCTGAACCATCCCTTCTATCTCACTTACCTGATGTGGAACATATGCTGGGATCAGAATGACAGAGAATAAATCACTAGATTTGCTTGGCTTCTTTGAAAAATGAATTTGGGGGCTGAGATTTCTCATCAGTATATATCTTCCCCGAGCAGCCTTGTGACAGGGCAGTGAGCATGGGGGATGTCCTGTGCGCAGGTAAGCAGGTATCCAGAAGTGCCCAGATGTCTACACCTGGCAACAGATCCATCACCTAGGGACATAGGCCAAGCCACCTGTGCTGGTTGACAGGTGTATCCAGGCCTGGCTTGAGAGCCTGCTGCAGTCTCAGGGATAGGATACAATTGTGGACTTCACATGAACTAGGATAATACATATTGAGCTTTGAGTGTGCATCAGAAACATGATACAGTGAGGAGACTTAGTGGTGATAATGTCTGTGTAAGGTGAGGTGTGGGCCTTGGGTCAGAAAACCTGGGCTAAGTCTACCTCCAAGCCCTGCCGCTGGCAGCCCTGAGTGAGCCTCAGTTTCTTCACTTGCAAAATGGGATGGCACAGCCTTATGACTTTGTTTGCTATGATTTCAAGTGCCAGTCATCCTCTCTCTACTCTCGCTTTCTCATTCGCACTACTGGGTTTTGGGGAGTTATTAAGTTCCAACACAATGCCTGGCCGATGACAGACACTAAGTGAAAGATCCTTTCCCTTCCTGGATACAAACCTAGAAGTTTTAAGAGCTCCAAGCCTCTGGGCTGAAATGGAAGGAAGGGCTGACAAGCATTTTTAACTTTGGGAGTTTTGGATCAAGATGAAAGGGTGGTGTGGATGGGCATGTGGTGTGGGTGTCAGCAGGAGTGACTTGTCCCCAGGGCTTAGCCTACATCTATCTGTCAGACTTTCTAACTGGAGCTATGAGGGAAAACATGCTCTAAGCTAGAACTTTGGCTCTTACCTTTCAAGTTAATATTGGCATGATGTTGAACAAATCGTTTGATCTCCCTGGGTATTGGTTTCTTCATCTCTACAATGGGGAGGTGAGTCGAATGGATGCTTTTAAATTTTTTTTTTTTAGCATTCCTTTTCTGATTAAAAGTCATGGATACTCACTAAAGAAAGCTTGGAAAATGCAAAATTATAAACAAGATAATGAAATCCACCCATTACCTCACCACTCAGAGAAAAACCACTGTTCACATTTCTGCTTTCCCTGGGCATAGTGCAGTAGAAAGCAAAATCATACTGTATTTACAATTTTGTATCACACTTCTCCCTGCCAATATGAAATTATCATAAGCTTTCTCCCCATGTCATTAAGGAGTTATCTGGACCTCATTTTTAAGGTTCCTTCTGACACTGAAATTCTATGAAGAATGGGGCTCTTCTCCTTTGCTATTAAAAAGCATTTGTTCTCCTATAGCAGCAGATATCATATGGAGGAAGGTGCCCTTGGATGGTGGCTCTCAATTCCCTTTGGCCTATGTATCATGCAAGGACACCAAAGGGCTCCTTGGACCACCTGGCTTACCCAATTTGATTTAGCACCTTAGCTCTTGAGAATAAAGGGGAATGCAGAGTTGCTCTGGAAGAACTATCAACAGGGATGATGCTTTAAAAAAAACTAAATATCATCAAGAATGACCTTACATGGGCAGAAGAAGGGGCTACCTATAAACAGAATTTCAAGGGGAGAGTTACTAAAAATTTCCCTAAACTTCCCTTTCCCTTTCCCCCCAGCTTTGGATGTTCGAAATGCCTTTATCATAAACAAAACTTCTTGTTACAAAATTAAGATACAACTTAAAATAAAATTGATTTTGAGAAAGTTAATACAAGGACTAATGTTCACTCTAGGGTTAAAGGTGTGGACCATGGTACCTGGGATCACAGGAGGATCGCTGCTTAGGCTTCATAGAAACTGGGTTCAAACCATGAGACTGAGTTCTGGCTATGGGCATGTAGGAAGAGGAAATATAAGTAACTTCTAGGGCTTAGCCTTAAAAAAATCCCGCATCATCTTTCAGTCCTCTCTTCCCTTCCATCCCCACTTTGGAGGCCACAAGTTCAAGTTAATATAGCTAAAAGTAGAGTAGTTTGCCCAAATTGCCTCAGAACCTGATATGAATAATAAATAAAGCTTTGTTGCATCACGCTAACAGAAATTTTGGAGTCTATTTGTTCTGGCAGCTTAGCCTAGCTTATCCAGACTAATACAGAGATACCAATAACAGATAACAGGTTCTTTTGTGAGACCAGGTTTGGGTGTTAGGTAAAGGGAGAGAGAGAAAGTACAGGGTCTTAAACTTGGTTGGGTGGCCATTCAGTCTGGAGAGGACACACAGATGCTCCAGTTTGTATAGCCCCCTTTGTGTGAACTTCTAGAAGGAATCCCCAGGCTAACAACTCTGTATGCCATCCATGAACATGGGAAACAGACAGTTAAGTGAATTCAAGGCAAATGGTAGAAGCCAGGTTTCTCTCTTGGAGAAGGAGATGGAGTGAGAGGTTACAGAGAAGCAAAAGGAGGAGGCTGGAAGGATCCATGTGGTAATGGATGAGAGTTGGAGACATCAGTAAGAACTTGTGTTTAGTGTAATATAGATACAGATTGTTACCCATGGAAATATTTACACATGTATACGAGGGCTAGTATACACGCATGCATCTCCTTGCTCTGTCTGCTGACCGGGCCTAGAGCAGAGAAATTCTTGGAGCAATAAGCACAGCTAACACACAGAGTTTGGTTTCTAATGCCATCTACAATAAAAGGAATCAGAAATCCTTGAAAAAACATGGCTGATTCTAGGAATAGGGCAGGAAATAACACTGGATGAGCCTCGAACATCTTATTGAGCCAGAAAATAAGTGCTCTGTGTTACTTTCCCAGGGCTGCCATAACAAATTACTATAAACAGATGTCTTAAAACAACAAGAATCTATTCATTCACAGTTCTGGAGGCTAGAAACTTAAAATTAAGGTATCTACAGGGCCATCCTCCTCTGGACCCTGGAGGGGAGAATTCTTCTTTGCCTCTTTCTGGGTTTTGGTGTTTATCCAGGAAATCCTTGGCATTCCTTGTCTTATAAATGAATAACTACAACTCTGCCTCTGTCATCACAGGATCTTCCTTATGTACTTCCTCATTGTTACTTTTCTTCTTCTAAGAACACTAGGTAAGGTCCAACCTTACTTCAGTGTGACTTCATCTTAACCAGTTATACCTGAAATAGCCATACTTTAAATAAGGTCATATTTTGAGGTATGGGGGGCTAAGACTTTAATGTATTTTATTTGGGGGGTACAATTCAATCCTTAACTTACTCTGAAAAAGGGAAAAAATTCATAATGATGAGGGTATGACAAAGTGACCCAGAAGCCAATGGGAGGAGCCCTCTATGGCCAAAGATGGAATACTTTGAGCAACAAAGTGAACTAGTATTAAATTATAACTCAAAGCACAAGCTCTTACTGATCGAAGTAAATGATTGGATCAATAAATAAGTAAAAGATAAATGGAGGAGAATAGACAAAGTGTCAGTGCAGAAGAATTCCAAATAGTTTGTGTAGATTTCTGCCCTTAAGGAGGTGAAGTGTAACTCTCCATTCCTTAAGTGTGGGGTGCACACAGTGGCTTCCTTCCTAATTTAAGTGTGGTGTGAAAAGTGCAGGGAAAGGGTAACTCTGCAGTGGGGAAACCTGGTGAACTCCACCTCATCCAAGAGATCAAGGTCTCCATCAGCGGTGATGTCATGCTCACAGCACACACCCTCTGTGGATGCTATGAAAGCTGCACTTCATCAGATTAGTGACCCTCCTCCCGCTCCAGCAAGCCCAGGATCCCAGTCTAATCATGAGAAATACACCAGACAACTGCTAGTCGGGGGATATCTTAGATGCCCACCAGTCCTCTTTGAAATGACAAAGGTCTTCAAAAACAAAAAATGGTCCCAGCCAATTGAAATTTAAGGAGACATGACTACTAAATTAATTGTGGTACACTGGATGGGCTCCTGAGGCAGAAAAAAGACACTGAGTGAAAAACTAAAGGAATCTGAATAAAGTACAGACTTTAATAGTAATCCATCAATATCGGTCATTAATTGGAACAATTGTAGCCTTCCAATATAAGATAATAACAAGAGAGGAAACTGGGTATAGTGTATAAAGGAACTCTTTACTGTTCTGCAATTTTTCTACAAATAGAAAACTATTTTAAAATAAAAATATTTTGAAAGTGGTACTCTTAGAATAATAACAATAAGTAGATATAGCCTCACACTGGGGAACATGGCATGACTAGTGATTAGCATACTGGGTATAGGTCTCTAGGCACGTCCTCAGCCAGGTCCCTCCTTGTGCAATGAACAACTTGTGTGGCAGTCTTAAAGTCAGACTCTCCCTCCTCACTATTCGACTTAAAGCTTGTTCTACATTTCCCCTTAGAGGAATGTTTTTCATTATTTACATGAGGCCCAGTGTCAGTGAGCCAGACACCTCTCAGTATGAAAATCTCTTAATACAGAAGAAATAAACATTTTGAGTTATGCATGACAAATCTGATATTAATGCACTGATATGTTTCTTTCCAAGGCTGCATCCACCTCCAGCAGGGTCAGAAGCCTCATTTGTCCCTTACTTGTTCATCAAGTGCCCTGAGGTGACAAGCGATCCCAGGAGTAGGAGGGGCTTCTCTAGGGGCCTTCTTTATAAGAGACAACAGAGCCCAGAGTGCTACCATGTGATACAATGGAGCAGGCATATCATGTCCCCCAAATACAAAAGCAACAGCCTGATTAAAAAACCTACAGACTCAGGAAGCTGAGGCAGGAGATTACAAGTTTGAGACAAGCCTTAGCAACTTGGTGATGCCCTCAGCAACTTAGCAAGACCCTGTCTTAAAATAAAAAATGAAAAGTTCTGAGGACATAACTCTATGGTAAAGTGCCCCTGGGTTCAATTCCTCACGGGGACAAAAAATCCTACAGAATATGTTTAGGCTAGAAAGCAAGTGGTAGCATATACCTACAGCCCAAAATACATTCATGCTCTTATACTTAGTAATGGTACTTTGTCAATTTAAGAAAATAATTCCAAACTCCAAAAAATTTTGTTAAGTATAATAGCTAAAGCAGCCTAAATATTCAACATTTGAGAAATTGTTAAATAAATTAAGGTTCATAGACTTGATAGAATATTATAGAATCATTAAAATGATCATTTACAAGAATTATATAATAGGGAAATTGCATATGATAACTATGCTAAGTGAAAAAAGGGGGAGATAAAAACTATAAGTAAAGATAATTATTACCATGTTAAAATATGCATAAGAAAAAGACTCAAAGGAAATTCACTAAAATGCTAACTGTGTTTGTATTAGACTGGTGGGATTTGAGTAAATTTTTTTCCCTCTAGTTTCCAAATTTTCTATGATGTGGTAATATTGCATTATAATGGAAAAAAATATTTTTAAAATGTGTCAAGTCCTGTCCCCAAATGCATATGAATAGTAGAACAGAGTTCCATTGTATTTGTTAGAAAAATGTAATAATGGTCATCAATAACAAAATAACCTTAATAAAAATTAATAACATTAGAAAAAACACAATCCAAGAAAGAATGGGGCAATGATTTCCTAACACAGAGATACTGACTTCCTCCAGGATCAAATTTAGGGTCTTTTCTTTGTCACAGTGATTGGAGCTTTGTCAACTTCAGCTGATTAGGAAAGCAGGGCAGCTCAAGGCTTGCATGCTGCTCACAGATTGGCAGCCAAGTAGCAAATGCCCTGCTTAACCCTCTGCCAATGTTCCTGCACCAGGTCCCCCGGCTGACACTACAGAGCACTAGTTGGGCTGGTCTGGGCTTCTCGGCTGGTCTGGCTTGGAAGATACTTTGGACCAAGCCCTCATTTGATTCCTAATTGGGCCAGAGCTGCTGGACAGGCAGTCTGTTGCAAAGGAAAGGAAGGCCAGTAGAAAAGTGGGACAGGAAAGGAGCTGGTCCTTCCTAATGAGCAATCAGTAGCTGCTATGCCTGCAAGGGGGGTCTGAGGGGACACGCAGTG
Source organism: Glaucomys volans (assembly GCA_020662805.1). Lineage (NCBI taxonomy): Eukaryota > Metazoa > Chordata > Mammalia > Rodentia > Sciuridae > Glaucomys > Glaucomys volans. The sequence continues at coordinate 1,034,216 of JAJEJO010000126.1, read as the reverse complement.
GCTCTGCATTCCTTTATCTAAATTAGAGGAAATCTTAGCTGGTGGAGCACAGTGGGCCTTGGACTTTTGCCTGCATTAATAGTGAGGAAAGGGCCAGCACAGGGGGCCAGTTATGTTATCAGTAGGAGTGTGGGCTGAATATAATTTTAGCTGAGCCAGGGGGCCACTCACAGGAACGAACAGCTGATGGAATGCATGGAAGAAGACGAGATGATGGAGCCAATCAGCCTCCAGTTGGATGGGCTTTATCATCCCCTGCTGGACATATTTATAGGACTCTCTCTGATTTGCAATATGTGGGCCACAAGGAAACAGCCTGCTTTATGTGTGGGGAGTTTGCACAATTAGTAATATCACAAGGGCCAGCAACCTGGTTGCATTTACGTAATGTCAATTCTCACCAAACACTAGAAACAGTAGAATCCGCCTCACCCAAATCGACAATGAGCACATCCCAAACAAACAACAGAACTTCCTCAATATCGTTTTTCTTGCCAAAGCTAAAGAAGGGAGACCCAAGTTTTCATGAGATCTTCTGGCATCTTCTTTTCATGTTTTTCACTCAAGCAAAAGAAGACTGGTTCTTTTTCCCTGGAAAGATAAATTTTTAATGAATGTAAATGTTCTTTCAGTTCCTGAGTTTGGCGGAAGGGATGGTACATCTTGGACAGCCAGTCTCAGGAACACAATTGCCTTGCTTCTTGTTATTTTGTTCCCTTTTCATTACCCACTGAAGCACAGATGCTCTCTGCTTGTGCCTTTGTTTCTGAGCCTGCCATACTTTGAGCCAGCAGAGACAGCCTGTCTTAGAAGGGAACATTCCTGATGAGTTGGCCTCACTGGATTGTCTTCTAACAACGAAAGTGGATCTATCCCGACACGCCTACTCTTCACTCTTGTTTCTTCTTGGCATCTGTCAAGTTTTTATTTACTAAATATCTACAATGCAGCAGGCACTATTCTAGCTAATCCTCACAATGACCCTGCAAGATAACTATTATTGCTATCATCACCCCCATTTTACAGATGAGGAAACTGAAGCACAGAGAGGTCAAGGAACTTAACCACTGATGCATGAGAAGTTTGGCCACAGGCTCATTTATGACCATATTCTGCCTCCCATAGCACCTAACACCTGCTAGGCACTGTGTGTATGGGGGGGTGGGGACGGTGCTGGGGTTGGGACAAAGGTGACAAATGCAGGATCTGGAAGGAAATTGTTTCTAACTGTCCCTTTCCATTCCTGTGGGTACTGCCTGCCAGGTTGCTCTACATCCCAGTTCTTTTGGATTTGTGTTGTTCTCATGGGCTTTAGCCTCCACTTGCTGGCATCAGATTTCTCTCTCTAGGCTACTTTGCAAATTGCTTTCTGCGTTTCTGCAGGGTCTGCAGCCCTTGGCTTTGAACCTAAGACAGGGCTGTGTTCCTCTTCTTACCTCTCAGCATGTTTCCTAATAGAAGCTCTGCACTGAACAGTGACAAGCACTCCTGCCAAAGAAGTTCAGGCAAGCAGTATGGCCACTTCTTGGGGAATCCCTCCGGTGAGACACCTCGAGCATCACACTCATCTCTGTGGGGTCTGTCTTAGGATGGAGGGGACAGTTATGTACTGCCAGGCTGCATGGTAGCTTCTATGCTGCTTGGGTTAAAAACCTGCTTAGCCTCACCAGACCCATCATCACCAGTCCTCCACAGAGATGAGACTGGGCACCCTGTTAAGCAATCCTTGTTAAGCTGTCTTTGATTTGATATCAGCTGGGTTGGGCCCCTGTCCCTGACTCCCATGCCATCTTGTGAATAGCTCTACGGTTGCCTGTGTGAGGTTGTAGCAGGTGTCTGTCTCCCCTGTGTGATCATGAGCTCTTTAGGGGAAGTTTGGGGTAGGGATTAGCCTTTTTCACCTTTGCATCCCCAGCAACCCAGGTGCACGGTAGGTGCTTAATACAGATTTGTTAAATCTGACTCATATTTCCATCACCAAGTCTATGACCCTTCTACATGTGCATTCCTTTTCCTTCTTTTGTTCTTTTACATTTAGTGTTGCTCATGGTCAAAGCCAACCCTCCTCGTGTGCTTCTGTGATCCATCTCCTGCTACCTTCTCAAGAGCTCTATCCTTTCAGCTACCTCCTCTCCTTCCTGCATACTGCTGTGGTATGGACCTGAAATTTCCCTGTAAGGCACATGTGCTAAAGGCTTGACCTCTGGCTTGGAGCTATTGGGAGGTGGTGGAAACATTAGGGGTGGTCACTAGTGGGAGGTTTTCAGGTCATTGGGGCATGCCCTGGATGGGGATAGTGGACCCAGAAGGTCCATTCTTCTCTCTCTCTCTCTTTTTTTTTGGCTTCCCAGTCATTGTGGTTGAACAGTTTTCCCCACCATATGTTTCCTGCCATGATTTACTGTCTTCCACTGACCCAAAAGCAATGTGGCCAACTCCCTCTGATTTGAAGCCTTCAAAACTGTGAGCCAAAATAAACCTTTTCTCTTTATAAACTGATCATCTCAGGCTTATCTGTTACAGTAACAGACAGCTAAAACACATACCAAAGCTCTTTCTCTCTTCCCTGGATCATTTCCATATGGCAAAAAGCAAGCAATCCCATACTCAATTATTTCCAGCTCCTGAACTCTCCCCTAGCTATTATTCTGTTGCTTGGTATCTCTTCTTAGAAAACTTCTTGAAAAAGTTGTCCACACACACACTCCACTTCACCTTCTATTCTTCTGAGCCCATTCTTTCTTGTTTGTACTCTATGGTTCCAAAAATGATTTGTTCTGGTCAATCCCATTGTCAACTTCTTAAGCTGCCAAGTCTTGGGGTTCCTTCTATCTCTGCCTTATCTGAGCTCAAGAAAGCATTCCACATGATTACCCACTGCCAGCTTCTCCAAATACACTTCTCTTCAGCTTTGAAGATGGTGTTCCATGTACCTGGTTATTTTCCATCTCTGTTTCAGCTTCTTTCCAGTCTTTCCTGTCTTCTTTCCCACTCCTTAGATTCAGGACTCTGTTCTTGACCTTCTTCATTCTGTACTTTCTCTCATACATAATCTCATCAATTCCATCCTATGCAGTTGATAGTTCCTATATCTATTTATATCTTCCACCCAAACCTTTCCATTACAGCCAACTGCCCACTTGACCCCCTTTCTTGGCTATTTCACAGGACCTCAGAGTGACCAGGTTCCACACAGGATACTGGTTTTTCATTACCCCCACCCCAGATCATGTCTTCTCGCCTTCCTCTCCTTAGTAACTAAAACCTCTGTCCTGCTAGCTGCTCAAGCTGGGAATCTGAGCATCATTTCTCCTCCCTCTCCTGCTCCACTGGGGTGGTCTCACCAAGCCCATGGATTTGTTCACTTACATCTTATCTACTCATTTCTCCTTCCCCAATCTAAGATAGCTGGGTCCTAGGCACACACTAATTAATTGAACAGACTCAATCCACATTCACTGAAAATATCTATCAGATGAGTAAGTGGAAATGGAGAACAGATGGGATAAATAATAAAAGGAAAAGCCAAAGGGTCATATTCTCTCTCTCTCTCTCTCTCTCTCTCTCTCTCTCAATATATATATATGGAGATATATGTATATCTCCTCCTCCTGATCCTCAAGGAGAAAGGACCCTGCCCTGATTAATTTGGTGACATTGGTCATAGAAGTGAATCTTTCTCTTTCTTCATCAATAAAATGAGACCAACAACATCTGATGTTTGAGTTATTGTAAGGATTTAATACCTAGCATACAGTTAATGCTCAGTTAAGGAAAAAAATATCTGTAAGACAGCTCAACCATTTGACCATTTTTTTCCTGTTTTTGGTCTATGTCACAACCAGCTTGACGTAAACCTGAGCAGCATGTGAACACATGAATAACTGAGCACGGAACATTACCTTTGAGTTAGAGGGAAAGTGGTTTCAACCCTGATCCCAGATATGGGGTGAGCCCAGGAGTGACCAGAGCTCGGCATACAGTTATGTCAGGTGTGGGTGATGACCCTGGTCCATCACCTCTGTCCCCGTATCCACCATCAGCCTGGTCTTTGCTACTGTCTCCGGGTCTGGCTCTCAGGGGGCCCATAATAGATGGAAGCATCATAAACCAGAACAATGCCTATTGTGCTCTGCTTAGAAATGATCAGTGTTCTTTTAAAAATTTGAATAAAATAATATACTGACTAAGTTGGGTGGTGAGGAGGATTTGCAAATGAGAATGCGAATGAGAATGAGGTCACTTCTTAGGTTTCTTAGGGAAGAAAAAAAGCAGTGGCCCCTGAAATGGTCTTTGCCTTCTCTTGGGTAGTAAGGGAAAACCATCTCTGCTCACAAAGGATCTGAAATTGCTTCCTGAGCACTGCCCGTCTGCTTAGAAGAAATTTATGTGTTGAGGAAGTCTTTTATCGAGAAAAGAGTACATTTTGGGGGACCTGTATTGACAGCTTGGTTGGTATTTTGGACCTGATGAGATGGGAAAGAGTTGAGGTATTAAATCCTGAAGGGAGGGCACAATAAAACCCCAATTCATCAGCCCTGGCCTCAGCTTAATGCAGTCAGCTACCAACTCACCAGGCTTCAGCTCACAGGAGCTTCATCTTGGCCTTCACCTATGGAAAAATAAAACCTGGCCACTCTGGACCTTTGTGCGATTTGCAGAAAGCTGTATGTATCATGTAGATCATCTTACCTTTTTTGCCTTTCTTTTGAAAGCAATGCATTAATTGGGTACTTATCAAAACCCCCCACCCCCCCACCCTGGAGGCTGGAGCAAAGATTTCTGGAGACAAAGGAATCTAGGAGCAGTTTCTGAGCCAGTGGTCAGGGCTGTGGCCCTGGCCCAGTGAACCTCACCTGCCCCACGTGCAAGGGCTCAGATGCTCAAGCCCAGGCCAGGTGTGAGTGAATTCAAACCTGGGGAAAGAGGAGCAGGACACAGAGGGGTGGCCAGGCCTTGCTTTCCTTTGCCTACAGAAGTCTCCCTTTCTTTCTAGAAGCCTCTTAGTAAGTGTACAGACAGATGAGGTCTGTGTCAGAGTGCTCTCAGAGTGTGAGATGTAGAAATGTGGTTCTGCCACCAATTCTCACTTGCTTGCTGCTTCAAACAGTCTGGAGGCAACAGAAGGGACCCAAGGGGGAGGGAGGGGCTGCTATCAGAGGAGAGCAGGTGAAGTTCACGTGTGGTGTCCTCCTCCTCTCCCCAGGTCACCTTCCTTAATTCCTGGTGCTCCTCCTGATCCTCCCAACTCTACCCTCCCGTTTGTGAAAACTTGTTCTTAGCTGGCTAGTGAAGGAATCAAGCCAGTAAAGTCTTAAAAATGTCAGGGGTGGAGGGGTGGGTGTGTGTGTGACATGATGTACATAAAACCTGGCTCTGAGGTAGGTTGGCCAAGAGTTAGATCCCTGCTCCTTCACTTATCTGCTAGCTGACCATTATGAGCCATTTAACCCCAGTGTTTCCCAGTGTCTGTAACATGAAGTATTAGAAAAGCTCAGGGGTTGTATGGGCAAAGTTGTACTCATTTAATCCTTAAAGCAACTCTATGAGATCAGTACTATTATGAGCCTCATTCTACAGGTAAGAAAACAAAGATGCAGAGAAGTTAATCAATTTGTCCCAAGTCACACAGCTGGTTGATGATAGAGCCTGGACTGAAGCCAGGCAGGTTAGTGCTAAACCCACATACTTAGCCACTCCACTCCAGTAGGTTATGAGCTTGGATCTTCTTAATGGCCCAGCAGTTTTTCCAGGCACAAATCTAAGTGCCTCGGAACACTCGTGTATGGCAGTTCACAACAGCATTGCTTATTAACAGCCTCCAAACTGGACTCAACCCAATTGTCTACTAATAGGAAAACAGATAAATAAATTATGGTATATGCACACAATGCTATGAATGACAGTTACCAGCAACAAGACCGATAAATCCTAGAATATAATGTTGAGTGGAAAAAAGCCAAGTTGCAAAATACCATATAAAGTCTGAATCCATTTTTATAAAGCTCAAAAACAAGCAGAACTAAAATATTATATTTAGGGATAAACATAGGAGATAAAACTACTGGGGGAAACACAGCAAAAGAGTAGTAAAGCTTTCTTCTTGTGAAGACACAGGAATGAAACCCCAAGTTCTAGTTCTTATCTGGGGACCTCAGAGGTGATTATGTCATTATGAAGCTTATACCCCTGCTGTGTGTATTGCTTTCAATGTCCCAAATATCACACAATAAATTAAAGCATTTAATATTTTGCATGTAAAAACTGGTAATGTTTTAGCTTCTCATTCCTGTCCACTCCAATACAAACTTATATGGTTTATTGTCCCAAAGCAGCAGAAGGCAAGAAAATGAATTGACTTTTCTAGTGAGACAGCAGGTCAGAGCATGTAGGAAATTTTCAAAATTCCTTTGGGCCCTAGGAGAAAGCCACAGTGCAGGCAATGTCTGGGAGGGGTTAGTGGTGGGGCTGAGGAAGGGCTAAATTTTGCCTTTTGAATCCCTCTTGGCACACTTGGACAGCAATGCTGAATCAAGGGTCTGACGAGACAGCAGAGAGTGAAGGAGAAAGAGAGTGACAGATGACAATGGGTACCATGTCACCAGGGTACTCCAGCCTCATGGCCAGGGCTTGCATAAGGCAGACAATGAATCTGCAGCAGCAACGGGAGAGGAGCTGATGGCAGGCTAGGTACATCCTGCTTCAGGCGAGGAGGCTGGAATTTGAGAGGCTAAACAATTTCACCCAAGGAGACAGAATTGAGTGGGATTTGTAAATTACTGCATTGGACTGGGTTTACTGGAGTGGAGCAAAAGCCTGCTCATGCTCATGAGAAGTTCAGATAAGGAATGGGCAGATATGAATAACTCTGATTCCTCAGCATATATCAACTCTGCTGTGAATTGATTAGCAATCTAAATACACATGTTGCTTTTCTCTCTCCCAGGACCTGGATTTTCATAGGTGCCTGCTGAAAATCCAGAAAGCTACAGCAAGGCCCAAAGGCATACATTTCTATTGGTTGAATCTCTGGTGCTGGCAATAGGCTGACAGATAACTTGAATGGGGTGAGAGCAGGTCTGGATTAAAACACTGAAGAGGTAAAAAGTACTGAAAATATTACAGCATATTGTCCTATATTATTTAAAAATGAAGTGATTCTAAGGTATAAGATGAGGTTAAGGGAGTCCAACAGAGTCCTGGTTTTTCTCATGATGGCTGAGATTAATTTAACATGAAATATTAGATTTTCTCCAAAGGCATTTTTGATATCTGTAGGACATAGTCTATTTACTGAGCAATTTAGCCCCAGCAGGGCCTAACAGCATGGGCAATATCTCCCTCCTCAGTATTATCTACTCTGCATCTGTGAGGGTCAACATAATGGGATAGATTCAGTGGACAGGGATTTTGTAGTCAAAAGATTAGGCTCCAGTCTCTGTTCTCTGCACTTACCATGTGACTTTGGGTTTTTCCATATAATGACCCTGAGCCTCAGTTCCTTCATCTACAAAATGGGATAACAAAAGCTTCCTCATAAGATGGTAACAAAAATCAAAAGAGAGACTAGATCTGAAAATGTCAAATAATGTTGGTTTGTATTATTGTAAAAATATTTTAAAGTAAGCATTTCTTATAAAATGGGTAGTTTCTTACAAAACTAGACATAGTCTCATAAGATCCAGCAATCACTCTCCTTGGTACTTATGCAAAGAAGTTGAAAACTTACCTTTACCTGAATACCTACAAATGAATGTTTATTGCAGCTTTACTCAGAATTGCCAAAAACTTGGAAGCATCCAAGACGTATTTCAATAGGTGAAGAGATAAACAAATTGTGGCACATCCATGCAGTGGGATATTATTCAGCAATAAAAAGGAATGTGAATGAGCCCCTAGCCAAAAAAGATATGGAGAAAACTTAAGTGCTCATTATAAATGAAGGAAGTCAGTTAAAAAAAAAAGGCTAAATAAGTACAGAACAATTCCAAATGGTATTACATTCTGGAAAATGCAAAACTGCAGACAGTGAAAGAATTTGTGGTCGCTGGGGGTTGGGTAGGAGGAGGAAGATCAGGAGAGATGAATTGTGAAGCCCAGGAATTTTAAGGGCACTGAGAATAATTCCATGTGATTTTGTAACCCTGGATACCCATCATTTTTTGAGACTTTTCTTCAGACTCATGGAATGTATAATACAAAGAGTGAACCTGGGATTGTGGCTCAGTAGTGGAGTACTTGCTTGGCATGTATGAGGCACTGGGTTCGATCCTCAGCACCACATAAAAAATGAAGATATGGTGTCCATCTACAGCTAAAAATATTTTTTAAAAAGAGTGAACCCTAATGTAAACTAAGGACTTTAATGAATAATAATGTATCAATATACCACACTAACGCAAGATGCTAACAAGAGGGGCAATGGATGGGGGAAGGGCAGAGAGCCTTTGTGGGAATTATCTGCAATTTCTGTTAAATTTTTTTGTAAACCTAAAAGAGCTCTAAGAAATGAAGTTATTAATTAAAAGAAATTTAATTATAGAGCTGTCTGAACCACTGGCTCTTCTTCCCCACCATGTATGCCAAGAGAACCGACTCTTAGGAGGAAGCATGTCAGTTACCCCATGTCAGTCTGGCCTCTGTATTGCCAGGCTCATTGCCACCCTGGGGGAAGGCTCACATCGGTATTAGGAAAAGCATGAATCAAAAATGACAGCACATTTTTCATGCTGAACTATTACCTTGTCTAATTATTTTGCTATTCATGCTGCCAATAATAAGGCGCTCGTCTATCTTGTCCTCATTTAATTTGTTATTTAGACTAACCTTTCATTGGGACACTTGTGTATTCATGGGGAGGGTAGATTTTATTTTATTTTTTACTAAAGCAACAAAGTTGGAATTCTAAAGACGTTCTTCAGTTTTTAGAGGTGATGGGGGAACAGCAAGGGTGAGGAGGTGGCTGTCCAGACACAGAATAAGATCAGCCTGAATAAATTTTAACTGGTGAAAAAAAGTAAATAAACCAAATAATTGGTCAGTGGGATACCAAGAGAGGGATACAGTCCATGTCAATTCCCCGGCTTCCTGGCCCCAGCCTGTGCTGAGCCAAGATATGAGGGTTGGAGATCATCCATCTGGATGAAGGGATCTCATTCTGTGGGGCCTGTCCTGATGCACAGGGAGTGGACATTGGCTGAGTTTAGAGGGAAGGTCAAGAGTGCACAGAGAGTCTGTTGAGAACAGCTAAAGGAGGGATTTCAGAGCTGTGGGCAATAGAGCTGGTCTTTACCTTGAACACAGCAGGTTGTTGAAGTGGTGTCACTGAAAAGCCCGTGGGGGTCTCTGCTGTGGAGACCTGAAATTCTCCTTCCTTGTGTGATGCCCCCAGCAGGTACAATAGGCAAGAGGGCTTTAGAGAGGCTGACACGGGTTCCCTCTGTGTTAAGCATTGCCCCTCCCCCACTGATCTTTTTAAACACTGATGCTCTAGCAGGGCTGCACTTAGAGCACAGGAGTATCTGTGACTTATCAGCAGAGCTCTGGACTGCAGGAGACTCTTGCCTGACAGTGGGGTGAACTAACATGGAGTAGGAAAGTGGGAAAGATCCCAAAGACAACGTGGGCGTGAACCATGCAGATTCTCTGCACACTATTGCTGGGGGAGAGGGGTCCTTCAAGGGAGGGAGGGACCGCCCTGAAGTGCACATTCAGGACCACCTGGAATCAGCAAACCAGAGCCCTGAAGATGTTGTAAGCTATCTGAACCTTATGCGGCTGAATTTGGGAGCTGCGATATTGTGCAGGGTCTGGGACTCTAAATATTGAATCAATTCAGATTTAGCCCCTGCCTCTGTCACTTATTGAATTGAAACTCAGTTTTCACCTATTAAACAGACTAATAATAACCTCATTTCATAGAGCTATTACAAGAATCAAGTGCACCAAGTTTTTAGCGTAGCATCTGGCATAGAGATGCACCTGATACTACTAACTTTACTGGTGCAACTGTTATTAGAAGAATGTGCTGATCAGTGTCTGGGTCCCTCCAACTTCTGCCTGCAGTGTCCTCCCAACTCCCACTCATCTACTCCCTGTGTGGCTTCACTCCCTGTGTGACTTTACCACACCCTCCTTCCCTGCTGAGACCCAGAAGCAAGCCCTGATGGGCACTCTGGTTTCATTAGTGGCTTACTGTGGAGCTTAGTCCTAATCTACCCAGTGGCCTGTGGCAGCTGAGGTGTGATGGGGATGCTGATGGGGCCCTGGCAGTGTGAGACTCAGCATCCAAGCACAATCAGCATTGGGTTGATGTATATGAGGAAAGCACAGAATCATATGGTTGAAAAGAACTGTAATTGTAATGGAAATTCAAATCACTCCACTGAACCTGTTTTCTGTATTCGCATTTTGTCCTTGTAAATCAGAAGCACCGGGAGCAATTTATTTCTAAACATCAACAATTCGGAATTGGAAGGAAAATGAAATAATTGCATTCTGACTCGCTCCAAACAATTCATCTGCATGTACATGCCAATCCTTAGGGCCTATGGACCCTGCAAAGTAATGCCCAGGGCTGTTTTTTCCAACTCTCCTGAGTGCCTGGAAAGGAGGATAATTTGGAGTCAGGTGGAATTCTGCTCCCCAACTGTGAGAATCTGATGACTGAGGAAGTGATGGCTCACTGCACCCATGACAGCCAGGCGGAGAGAAAAACTGGCCTGTGCTGGGGGACCCTGGGTAGGCCTCTGTATGGTCCCTTTCTGCTCCTCTGACTCAGGAGCCCCCAAGGTGCCCTGGAAAATGCAAGGTGGACCTGCTCTAAACTCCTCCTTGGTGCGTGATTCCATTCTCTCTTAAAATACGCCATTTCTCCCCTTTCTCTCCCAGCCTTCTCCTTTGCCAGGCCTCTGCTGACTGGGATTCCTAACCTGCTCCCTGATAAGGCTCGCCCAGGGTTTGGGTGTCTAGCAGGTGGCAGAGATGTTATGGGTCCAATAAAAGCAGAGGTAACCAAAGAATTAGGAAAACATGTTTTGGAAAGAATTTGGTATTTGATATTTTATTAAAAGAACTAAAGATACTGTCACTAGGAAAAGTGAGTAGGGGTTTCTTCTGTTGATTTATGTATTATGATTATTTATAAATTCATAATGGCCTTGGGTTCAAGGGGAATGTGGAGGGGCTTCACATATAATCTTTTAACACATGCAGCCTCTAAGTATGCCTCTGTGGCCCTGCCCTTCCAGGTCCTTCCGAGTTCTTTTGAGCTCTACAGTTTTAAGTGATGGGTGGACATTCAGGAAGAGCATTGCGGATCTCTTAGAGAAACTGTGGTAGGAGCACCAGCCTAACAACACTTACTGGATGAGGAGGCAGCTATAAAAGGCGAGGGTCTGAGTACGGGGTCTAAGGCTAGGTTCATGTCCTTAGTGGCTCTGTGATTTTAATCACGCTGTGCCTCAGTTTCTTCATGTGTAAAATGAAGGTCACAATAGGGTTTTCATAGAGGGGCACAGGAAAGGATTTATATGAAAGTGTTTTCTGAATAGCAAAGTGTGTGTGTGTGTGTGTGTGTGTGTGTGTGTGCGTGTGTGTGTGTGTAAGAGACAGTTGAGCCAGGCACAGTGGCAACAACTGAAATCCCAGCAACTCAGGAGGCTGAGGCAAGAGGATCACAAGTTTGAGGTCAGCCTCAACAAGTGAATGAGGCCCTAAGCAACTTGGTGAGACCATGTCTCAAAATAAAAAAATAAAAAGGGTTGGTGATGTGGTTCAGTGTTTAGGCACCCCTGGGTTCAATCCCCAATACAGAGAGAGAGACAGAGAGAGAGAGAAAGAGAGAGAGAGAGAAAAGAAGAAGAAGAAGAAGAAGAAGAAGAAGAAGAAGAAGAAGAAGAA
>JAJEJO010000126.1:905882-1022305 GCA_020662805.1 Glaucomys volans | reverse complement strand
AGAAGAAGAAGAAGAAGAAGAAGAAGAAGAAGAAGAAGAAGAAGAAGTTTGAAAAACTATTACATTAACAGCTGCCCCCTAGATTTCTTGAATAGGTATGTTCACCTGAGTATTTGTCGGAAAAATAAGATGGTAAAGACTTGGGAAGAGATGAGACCCTTAGAACTTGAGTCTAGGTGGAACTAACTGCTCCACACAAAACCAGGACCAGATCCAGCATTGTTCTGGAAAGGGCAGGGAGCCCAAAGAAAGGAAAGGGATTGGGCAGGATAAAGGGGACAGCCAGAGAGTTGGCAGAACCTGTTTTCCCTCCCTGGAAACCCCTCAATCCCCAATTCCCCAATTTTCATTAACTTATTTTAATAAAAGGGTGGGAGGCTGGCTGCCAGTCGTTTCTTATGGAAATGTTAAAGCCCCAGGAGGGATTCCAGTGCAGACCGCTCCTAAGAGCATAGAAGCTCAGCACAGAAAGTGAGTGGCTGGATCTAGAGGAAGACTTCAATGATGGGTCTCAACTCTGGCTGTTCTTTAGAATCATCTGAGTTAGAACAAATGACAATACTCAGGCCCACTCTAGCCCAATTAATCAGAATCTCTGTGGGTGAGGCTCCAACCATTGAAATTATTTTGAAGTTCCAACTGAGACCCAAAAGAGAACCAAGGTTGAATATCAATCCTTTCGCTGTCACTGACCACTAAAACCAGATCTCAAAGGGCTAGGGCCTCAACTGCATCTGGGGCACATGGGTTATGATGATGGGTCTGGCATTACTTGAATTTCCTGAGAGATCTTAAGGAAGTAGCTTAGACCAATTGAAAACTAATGAGGTTAGGCCATTTGGAATTTGACCAGTGGGACCAAGAGCCTCTGTCTCCTCCTGCCAGAACTTTGGTGTATCCCTGGGTCCTCAATTGAACTCTTGACCACCTGCCTAAGATCCTGCTCCACTTTCTAGTCTAGGGAAAGATGGGTTTTCACAATGCATCAGGGGCTTTCACTGTGATGTCCTGGGTGACAGAATCTGGGGGCTAAACCCCATTAGCTCATTAGCATAAGTGGCACAGAGGGAACTCAGGTGTCCTTTCGAGGCTTTTCCCTAGATTAAGATTCAGTTGCAGATAAATATCAGCAACCTTACACATCTTGTATGTAAAACAGTGCTAAGATTCTCAAGATACACTTCTCTCCTCCCTTTTCTGCCTGCAAACAGCATTTGTGGCTGTGCGACCTTCAGGATTACTCCAGGAATAATGAGCTCCAGGCACCTTTGCAGCCCCATTAGCAAGAAAGATGCCATGTTCTGTCCCCAGCATACAAACAGGACACCTCTGAGGTCAGGAAGGGACTTCAGGCTTTCTAGTTGTATAGGACTATTCAACCCCTGGACAATGATGGAAGCCCAGGTATCATTAGACAGTGGATGCAGCTGTGATGGGGATAATGGGATGGCAGAGCAGACTGACTGATTCTAAGTCTGTTTTAGGAAGCTCCGGTTAATAGGATGTCTGCTGTTGGTGGGGGCTGCTGAGGGACAGGGACATTAAGGAGAACATTGGGCACACCGCTTTAGCAGTTAATATCTATGGTGCATGCATGCCCACAGACCTGATATTTGCAAAAAATTCAATCCCATTGGGCTTTCTGATTTTTAGGAAAACCTTGATTAACTTGAGAGCTCGGAAAAGATGTAGATTTACAGTTAACTAAGTGTACTCTGCATAATTGAGGATTAACTAGAAACTCCACCCCTCTTACATTTCAATTTTTATAGAAAATAGTCTTAAAATGCACTAGCTTTCTTTTCTATCCTAAGAATTATAGTTAATTGATGATTTCAGAGTCTTTGGGGACATCAGACAGATAGATCATTTTTTGTGGACTCATTTACTCAGACATTTCTTGAATTTCCACTTTAAATTGAGTACCCTGGAAGGTGCTAAAATAATGCTGCTGTGGGGACAGTCATGGTTGTGGCTGATGTAGCACCTGAGCACAGGTCCCAAGACGAATGCCCTGATTCATGCAGAATTTCAATGCTGTGTAACTGTCCCCAACTCTCCAACGGGTGGAAGTTAGATGAGAGGAAAATTCCACCCAAATGAGTCACGTTAGCAAGGGAACGCAGTGCAAAGAGAATAAGACTCAGATCAAGAGGCTCCAAGTTCAAACCCTCACTCTGCCATTTACCAGCTGTGGAAACTTTACTTCCCTGATCTATTCCCCCACCTGTAAGATGGAAACACAAGACCTTACCTACAAATAGGGAACAAACCCACAAATGCCCAGTGTGGCACCTGTTGTGGAATAAATTCTTTGTTGTTTATTTAAAATAAAAAGTTGAAGGCTGGGGATGTAGCTCAGTGTTAGAGCACTTGCCAGGCAGGCACAAGGCCCTAGGTTGTATCCCTAGCCTACAAAGTAAATAAAAAAAGTACATAAATACATACATAAATAAAATCATCAAATCATTTCCCCAGAATGCAAGAAAAGCAAAAATAAAACAAGTTTCCATCTCGCTGCCTCCAATCACTCCAAATTCTGAGTCAGGTGGTTTCAACCTGACTAATTGCTATTCCATAGAGGAATGATGTGGCCGGTTGGTTGTTTGTGGATGTGAGAGATAAGAGTAGCTGAGGCAATAGACATTTGGACATTGTTATGTCACAGGTCACTACTCTTGAGTCCCAGCACCTTAATCATTTGCTAGCAGTTCTTCTTGCTCTCTTTGCCTCAGCCCTAGCTCAACTGGAGAGGAGTTGCATGTCCTTTATGTGGATGGGCTATGGTTCAGGGGGAGCAGATGCAAGGCAAGAGCAGCCTAGAGAGATGGCAATTGTACCAGGCAGCTCATCACTCAAATGGCATGGAGAAATGCTTTCTCTACAGGAGGGAGCTGCATTCCCTGGGTGCTTCCTAAATGAGTATTACAGACTTACCTAATTGATTCCTTCATTCATTAATTCAGAAATACTGAGTATGTGAAAATAAAGTGCCAGCTCAAACACATCACCAGGTGCTATGAGAAGCAGAAGGAGAGACTGATGGGCACATGTGCTATTCTGAAGCACCCAATCGAAGGAGTCCAGTTTCAACTGATTAAATGAAACATATGCTCCAACCATGGCATGCTCAATAGGCAGTGGGATCTCACAGGAAAGTGACATTCATCAGATCTGTTTAGATACAGTTATATAGGCTTCACAGAGCTGAACACAACCCAGCTGGGCCCTCAACATGAGAAACAGAGATCACCAAGCCCAGTAATAAAGAAAAAGTATTAACAATAGAGGGGACAACCAGGCAAGGTGGTGTATATCTGTAATCCCAGTGACTCAGGAGGCTGAAGCAGGAGGATTATAAGTTCAAGGCCAACCTCAGCAACTTTGTTAGACTCTCAGAAATTTAGTGAGAACTGTCTCAAAAAATAAAAAAAGACTGGGGATGTAATTCAGTGGTAAAAGCCTTGGGTTCTATCCCCAGTACCAAAAAGCTAATCTAATCTAAACTATATTAACTAACTAACTAAAATAAAATAAAACAAAATAAAATAAAGATAAATGGAACAAAACACCCTATCAACTCTTGGAGAGTTGCCTAGTTCTATGATCATCAAGAATGGACTGAAGTTAGGAAACTCTCTCCTTCTCGTAAAAGTTTGGGAGAATGTATATTAGAAATTCCACTAACTGTAAGTGGGATTTATAAAATTAAAAAATTATAGGACTCTCCTGTAAAGTACTCAATCACCAGATTAGGACTAACTGAGACAAATAACCTCATAGTGAAAGGGGGCCTTTCACTCAGGATGACTAAGCTAAGTTTCCAAACACACTGGGGCAATTGCTGTCAACTGAGGCAGAACATGGGGCTTTTACCTCTTTTCTAACCTTTTTTTATGGACACTGTGTTTCAGTCATCAACTAGATCTACACTCAAGGGTAAAAACTCCCTAGGGACCTGGGATGTTACTGCCATATATAAACTGTATCTGTTGCCAAGGCAATAGTAATAATATCAAATTGAAACAGGGCCCTTTGAGGTAGGACATAGCAGAGTGGCAAAAGGAAGAGTTATCCAAACTGAAGAGGAAGAAGTGGTGTGTCCTTGTGCATCTGTTTGTGTGCATGTATGTGGGTCAGTGTTTGTAAGTATACATGCATGCACTTTTGCTTGGGAGTATGTATGGACATGTGTGTGCTCCCACACACTCTGCTGTATTTCAGTAAGGGCCCATGATATACCATTTATGTCCCAGGCAAGAGCCAGCAACATGCTAGGAAATAAACCTGCTGAAACCAAAACCCTGTGACCATTGAGGTCTTAATCGGAGAAGGAAATTACAGTTTAGGAGCATGTGATTTCTCTACTTGCTGTCAAGAATCTCTGAGTTCTGTGGAAAGCAAAAGTTTGAAGATGACCTTTTCCTGGCAGAGGCGAGAGTGGAGAAGCCTATTATGGAGCATAAGCCAATTTACTTTGTACAAATAAGTGGCAATTTTCTTCCTTAAATACATAAGGGTAGAAGGGAAATGTCTATGAACTGAAAGACGCTCTCCTATGGCCAGTCTCCTCTTATTTGTGGAAGGTAAAGGATGACAATCCAGTTAGGGATTTATGGGGAAATGTCAGAGGAAGTCAGTGAGGATTCTCTGGTGAACTTCACCATGGAATGTATTCCTGAAGCCGGGTTTTGGTTGGGGAGGGGGAGAAGGGGTGGCGTATGGGTGAATATATCTTGACAAGAGTATTTTAGTGAAGGAGCGAGAATCAATGAAATATACCTCCCTGCTTTAATTTGTCACTTCTCTTTCCTTAAACCATTCTTGGACACTTGCAGGCTGAAAGAATCTGAGTCATATCTTCAACAACATTTACTATCAGAAACAGAAAAGTCATTGCTATATAGCATCCCTCTCCCCTGCTTTTCTCCCCTTTAGGCAGGGCTCATAACCCCAGAACTCCCCAAACCCTAAGAGTGGATGGCCTGCCTGAAGCCCTATGCTGGGTTCTGGGTTCTGGGATGAAAGGTTAAGGATCACATTCTCGTGACTCATTCCACATTTCTTGGCTGGGGATTGAGGTCAGGAGGGTGGATGAGTTTGGATGGGCATTAGGTTGTAAGAGAGGATATGAGAGGATTATGACTCAAAACAGTTGCTTATTTTTTAAGGAGCTCAGTTCATAAGGTCTGAGCAATTTGAATGGCTGGATCTTAACCTCTGATGAAAGACTCACATTTGTGTGCATGCGGCTATTTATGTATTCATGCATTAAAATGCCATCTTTGTATTCAGATTAATTTCCTCCTAAATGAGTGCATAAAACAATGCAGTGATGACATGTGTTTGGGACTTGTTCATAAAATTAGGTCTCATACTGAATGTCGGGAGAAGGGCTCCTGCTCACCAACAGGCATCGATTTGAGGGGAGAGGCCGTGAACCTGTTAAAGCCCTCCTGGGTGGGTGGCAGTGCTTTAGTGACTCGAAGTCTCTTCTCATCCTCCTCAGAGATCCTAGTGCACCTGGTTGGGCAGTTCTCCAGCGGCTTCACCCCGACTTATCAGGTTGGCTCAGAACTCCGATGTTCAGTGAGGCATGGTGTCCCGACAGAAGAAAGAAACCTTAATCTGATTGCAGGCTGCCTCTGAGTTGCCATCCATTAATTAATGAATAAATAGTACTTCTTCACTCTGCCATCTTGTCACCTGAAGAGCTTTTATTTTCAGGGTGATTGTGAATCTCTACAGTACAGAGTATGTAATAGATATTAAATATTTATTTATTATGTAAGTAATAGAAAACAGAGGGAAGATAGGGAGGAGGGAGGAGAAAGAAAGGAAGAAAATCCAAGGGAGGGAGGGAAAAAAGAAAAGAGGGAGGATGAAGGGAAGGGGTGGAGGAGGGGAAGGAAGGAATTATTGGGATTCCCCCTCAGCTTCTCTGTCCAAGCCCCCACTCCCACCCAACCTACTTGGACGTCTAGAAGGTGCCCAGCCATCCTCTCTACCATCCTGGTGCTGCCTGCTCCCTGGCTGTCCTCTGAATGTGCCTATGCCCAACTCTTTCCTCCAACAACACCAGCACATTGGAAAAAGCCACACCAAGCCTGCTGCGTGTCAGTGAAATGCCTGAAGAGTCACCAGCCTGACAGTTGTACAAACCTCTGGATCTTGAATCCAAATTTGAGTTCAAACTTCAACAAGACAAAAACAAAACAAAACAAAACAAAAAAAAAGAAGCTGGTGGAATCAATAAGATGAAAGCCCAGCTAAGATCTTCAGGGACAGCTATTGTCTTGATTTTGCAGCCTTGATGAGCCTCATGGAGATAATAAAAACATAAGTAATATTCCTCCTCATGTACTCACAACAATATGAGTACTAATAGTGATGGTAATAAAAGGAATATATTGCCTTCAAATACCATCCTTTGCCTAATATTGCCCCAAAGTAGCCTTGGTACCCTGGGCTGGTAGCCATTTCTTCCTATATATTTCTCTCTGGAAACTGGATGGGTTGGTAGGAGAATTAGTCCTTTCCAGCCCTAAGATTCTACAATTCCATGACAGGGAGTCCAAAAAGTTTTAATAATTATGGAAGTCTTTTATTGATCCAGACACAGCAGCTTGGGGTACCAGTTGCTCTCTATGGGCTACTGAATGCCTAGTTGAACTTCTATTGTATCCTATATCTCGCTCTGTCTCCACCTCCTTACCTATCAATTGGGGAAAATAAGAGCACTCCTAGAAAGGATCAGTTTCCTGCAAAGGGGGTGAATCTGAGACACACAGAGGGTAACCTTCTCCTTTTGCAAGTCCCAAGCACATTTGTAAGCAGGATATGGTTAGGGAAGCAGGATGAGCTGACTGCTCCAGGCCCCACCCGCATCAGACTTATTTCTTCTGACCACACTGACCGCTACTGAAAACATTCTGCACTTCTCATGCAATAAAGAAATTTTTGTTTCCTGAAATGTTAGATTTTAGTACAGGGTCCTGTTGGATTGTTAAGGTGAATCAGGATCCCATTTTCATGCAGTGGGAAAGACGTTAGGAAAAAGGATATTTTAAAAGGTTATGATATTAAAAAAAAGATATTAAGAAAAAAATATTCCTGGAGTGCACAGATGTTCTAACTAGAGGTTGAGACCTTTGCATTAGTTATATGTTTACCCATTTGAATACATATATAACTATTAACACTTAAAAATATGTCTCAATGGTTGGGGGCAGTAACACATGCCTATAATCCCAGTGACTCAGGAGGCTGAGGCAGGAGAAACGCGAGTTCAAAGCCAGCCTCAGCAAAAGCAAAAGCAAGGTGCTAAGCAAATCAGTGAGATCCTGTCTGTAAATAAAATACAAACTCGGGTTGGGGATGTGGCTCAGTGGTTGAGTGCCCCTGAGTTCAATACCCAGTACTCCTCCCCCAAAATATGTCTCAATATAAAATGTAAAAAGTCATTTGGAATCCCCAAGTGGTTTGTACACCAAGTTACAGAGCCTGGGTTTCACCCACTCATAGTCAAGGGACTACTTGCAGGTCCCCATTTATATTCTGTTTATTCTCATCTTCATATTTTTCAACTTGTCCCTTCTGCCTGGAACATCTTTTCTCCTCACCCTTCACCTGAGTTTTACAAAATTGTCTTTTAACACATTTCTAGAAAGCTTTTGAACTCATTCCCTCGGTGCTGGGCATAATTCTTGGCTTGCGGTTGGCAAATAAATATAAATATGGAATGAATTAGTGTCCAAATTGATGTGGATCAGGGGAAAGGTGAGCAAAGAGGATTCACAGCAAACTGCAGATGCTCCCCAGAAAGCAGCATGGATGGAGATACTGACCCTGAGGATGAAGAACAATTGCTTGCCATTTGGAAAATGCACCCTCCTGAGGCTGGAAGCTAAAGGAAGGGCACATTCATAACATAAGATGTCCCTGCAGGGGCGTCATCAGCAAAGAATATCTACTTAAATACTAAATAGCTTAAGTTCTTTCTCACGAGGCTCCACCACCTGTTTTTGGTAAGTTGTGATTGAGGGGAGAAGGTTTCACAGATCCCTCCAGCAACTTTGTCCTTGCCCCAGGCCTGTCCCCCTTCTGTCACTGTCCCCCTTCTAACACTATAAGTGGGGGGCAGCGTTCAGGTGTAACACTCACTAAGGCCATCAGATCAAGTTTTTCATGGAGTTTTTTTTCCCCAGTGACCTCCTGAGGAAGCAGATCCATAGGCTCACTGCAGGGCTGTACCTGGAGGTATTTTAAGTCCTTAGTCTTATAAATCAATTTTAACAATAGAAACATCAGCAGCAAAATGGAGCCAAATGGGCTGGGGCCCTTTCCTGCACTCTCTAACTAGCTCAAATTAAATGCTGAATTGTATTTTGGGGTCTGAGTTTTGTCATGCAAACGAAGAAAAACAACTTGCTTTCCAATTTCCACATGCAAATATAGAGTGAATTGTTGAGACGGAGAATATATTTTGCCATCTCAGTGGTTCTAGAAAAGATAAGGAGCTCTTGCAAAAAGTTCCACAATTTGTCAGCTGGCAGCTTATTAAATACCCAAAACAAATGTTTATATAGCATTAGAGGGACACTGTCAAGGTCGGGAGGTTCCAAAATGGACCAATTCTGCTTTATTCATAACTGTTTGCAAAATCTCTTGTTCTTTTCTTCCCCGCAAAAACAAATGCATCTATTCTGTTTTCTCCGCCTTAGGAAAGAAAAAAAAAAAAAAAAAAAAAAAAAAAAGAGGCAGAGAGCCAGCCCTGTGTACAGGCCTCTAATAATAAACTCAAATGCATGGCCAGTTATTCAGCAGTCATGCGCAACCTACAATAAGAGAGTCTCACGGCTTGACCTGGAGCCTTTGGCTTCAGCAGAACTTTCATTAAGGGGTGGTGGAGGACAGGGGGTTCACATGGTCTAGAAAACAAGCCCTGACTCACTTGCCCTAGCAGAAAATGAAATTGGGTGGGAATCTGGTGAGAAAATGGAATATGTGCTCCTCTGTGCTCCAGGAGAGGAATTTATAAAGTCATAGATCTTATTATCAGGTGGGTCTCTAATCCGGTGGAGTAACCATTTATTTAGGTGCACCCTAAATGCAAGGTATTTTGGGTAACACAGAAGACCGACAAATAAGGTGCATGGCATGTCCCCAAAGATCCTACAATCAGGTGGGCAGATAGGGGAGACATGGAATTAAGTAACTATGCTGCTGGAAGAGGTAACAAGTAAAAATGGAAGGCCCCCTTCCCTTGTCTTTAGACCAATGATTTGTTGGTAATCTTCTTTGAGAAGATTGTTAATTAACTAATGATTTAATTCAATCTCTCTGTGTTAACTGGAGAGGTTAGATGACTCATCCGGGGTCACCAGTTGCTAAGAGGTCAAGGGCAAAAATCCTGGGGTCTTTCCCCATGCAAAGGTTTACTCTCTTCCCCACCTCTAGGAAATTGCTACCCTGGCCCCAAGATGCAAGTGGCCAGTGAAGGTGGAGGAGAGACAAAACACCCTGACATCGCCTCTCACCTTCTTTCACATCCTTCCCTTCCTTCCCCACCAACCTCTGGAATTCTTTCTTAAATCCAGTTAACTTGAGATGGTCTGAGTTTTGACAAACGAAGTTTTCCTGGGGCTTTGGGGACTTAGGTGTGAAAAGTTCTCCTTCCCTGGTGCCATGTCGGTCGCCTCAGCTTGTTTCGTGGCTAGAAATAGATTTCTGTCATTCTTAATAATGGCCCCATTTGGTTTGGGAAGGGCAGCGTGCTGAGCTGCTGACCATGCGGGGCACTGAAGCAGCGAAGTGAAGGCTGACAGGAGAGGGGAGCTGTCAGCCCCTCGCTCACACCAGACTAAAAGCATGTAATTCACAACTTCTGTAAGCTTGGGAAGTTATCATTTGAAAGTTGTTGCTCTAGAGTGCCTTGACAGTCTAACAATACAAAATAAATCTTCTATTCACGCCTCTCCAGCAAGCAAGGATTCCAGGAATATGCAGCAACAGCGGAAAACAGCGATAAGTTTCTTGTTATGTCGTTGAAACTTACAGCAGCTCCACACTGCGTTGATTACCATATATTAATTTTCTGAAGACCAAGGGGGACTTTCTGGGAGGCCTTCTTTCTGGACAGCACTTCAAAAACATTTTCTGTAAACTTCCAGGTTCCTTTGGGCCCCAACAGAATCTGATTTCCACATGCTTCCAATCTGTAACTTGTTTCCTCTCATTATGGTGAATAGCTTGCAAACATCCCCAAAATGGGGATATGGAACCACATGGAAAAAACCAAAAGCTTGGAAATCTTCTCTGAGCTCAGGTCCTACACCTGGGCATTGCTAGCATTTTAGAGGCCGCTGAAGCCAGAGGCGTTTATGTTGAGGAAGGGAAATTGGCTCCCAAGGAAAGGCTCAGGAATGGCTCATAAAACGGACATCTGTTTGGAGGAGTAACTGAAAGAGATGAAGACCTCATGGGCTACTGAGTCAGAAACACCAAATTAATCTGGGAGGCTAAGCAACAGAGAGCAGTTTCTACCTTTGGCTGAAGCCCTGGCTGCAACTCTGAGAATATGATGGCTGTTCTGGAGGTTGTCTTAAGCCCCCCAAGCCCCTTGCTCTCTCCCTGACAGCTGTGGGTGTTCGTTGTGCATATTGGAGTGTGTGCGGCAAAGAGGTAGCACGCTAATGAGCCATGCAGCCTGTCTGACAACCCCATCTGCTTCATTCTATTGGCCACCCAGGCTCTCTGCTTGCCCTGGCTGCACCCCTGGGCACCTGGTGGTTCCTGCCTAGGGCTGAACAGGAGTGTTTAAATCCCCTATTCTAAGCTCCTGCTGCAGCCGGGCTCTTAAGCATCTAGCAAACAGCTCCATGGCTAGTTGCCCTACATGGGACCTCACAACTGCCTCTTTTCTCCTGCTCTGAGAAACCTGCCTCTTCTCCGGGAGGACCCCCCTAGCATTCTCTTCTCCTTCCATCCTCCTCTTTCTCCAGGGAGAACTTTGACCCAGTCATCAAATGACTTTATTAAGAGCCATGAGCTCCTTGTCTGAAAGGTGCATGTGGTTGTGGCCTGTCAACTCCGTAGGGTAGGGAACTACACCTGAATTGTTTATGCTATATCCCTTAGAATCTTACAAAGTGCTTGGCACACAGAGAATTCTCAATAAGCAGTTGCTGAGGGACTGGATGGGTGGATGAGTAAATTAACAGAGATGTGTGTGCATTGAATAGGGCCAGTGCCAGCTACAGCTAAATCTTCTTTTTCCACATTCAACATTAGTGATGCATTTCCAAAAGAAATCTGACCAAGACTTCAAAATGTTTTTGCAGTGAAGAGATTATGTATGAATCCAGCCCTCCCACTACCCTGGCATGGTAATTGATGCACTACACATCTTCTATTATCAGTGGTTAATATGAGGAGGTTAAGGCACTTTTCAGGATTAGAGAATTTCCAAACTCAATTTATGTAAAACCATTTATCCTAATGCCCAACTCTAATAGATGCAGCCCATTAAGTAAACCATTTGCCATTTGCTACCATTTAACCTATTCTTCCTATTGTGATCTTAAGAAACAGAAGGCCAAAGATCTTTACTCTTCATACTATGGAACTTGGGGACATTTATGATAACTCTGTATATAGAGCAGGCATTCAATATTGTTTTGTAGATGCAGCTGATGTTGATAATGGGAGGGATGGCTGGGGTGAGGGCGGAGGGGGATGAAGCATACTCTATAGGCTGACCATTTCTGGTTTGGGTAGACAAAGCTCCTTTCAGAATTTATTCAGTCTCCTATGGCAGTGCTTTTTGATAAACTCTGATACTACTTCACAATGAAATGTCCAGAAGAGGATGATACACACTAAGAATCCTTCCCATCTGAAGGTAAGGTGACGTGTCAGTTCTTCACAGTGCCTGGCACAAATAGACATTTGATAAATGCTAACAAAGAGTTGAGTCCCAGCTTCCAGTCTGTGGATTTCAGATGTAACGTAATGGCTAGTAATTATGCTGTCTTAGCCTACCTTGACCTTGGGCCACTGTCCGTGTAGCACAGTGCTGGAAGTTAAGGTTCTGTTGGCTGGAATGAGCAACTATGTCACTATGGTGCTGAGACACAGGTTCTGGCAATTGATTGTGGGTTTCAGTGAAGCTCCACAATGATCCAGATTCTGGGCTGGGTGCTGTCTCTCCATTTCCCATTCACTTGCTAGAAATGTGGCTCTGTCTAAAGAAAGAGGCCTAGGGGAGTTCATCACCTCTACTCAGACTGGAGGACCTCATACTTTGGTTCAGAGTGCAGATGGGACCACACTGCAGAACATAATGAGCAGGTCAAGGCAATGATGCCTGTTTCCCCATTTCATTAGCCACAGCTCACCCTGTGTCAGGTCCTGTTTTCCCCAGTGCAGGCAGACTCAGAAACAGATTTCCATCATTGAAATAGGAACCCCTTCTCCTTGTAATCACTGCAAGACTTTAGGGAGGTGGTAGAAATTGAGTGAAAATAATTCAGAAACTCGTTTAAGCTGAAAATAACTTGATTCAAGGACTGTGCCTTCAGATACTTGGGACTCACGAAGATGAAGGCATTTGCAACCTTGTTTTCCTTTGTGACTGGAGCATTAACAAGGCTTTGGGATTCACTTCAAAATCATTAAAAACATGTTCATTAGTCCAAAGCACCTCTCACCACCTGTGTATGAAGCAAATAAATTGGTGGAATCTCTGATCCCTGTAGCTTGGTGCTCCTGAGGTAGTTCCTCATTTACCTCATCACACATTTACTCTGCCAGGACGATAATTTTGGTTAAAAATTTATAAATATTTTGGACCAAAATATCACAGTGAAATTTCCCCCATCTGACTTTCACTGCAGGAATACAGTGTATTTCCCAATGAAAGCATGAAGACTAACTTCCCTTGCTTATTAAGAGCTTCTTATCTTTAGTATCTCAACTAATGTTAACCCTTTAGCCATCAGGCCCATGAGCAGAGACAACTGGTGTTAAGGTTCATATATATGATGAATTTCAAACAGGGCTCAAACATGAGTAAGAAAACAGGACCCTTAACTCTTCTCATTCAGAATCTACAAAGTAATGAAGCAAGGAAAGAGAGAGAAGTGCTCTGTTAGGTCCTCCTCCTGCCTTTGGACATTAAAGTTGAGGATTCATCTCTGACATGAAGTCACCTAAACTTGTTGACCCAGTCTTTTGGCTCTAAAGCCTTAAGAAATAGGACGTCTACACTCTTGGTCTTAGTATTTTAAAAATAGATAACAAGCATCTCTTGCTTGCAGATTTAGCATCGTCTTGGACCATTAGAAACAAGGAGCACTTAAGGGTTTATTGCCACACAACCTTTGGCACTCTGTGGTTCTGGCTCAAGTCAGGGGTGGGTGCATGAACTCCAGCTCAGCCCCTGAGCTGGCCTGAGTCGACTCTAGATTCCATCAGCCAGGGAATCCGGTTGATGTGGCCTCAGTTTTCAGCTCTCCTTTCTCTCACTGTGGGACCTCAGCCACACCACTAACTTCTTTAAGTTCTCAACTTCTCTGTGATATGGGGGAAGCATTGTAACTACTTTGTAAGGGTGTTGAGGGAATCAGCAGGACAGTTTTGAAGCCCCACCAGACCTGGCACATAAGAAACCTTCCATCGATTTGAGCTATTATTTTTATTATGAGGTACACTTCTTGTTCTCTTTTCTCTTTGAGACAGTTCTCACTGATTCTTAATAAACAAAAACCACACAATAAAAGAGTTTTAACTGGCTTAAGCAGAATTCTTACAGAACCCAGAGATGAGTTCAACCACTACAAAAGGGAAGGAATTAGCGTGTGTTTTGAATATGAATGAATAAATGACCTCTCTCCTTGTTACTTATCTGCATTCAAAATGCCACAGCTCATTTTTGTGATAATTATTGAATTTTCAACATTTATAGAAAAACAGCACATACTGTATTGGAGATAATTGCCCCATTGGATTCTTAAGAAGGAGTCAGTGTTCTATAAATATAAAATGTGGTAATTATCACTAGTTCTACATGTTAAAATTAGAAAGTAGGTAAATAACAAATAAGAACAGCATTTATTCATTATAATTCAAATGCATGTTAGCTTAATTATCCTAAAATGGCACAGACAATAGGCAAATTGTTTTCTTCCCTTTTGGGGAAGACTTCCTTCTTAGTTTACGTTTTGCAGCTTGAGTGAGAAGTCTACTGCAAGGCACACTAGCAATGTCACAACTGGCACCGTGACTTAGGAAGGGTTGACACACGCTGTATCTCTCTATGCTCTGGATTCACTGCCTCAGTACTGAATTGTGTTGGAACAGCTTATTTTTCCACTGTGGAAAAATAGAGGCCTGGGCGGTTTTATAATGTAGCCACCTAAAAGTCCTTTTTATAACCCTTCCAGTGGAGTTTTAAGGTGAGATCTGAGAACAAATCTCTATACCAGGAATCTCTCAAGGGCTCACAAAGTTCCAGGAATGCTCATCAACCTCCTCCCACCCCCACAGGAGGTCAGCGACCCCAAGAAAGCAAAATCTAAGGCTTGTCTTTGCACCAGAGCCCACTTGCCATGCTGTTAGACTGAAGCCACGCTGGGAACTGTGAGAGGCTCACCACAACCAATAATTGTCCAGGAAACAAACTCAGAAAAGAGAAAAAACACCCAGAAATGGCACAATTAAGGCATTCCTTCTAATCATAAGCAGAGCACCTAAGGGGAGCAGATGAGCAGAGCCTTGTTAAGTAAATGTGGATATCCTGGGCACAATCAAGTGCATTTAAAGGGAACATGTTACCTGATGAAAGGGAGAACCTGATGCATTGGAAAATAGGGCTAAGGTAAAAAGCATGTAATCATAGGAGTGCTCTTATAGGAAGGCCAAACAGGGAAAAGTCAACTCTATTGAAATTAACAGAAAAGAGATAAAAAGCAGGGCCACAGATACAAGGAAAAAAAAAAAAAAAAAAAAAAAAAAAAAAAAACAAACAAAAAAAAAAAAAAAAAAAAAACACCCGCTAAGTATATGAAATGGCCCATCTAGGACTAGAGGAAGCAGAGGGATAAACAGCTCACACTGTGCTGAGGATGTTTACTTTAGCATCTGTCAACTGAAAAGGAAGGAAATGAGGATCTGCCTGAGTTGGAATGGGTTTCCAAGGAGGGAGGACTCAACATGCCATGGGTGGTGGCGCTGCAGAGCCAGTCAACAAAAACTGATGGATGATTGCAGGTGACCAGGAACTGTGGCTTACGGGGCAGCAAAGCCGCTGGCAGGTCAGTGCCTGTTTACCCCTCCGAACAGTGAAGCCCTGCTCAGAGTGTCTGCTCCCAGAGTGACACTTTGCTTTTTCATCCTTCTAGCTTAAGTGGCAGCAAAATGACACACATGAAATGATACACAGAAGGTCAGTCAGGCCCAGTGTTAGGTCTTGGACAGGTCAGGATGCTCCACTGGGTTCCCTAACTTGTTCAATGTCCTGACATGTGGAAAATGGTAACATTTCTAGGACACCTGGAGTAAACCGGTACTGAACCCATGTTTAGAGTGACTCTGGGGCTCTCGCTGTTCCACCTCACCCTGATCTGAGGACTGCAGGGGTCACAATGGGAACCCACTGAAACTCACAGGTGAGAAACTGTGATGACTGCTCACCTCTTAACAGTCCAGGAGTCCTGACTCCAAATCTTGGCATCCCTTCTGTCTGACTCTAGGGTGGCTCCCTCTACAAATGCCTCCACTGAGCCAGCTGGCTCTCAAATCAGTGACTTCAGTGGGAGGAGAGGCTCAAAAGAACCCACACACTGATTAAGGACAGCCACTGTGCTCCACAGAAGTGTGGATCAATCTTGATTAGAGTATTAGGAACCTTTTGAGGATGCCTCATCTTAGCAGACAGCTGGCACGCAAGCTCTCTCAGGTGCACAGGAGCATCTGTCAGAGATCAGCCTGTGAGGAGAGCATAAATGTCTAGGGCCAGGGACATTGCACATCTAGGAGAGCCATCAGTCGTGTGCCAGATGAAGTGTTTTCACAGTTGGGCAAAAGAAAGGCACAGATTACAGACCAGCTCTTTGCAATTGCTTCTGGTTTATCAAGAAGGCAAGAAGATGACTTAGGAAAGGGAATGAAGAAGAAAGTGTATGTTTTTAGGGAGGCAGGGTGGCACAGTATAAGAAGCTCAACAGACTTTGGAGTAATGCTGAAAGAACTTGAATCCTGCCCCTGACATCTGCTAGGTGTGTGTTTTAGGGCAAGTTTCTATCTTCTCTGAGTCTTAGTTTCCTTGATTAATTATGATGACATTTCTTTCACAGAGTTGCCACATATATTAAATAAAAGCATATGTGTAATACACCTAGAATATTATCAGGTTTCAGCAAAATGTTAACCATGTCACTTTACTATGTGTGTTGTTTAAAGTAGAAATTATGCAGTAGTGTTTTGCGTGTGTTGAGTGCAGGCTGCTTTAGGCTCATTTGAAAGCTTAGGAAATACTACAGAGCAATAAGTCTTCATTGATTGGTTGGTATTCCCCTTAAAACACTCTGTCTTCTGCCCATCATATGCACTCTGCAAAGTTATTGACATTGTTGACTCCAGGTCTGTGTCAACATTGAATCCATTGCTTGGTGTCTGCTTTACAAGTTCTATAGGGATTTTTACAACCATTCAACTTCCCACTATGGTCCATGCCTAGCCCATGGCAAACACTCTATGGATTTTGTTGAACTGAACCGAACCTGGTTGATGGGCCAGAATACTAGGGATACGAAGGGTAGGGAAGGAAGATGGCAGTGGAGTATTTGGTGAAGACATGCCAGACTTCCCACCATCCTCAGTGAAAGAGGGTAAAGAGGGAGAAAAAGGTAAGTTCCAAGAGATTGACATCAGCAGAGGGGTGGCAAGGAAACCAGAAGTCCCTAGCATGCTGGGCAGTTGTCACCTGAGGTGACAGGCCCGCTAACCAGCACCAGCCCTGCTCTGAAGGGTTCTCTCAGCAACACTGTTCTCTCCCAAGCTGAAAGATGCTAAAGCTTTCTGAGTAGAGGTGTGGGCTCATGTGCCACTCAGGAGAACATGCAGTAAAGGACAAAGAAACAGGAAACAACTACCTGACCTCACTCCGCCCTACTGATCAAGACAAAACAACATGAATATTAATTTCTAGGGCATAATGAGGTGCGGAAGAGCAGGAGCGGGCAGGCCCATTGTGCAGGAGGCTGCTCCTTCCTGCCATTTGTCACTGGCAGAACTGATAGATGATTCTTCCAGGCGGCCTCCCAATTACATGTGTGCAGCTGCCACAATGAAGAGCACTTTCGCGGACCTGCTCCCTACAGTGACAATAGCATAGATGCCTCTGGATGGGGCTCACATCAGGCTTTGGAAGACTAACTACAGGAGGCAAGGACCCTCAGTCCCTCTGGGAGAAGAGGGTGAAGGGCCAACCCCTATGCCTCTCAAAAGGAATTTGCCTGCAGACAATCTATCAATACACTGAGAGTCTTAGCCAGATTCAGAACCAACAACCCGAGCAGTTCTCCTAAGGCTTTGCCTCTTGGACTTTGTGAGCAGTGAGGGTGTTAAGAGTAACACTCTCCATACTCCACGTTGAACACACAGAGTTGAACTCTGCTGTTGATTGGAGCCCAGAATCCCTGGGTTCCATCTGACCCTGGATAATTAAATTAGTCATCTAATCCATAGCTCATTAAAGTTGTCATCTGGAATTCATATTTGAAATGCTTTCAATATTTATCATTCATTCATACAACGTTCTTAGAACACCTGCCACTGCCAAGCACTGTTCTAGGAGCTAGAGGTATACCAATGAACAAAACAGACAAAAATCCCTGACCTACTCATTTTATTCATATGATCATTTTTTTTAATGGGATGGATTACCCCACAGTTTGGAGAGAACACTGCAGTGGGGGTCAAGAGACCTGAGTTTTAGGTGTAACTCAGTAATGAACTGGCCACGTATGCTAGACATGCTCCTTAATTTTCTGAACAAAGCTTCATGGTGATCCTCCTTTAAAAAATAACCAAGAAGGTCTGAAGATAAAGTAAGTCAATCTGCAAAGGAACATATACCTATGGAACACCTGTGCAGCTCATGGAACTGTAGGCTCCATGATGGTCCCAAGTGTGTGGTTTCTGACTCAAAGGATTTTATCATCTATCCTGGGAAAATGAATAAAACCCCAGAATAGGGATGAAATAAAACACACTGTAAGAGGCATATGATTTTGTCAAAGGAGAGAGAAAATTTGAAGCAGCAGGGGCAGGCTTCTTGGTGGGTGGGGTTGGGGGGGCATTGATCCAGGACTGGAAGAATGAGTTGTTCTGGAACGGGGGGAGATGTGGTGAGGAACATCTGGGAGGACAAGTAATGAGCAGAGGCTGGGCACAGAGCAAGAAGGTTGGAGGCAGTACGCCTGAGTGTGGTACTGGGAACAAACAGACCTGGGCTTGCATCCTACTTCTGTCCCTCACTGACTATGGTAAGTGTGGATAGGTTTCTTCTAGGGATAAGTTCATGTTCAGATGTGAAAACTAAAGGTAAGGGAGGCTAACAGGCACTTTGAGGGGAATCATAGGTCATTTGTCTCTAGCCACAGGGCTCAGTACACAGCTGCCGTTTCTATGGTGCATGCAGTGGAGTAAGGAGGCGGCCTTGAACCTGGGGCAGGCAAGTGAGATGCTGTATGGGACATTTTCAGTTTTCCAGATCTAAGATATAAATGCACAAATGTTTTTAAAGAACTCCAAAACCTCCTCTTTTTATCTTTCTTGGGACTGAAGGGCTGATGCACTGGAACGATTTGTGGCGTCACTGTGAATGGAGTCTCCTTATCAGAGAATTCACTATCAGAAGGCTTTAGTGGATATGAGAAATGTTGCTTCTTCAAATCCTGGAAACAGATAAGCAAGCCATCTCAGAAGGGTTTTCCTGGACATGGTTTTTCTCCTTGTTGTTAGGGTTGGATAAGATGATGGGGGAAACCCCCAATAGTGCTTATAACCTCCATAAAGCTGATAGAAAGCTGATAGAAAGCTGATAGAAAGTATTATTTTTATGGATTGGTGTGAGGGCACAGTGGTGATTCTTCTTTTTCCTTTTTTTTTTTTTTTTTTTTTAAAGAAAGTTCACTTCCAAACAATATCCCTGCCTTTGGGAAGGATTAATAGACCTCTTCCAGGATATCCCTGTTTTTTAACCTGAGACCCTACAGTTTTTCAGAAGTGGCATTTTCTATGTGTGACCATGGAAAAATTATTTAACTACCATAGTCTTCAGTTCTGTCCTTGATAAAAGGGAAGACAATTATTCCTATCTTGTAAGCTCTAGTAAGCAGAAAAATGTCACCATACTCCCCCAAAAGTTGAACATGTGAACTTGTTATGCCACATTGCAAGGGAGTGATGAAGGTTGCAGATGGAGTTAAGGTCACTCATCATTGATCTCGAGGTGGGAAGAGCATGCTGGGTTATCTGCGTGGCCAAATGTTATCATGAGGTCCTTGCAAATGGAAGAAGAAAATGTCAGAATGATGAAGTGTGAGACAAACTGTGTTGGTCATGTTTGGCTTTGAGGAGAGGGTCCATATGCCAAGGAACATGGGCAGCCTCCAGAAGATGGAGAAGCAAACACATTCTCTCTAGAAGTCCCAGAAGGAACATAGTCCTGCCAACACCTTGGTTTTAACTCAGTGAGATCCATTGTGGACTTCTGACCTTCAGAGCTATAATATAATAAATCTGCTATTTTAACCCACCAAGTGTGTGGTAAATAGTTATATCAACAACAGGAAACTAATACATAGAATTAATGAGTGAGATATACTTTTTAGATTTGTAACCCTGGGTAAGACATGTGACTTCTCTGGTCCTCAGTTTCTTAACTATAAAATGGGAATGAGACCAACAGCTATCTTATGGGATTTCCTTCAGACTTAAATGGCTAATATGCATCAAATATTAGAATGCTGATATGTGCTAAGGGTCATGTAAATGTTGGCTGTTGGTGTTACTATAATGTAAAGCAATTAGATTGGCCATGTAGCATGTTCTCAAACATAATAACTATGATTATTTTTTGTTGTATAAGAAGGAGAAGGGGAAAGGGGCTTTGGCTACCGCTCTAGGACTTCCTCTAATCTTGGTAGATCTGATTGCAGTCCAGGCATATATCACATATTCCAGGGGAAACTGCCCTTGCATGTTGTGCCCAGTTTCTATTTTAATGAGAATTTATGTGACTTCACGAGGATGGTGGACTGAACCTGTAACTCATATTGTTGTACAACAGACAGCTCTAGCACTTAGTGATTTCAAATAACAACCATTTTATTACAGTTCATGGAGCATAGGCTAGGAATTCAGGCAGGCCTGGTTGCACATGGCGTCAGCTGAGGTCACTCCGACAACCACTGATCTGAGGTGAAGGGTCCATGTCAGCTTCCCTCATGTTCCTGATGCCTGGGTTGGCTGGCCAGAGAAGGCAGGGCCTCTCACTCTCTTTCCATGGCCTCTCCAGGTAGCTAGGTTGACCTTTTTCAGAACAGGGTTCTGGAAAATGTTTCCAAAGGCATTGCATGAAAGGTTGAGCCAGGAGGCACACTGTCTTACACCTACCACATCTCATAGGTCAAAACAGAGATCCCACCTAGACTCAGTGGGGTCCAATGACCACATCTCTTCATGGGAGGAGTGTCAAATAATTTATGAATGTGTTCATTGGAGAGAACTCGGGGGAGTAAGAAACAGACTAAGAGATTCAATTGTCCCTTCAAGGCAATACAACAAACCCTGAGTCCACTGGCCAGCCCTCCTTGCACCATTTCAGGGTCGCTTAATCGTTTCTGAGTATCTACTATTTAGAAGGAGCAGCACTAGAGCCTTCATATTCATGATAAATTTGGATTCTTTGAAAAGAAAGCATCATGCTTCAGCCAAGCGATAAACCAAAGCCTGGGGACACGGGCGATTGAATGTTGCTCATCTAACCTCAGGGCATTTGCTTTTCATGACAGGCTTAAGAAACAGTGGGCTTTGTGCTTCCATTTTTCTGACTCCAGGCATTCAGGATGGCCTCTGCAGAAATGCAGACTCACTTAGACATCTGTGCCCTGGGAGGAACCTGGGGTGCTTTGAATCCAGGACAGAATGGACCTGAAATGGCGCATGTTTCTAAAGAACTCTGAGCATCTCAAAGAGCGGAGCTATTGAACCCTGGAGCCTGGCTAGTCTCCCTAGTGGGTCCCTGCAACAGGGAACATGCATTGTCACTGCAGGCACCACGCCGGTGTCTTGGATAAATAGGGGCCAATCAGTCTTTAGGGCTCTCTGTCGGCTGTCTTTTTAGCCACAATCAATTAATTTTCAGAAGAATGGAACTCAACAAAAGAAAAGAAGGGGAAAACCACAGCCAATCTGACAAAGCTGAAAGGAAAACATTTCTACTGCCAAGTTGGACCCCAGATGACACATGGGGGCATACCCTGGCAGTTGGTCTAGAATAGTCCAGGCACCCTCGTGCCAAGCAGCCTCCAGGAGGATAAAGAGGAGTGGGCAGGGACCAGGTGCAGAGCTGGGGGGTGGGGGTATCTGGCTTGGTGCTACCTGTAGATTTTTCTGGATTTGTTAGCATCTCTCAAAATAAGATCAAATTGATGCTGATTAAAGCTGAAAAAACCCCACAAGCCCAGCATGCTGAGTATCTGACTCTAGGGCCCCTGAACAAATTGTTTTCCCTTTTCATGCCGATCCTTGTGAACTCTTTGGCTTAGTCTGGCTCGCCCATGGGGACAGGAGTGGAAATGGAAGTCCAGGTTTCCTCTTGGCACCTAGCTGTCAAAGTCGTCCCCAAAGCATTCCAGCAGGAGGGAAACAAAAAAGCCTTCTCATCCTACAAGCTTCTGTCTGCAAATGCAAGTGGGCTGAAAAGCCCTCAGCTTTCAGTGGATTCAAAAAAGGTTCACTGAGAGGCCCTACCTGTCCCAGGTGCTTTCAATCAATGGTCTCATTTCCTATGCAACCCTGTGAGGCAGCTGGGTATTAAGTTACTGAAGATCTGTTAGGACGCATTAGCGTTCAGAGAGGGTTAACAACCTGTCTAAAGTTGCACAGGTAGTTGTGAGCATCAGTTTCCAGGTTTAAGTCTGAGTCTTCTATCTGTAATTTGAGCACCTATGCATAAGGTGCTAGGTAGAACAATAAAAATAGGGCTCTTGGATACAAAATGTCTCTCTAAATTATGCTTAGCGTCTGGACACTTGAGCTGGAATAGCAATTCTTCTTTCTTTCTTTCCATACATTTTTCACCATTTATTCTATTTTTTAATAACAAAAGAGTTCATTGCTGTTACTTGCTGTGCAAGGAATTCTTACAAGATCATTTCAACATCATGACAATTCTGTGAAGTAGGGTTCAGTGCAGTAGTTCTTAAATCTTCTTTATTTTACGTAGGTCTGCGGAGCTTTCAAAAGCTGTACACAGGCCTCCTCCCAGAGAATGTGATTAAATTTATCTGAAGAGGCTCAGTAATATGTGTGCTTTTTTACATTTGTAATTATTAATTTATTCATGCATATTACATGTGAAAGTGCTATTGCTAAAGTATGTATTCTTTTTTAAAAAATTTCAAACATTCTATGGGGAACAGGAGTATAAAGCAGCTAACTGCAAAATACACAATAAAAGCAATACAAATTTCTATGCAGATATACATTTCTATTGTATTATCTTTTTTAAATTTTTAATTAATTTTTGTATTTGTTCTAATTTGTTGTACATGACAGTAGAATGCATTTGTACATTTTGATAGATCATACATAAAGAAGAATGAAATTATGTCATTTGTTGGTAAATGGATGGAGTTAGAGAATATCATGCTAGGTGAAATAAGCCAAACTCAAAAAACTAAAGGCTCAATGTTTTCTCTGATGTGCAGATGCTAATTCACAATAAGGAGCAGGGAATAGGGAAGAATAGAGTTACTTTATAGTAGGTAGAGGGAAGTGAAGGGAGAGGAAGGGGTATGGGGGTAGGAATGATAATAGAGGGAAACAGACATTATTACCTCATGTACATATATGACTGCATGGCTAATGTGATCCTACAATATGTATAATCAGAAAAATGAGAGATTATGCTCCACTTATGTATGATCTTTGCATATCTTTTATTGGTGCATTATAGTTGTACATAATAGTAGGGTTTGTTGTTACATATTGGTCCATGCACACAATATAGCAATATAATCTGGCTGATATCCATCCCCATTAGTTCCCCTTTCCTTCCCCTCCTTGCCACCCTTCCCTATTCATTTACTACTGATCTCTCTTCAATTTTCATGAGATCTGTTCCCCATCTTTCTTTTCCTTTTTCCTCTCTAGCTTCCATATGTGAGAGAAAACATACGACTCTTACTTTCTGAGTTTGGCTTATTTTGCTTAAGATAATGTAGAATGGAAATTCTTAAACTTTGGCAGTCAGGTGACTCTAAGGATCCCATCTCAGAATGTTTTAAGATAGAAAATAAGAATACATAGGATCACAAGTCGTGGGAATCACACTAAAATGCAATTACAAAAACATTAAAAACAAATTTGTGGTATAGTTATGTACTTACTTCTTTATTAATCCAGTGAGTAACAAGATCTAGCAAAGGTCTAACTACTGTAATTCAAGTGGTGACAAGCATAAATAATATTTTTGGATTTCTGCAAAAACAGCAATGTGATATGAAAATAGCTGAGATTTTAATTGGAGGCAAAGCCACAAAACCGTTGCTAGCACAGGATCTGTTGTGTTTATTTATAATTAAAGGGAATACCAAATTCCTGTTAGAATCTAATGAAATAAAATGTGATCCCTCCCCCCAGTATCCAAGTTCCTTGGCTTTTTAGAATTCTTAAAGATTAAACACTTTCCATATGTTTGCACATTTAGCCCTCAAACCAGTGAGGTGGATGTGTTCATTCACTATTCCCATTTCACAGATGAAAAAATTCTGAGATAGAGAGATTAAGTAACCTGACCAAGACTATGCAAGGTCACTGAGTTGATATCATTAGTCAGTTTTAATTCCTGTCTCCAAGTAGACAGGAAGATCATGCAGCCCTTTTGGGGAGTTGCATTTCAAGGAGAATCTTCCTTTGGGATTTTTCCCAGTCTGAGTTGCCTTGCACTTGCACATTTTTTTTTGACTGTTGGTCCCTCCTTTCTGTCAACTCCCGGTCACCCATCAGTTGCCTCCTCCTTGAGGAAGTCTGCCCTTTTAATAGACCCCACCCATTATATTGGGTCATAGCTCTAGGTCCCTGTTCCTCATAGTCACTTGAGCCCTCTGTTGTATTGCACCCATAGTTATTTCCACCACACTGATGTGTATTCACCAGTATTTCACGTATCCTGATCTTGCAGCAAAGATAGTTTAGTAATAAATGACTTTTAAGTAATATTGGCACAATTTTTGAAAAAGGCTTCATGTAGTGGATGTGGACCATTTTTTTGCAAAATAAATCTGTGATGACTATGCAGTGAAATACAGTATCTGTGTGATTATTGACACCTTACATTATGAGTGAGTGCATGGGGCAGAACTCTGCCTGATTTTGATCACCTTTATATCTCCGCCATCTGAGTGCCTGACTCAATATCTGCAGAATGAATGAATGGAGAATGAATGCATTGTAATTCTAGAGATAAAACCTACTTCCTCATTATGATGACTGACTGACTCAACCCCCCTGCAACCCACGCAACCCTCTTATCATTAGCTAAATTATTTCATTGCTGTTTATTAAATGGATCCCTTTGTCTCCCTGCCCTTTGGATCATCATTCTTTCTTTCCTCTGAATCTCCTCCAATGTTTTCAAACATTATTTCTACTTTGAACTTCTAGGACTCAAATGTTCTGGGAAATATCAGTTGGATGTGTTGGGAGACAGTGCTCAGTACAGATGCTGGCTGTCTTCCAAGTCATGTGTCTAGTCTGCCACAAGGTGGAAGTCTATGGGGTTTCCATTCCGTCTCGCCATTTCTACTCGCCTTAGGAATGAGCTGTTAGGTCTGGCAATAAAAGTGTAGGCTGGTAACAAATGGGTATCTATGACGATGCCTGAAGTGTTTTCCCCCAAATAACAGGTTTTCACAAGGACATTTAATTTCTGACCCTTTCCGTCTGCACAAGAATGAATTCCTGCTTCAGCTTCTTTGTTGCTAGACTGAAAATGAAGCTACTTAGTGGAATTCACTTTTCCCAGTTATTGGGGTTGGGGTGGGCACAGGGGCTTTCCTCAGTCTGTTATTTTTGGGGTGCTTCCCTCCCACTGCCTTTCATTCAGACTGTATTTTCCTGTATTATTTCTCAGTATTTAGATCAATAATGCAGAAGAACCAAATGTCACCCACCCCTCTGTGCCCCCAAATATTAAGAACTGATAGGGAGGTCTTTCCAGATTCAAACATTTTATTAAATTCCTTGCTTTGGGCAATTTGTGTTACTTTAGAGAATGATAGTGTTGCTTCTTCCTGGGGGTGAGGAAAATAGCAATGCACTTTTGGGGATGTTCATTTGAACCAGTTTTGAAAATAATTCTAAAGGACTTCTAAAATCATATAAGTGCATGGCTGTGCCATTAAATGGAGGGCATATTCCAAAGTGATTGCTTTAAAGTTGATTACACTCATTGGTGCAAGAAGTTTAGGTGTGCATCATTTTTTTCCAGGCGTGGGAAGAAGCTCCTCAAATTGCAGAGAGTAGAGGGGAGCAATTTTCTTCCCATCTTTACTTAAACTTTTCCAAAACAGGAGCTCATGCTCCCTTGTCACATTCTCTCTGCTGGATAAAGTTGCAATGGATTATACAATGGTAAGAGCATTGGATTTTAGAACTAAATTTGATTGGTGAAGTCTTAGCTGGTTTGTGACTTTGGGGGTGGTAGTCCTTATCTTCTCTGACACAATCTCTCATCTATAGAACAGGGATAATATTACTTTCTTCAAAGGATTGTCATGGGCACTAAATGAAGCAAAGTAAGCAAAACCTTTAGTATAGTGCATGACCCATGGTAAATATTCATTAAGTGGTGATAATTTAAAAAAGGAGTAATTCATCCAATGCTTGATCATACAGTCTGGTTTACTACTTATATGGAATGTTAACCTCCAATTAATCCCAACATCCCCTCCATAGTGT
Organism: Glaucomys volans; assembly: GCA_020662805.1. NCBI lineage: Eukaryota > Metazoa > Chordata > Mammalia > Rodentia > Sciuridae > Glaucomys > Glaucomys volans. Next base: position 996,052 of record JAJEJO010000126.1, on the reverse strand, counting down.
GGCATTATTTTCCCCATTCTGATCCCAGGAGGTGCTAGTGAGACATGCATGCAGTAGGGAGACCCATCCAACAAGGCAGTTCTCCTGGCCTCAGCTGGGGTGGCTTTCCTTGCCTGGAGCCTTGCTTTGTCCTATGAAGGCATCATGGAGGTCATTGCATAAGGGGTCTGCATTTCCTAGAATGTGGCAGTTTAAAATAAAATGGGATTCTGAAAATGAGAGTAACTGTCTAATGTGATTTATAAATAGCAGCAGCAGGAATAGAGGAAGGCAAGCAGGCACCAAGGGAGCAACATTAAAGGCAGCGTGACTCTCAGGTGCCCACCTGCCCTTCTCCGATCCTGAGAGTGGCGTCACCTTGCATTCCACATCATGCCTCAGCAAGCAAATAGGCTCTGCAGGTCTCTTAAGAGTGCTGGGGTCAAGGGCCCCTTCTGGAATGAGTGCACAGCCTTTAAAAAGGGCAACTTTGAGAGGATCTCCAGGTAGATGTTTATGTTCTGAGAATTTCAATTTTTTTTCTTTCTTTTAATATCAGAGTTTAGCCAGATTGAGCAATTTGGTTCCTCTGAAAATCGTGCCTGGGACCAGAACTTAAGTATAGGTGCTTGACTGTGTTGATTGGTTCTAGGAAGTAGCTGTGAAGGAGAGGGGAAGAGTGAGGTGGTGGCCAGGAAGGACCAGGAGGAAAATTGCTATTGAGACTACTGCTGTGATTCCCCTCTTAGGGAGGGACGTGGAATGCCTCCCAGATTCACCCCAAAGGACAGAAGCTGGAGGTTATCCACATGTCCCCCCAGTTGTGGCAGCTTCCTGATGCTGTCAGGGCACGCTTGTTTGTGGCAGAGGAGACTTCCACGCATTGGCAAACCTCTGAGGTGGAAAGTCGTACAGCGGACACAGGAGAAGCATCTGAGCTCCCAGGGAACTGTCCAGCTCAGTTCCGGCTAACATCAGAGGTGGATCAAAGGGTGTCACAGAGCACTAATTGCAGAGTCAAGAGGATTTTTCTGCATCTCATAAAAGACAAAGGATAAAAGTCACAAGACCCAAATAACAGATGTGAAAGGAATTTTGAGTCAGCATCCATGAATTAACAGCTTTTGCTAATCATTCCTAGTATGGGGGTGGGGAGGGGAAGGAGAGGTACTGGGTACTGAATTAGAACAAGATATATTCCATGCTTTTTATAATTATGTCTACCGTCATATATAACTAAAAAGAATCAATTAAAAAAAGAGCTAATCTTTTTGACCAAAGAGTCATCCATTAGTTTCCACAGTCTTTTTTTTTTTGGTACTGGGGATTGAACCCAGGGGCCGTCCACCACTGAGTCACATCCCAAGCCTTGTTTTGTATTTTATTTAGAGACAGGGTCTCACTGAGTTGCTTAGGGCCTCGCTAGGTTGCTGAGGCTGGCTTTGAACTTGCGATCCTCCTTCCTCAGCCTCCCAGGTGCTGGGATTACAGGCATGCGCCACCACCCAGCAGTTTCCACAGTCTTGAAGACTCTAGCACAGAGGTAGAATAAAGCTATTTGCCTCCCAGGTATGACTTCAAGGTCTTCAGGATAGTCCCATGCCCCAAGCCACCTTTCCATCTGCTCTGGAGTTACTTAAAATCCTTGGCTTGGTACATCAGTGCTTGGCATTGGGAAGGCCACCTGTCAGTCACATAGTTATTCATTAGGAAATTGTTAATGAAAATCTAATAGGTGCCTGGGACCAAGCATGGGCCTAAGGTGGGGTCAAAATAGGGGGAAAAGAGGTAGGAATTGATGTCCTGAAGAACTTGCAGTAGACAGAGGAAGATAGGAAATACACATTTGAAAGGTTTTACCCATAAGAGAGAGAGCTATGATTACATGCTAAATAAGAGTAATGGAGTTAGATTGAGTAAAATGGGAACTTGGAGGGCGGGGGGCGGGTTTCCAGAAGGCTAGGATTGCCAAGAGAGACACAGTTCAACCTGAGAATTGAAAGATGTGTGTCACTTTTCCACAGTTCATTTTCCCAAACATGTGGACACTTCTGCCTCTTCTTTTAAAAAAGATTAGAGACAAAAACCTCTCAAGGTACAAAAAGAAAGCCAAGAGTATAGCAATGACAGGCACATTACAATCCTCACTCTTTGGTTGCCTTGTGAAAGGAAAAAAAAATCAAACTGTGACTGGTGGAAATCAGATTGCTGGCTTGTTTCAAAGTTGCTCATGAATTAACAATCTCTGCTAATCACTCCTCGTTGATATTTATCATAGGTACATTTTACAAGATGAATTCTGTCACCAGTGCTGGCAGCTTCTCACCAAGTCCCACCAGCAGCTGCAAATATTCATTAATAATATTTTGTTTGGGTTCCCACTTGCCACCCTCCTTCTTCATGAGTATGAACAGCAACATTACCAAAAGGTTCCCACAGAACAGAACACAAAGGCAACTTGGAAATTTTAAATGAAAACAGATGTTGAGAAATGCCATTATCCCATGCATGCTACAATAAATAGCATTAACATATTTCTAAGTGACAGGCCTCTGAATTGGACAGCAAGGAGCTCACATTTACAATTAAATGAGGGACTTATCCTTTGCATCCCTGGATTCTACAGGTGGCTTGGTGACAGTCTCTTAGTGTTTCGATTTTAGTGTGGTTGTTAAGAGCCAGCTAAGCAGTGATTGTACAGGCAGGCATTTAGAGAGGTGTTAGTGCCAGAAGCATTCATTGTCTAACTGCCTGGATGCAAAACTAACTTAGCAGAGCAGCTGAGTGTGAGAGCTCTCAAAATGATTTCTTCTCAAACAGTAGAGTCTCTGTGCCAAGGAGTGGCATCATTGTTTATGTCCCTAATGATTGCATCCTGGGCCTCCAAACATTTTGTCACTCCTGGCTCTTCATTAGAGCATTCGAAGAAAGATCACATTATAATGACCAGAATGTTGCCTTATGGGTAAAGAGCTCACCTTTATTTGTTGAGTAATACTACTCTAGTTATTATTATTACTTGAATGTTACAAATGCTAAACCTCAGCATAATGGTTAAGAGCATAGAGTGGCTGGGCAGATTCCTGGCAATGCCCTTATTAGCTCTCTGGTCTTAAGGCAATGGTTTATTCTGTAAGGGCCTCACTGCATCTGTAAAATGGGGCATTTATTTTCTGGTTGTTGGATAAGAATCAAACACCTGGCATGATATTTACTGACAGCTCTTATTTTAGCTTCAATTTTAAGATCATCATTATTACATCTATGCACTGGTGCAAGATCCCCTTCACCAAGAGAATGTTCTAGGAGGAGAGTAATGGCCAGAAAAAATGATGCACTCAGTGAATTAAGCCAGAACACAACCTTCTTGTAGGGTATGTTAATTATTCATTAAATCTCAATATCTCTCTCTATTCACCATCTAGCCCAGCTTGTGATTTCAACATAGCCTGAAACCATTTGAAGCCATTTTCTTCAAGCAAGCAGGTACATATAGTTCTGAGAAGCAACACCTCCAACCATCCTTGACTGACTCAGCCACCATGCACTATATCCCTGAATGATTTTTACCCTGAATTTGTAGGTTGGAAAATGTTTACATATTAAAAGAAAATATATACATATTTTTTGGAAGTGTTTTGAGCTTGTAGTACTTTCGGAGGAAATTCCAATACCTTCCTGTTAAAGCACTAATCTGAAGTTCTAAGTTTAGATAAAGAGTTGGAGGGAAGCCTCAGATTTGTAGGTAAGTGGGAAATTAGATGGCAAGGACCGTAATGTATATTTTGTTTCCCATGCCAACTTGGCTCATTGTTAAGAAGCACTACTTTTATGCTTTATCCTCTTGCATTTGTATTTCACAAAGTCTAAACAAGAACTGAAGCAACCCCCCCACACAAAAAAAGAGTTGGAGGGAATAGTTAGACATAGGAGGTGACTAACCAACTAACGATGAGTTCGTACAATGGGCTGAACTTTTAAAATACCTTATTATTTGTAAAACATTGTTTCAAAATTGCCTCCCTGGCATGTAGCTGGTTACATGCAGATATTAATGCATTTACCATTTATCTATTTATCTAAACTGTTGAAGTAATTTCTCTTTAAGTCTTTATATTTCATGGGTTTTATACTATATGCATCTTGGAAACTCTGAAAAATTAAACATTATTTTCCTATCAGGTGTTTCTGCACTTTTAAGATGAGGAAAAGAAGCCACGTGTCCCAGATTCCACAATAAGCGGGAGTCCAAATGGGACAATAGGACAATAGGGTCAAGTTATTTTCACCCTGGAAAGCATGTAAGAATCATCACAAGTGTGGATGATGAGTATAGATGTTTCTCCCTTTAGCTTAGTGCTGTATTAAATGTGCATGAACAGTACCTCCTATTGTGAAGCCCAGGGGTCAATGTATGTTCATTCTGAAAGCTAAGTTCTCACCACAATTGTAAGCTTGAGAGTTAAATGTGATAGACAAAATAAATAAAGATGGGAAAACTATAATTGCTACCAGATAAACCTGCTCCTGTAAGGAGACCCCTAGAAGTGCATGCACCCACAACCTCCTCTTCTTCCCAGTAGCCGTGATCATCCTGAGCAAAGCTTGAGGCAGGATGTCTACATATGTCACAATAGCAGGTTCCTTGCACATTCGAAACTACTCATAGTCAAAACTCTACCTCTCATTAGGGTAGAACCAGATTGAGAGGTAAACTTGTGGTGCCACAGCATTGCTCTTGCAAACTGTATGCTCTGAAATACTTTCAAAGGCCTCTACTCTCAAAGGTGGCACTGTGCTTATTCAGTGGTAATATCTTCACAAGCAGATGTAGATTCTGAAAGGGTCAGTGTGGCCCAGGATACAGTAATCACTAAAATAGAAAATCTATTCCAGGAGTTCTGGACTCCTTCCCTACACTCATATTCTTCAAGAACCTAACAGTGCTTGATTTTGTGTTTCTGTTTGGTACACAGAAGGCATATTTCTTTTAACATGGATTTGTTCAAGTAGACTTCACTGTGGTGCACAAAACCAGCTATGTTAAAATAATGTTAAAGGTCTGCATTGAAGCAATCCAAAGCAGAGAATTCTGAGTTTCAGGCTGCCACGCCACCTCTAAATCAACTGAATGTGCCTGTGTACGGCTGTCCGTAGACTCTTCTCACTGCTGTTATCCTCATAATAGGATCATTCAAGTTCTCTTATCTGGTCTCCTAGATGCTCTGTTCCAACCATTTCAAACAGAAGTGATTTGTCACACAGTAGCACCCTTCCTGCTGCAAATGGCACAAGGATGAAGCCAGCTTGCTTAATGGGAACCCAGTCCTCTCTTTTCTCAGTCAAGTCCTTTATTTACAGAGGTAATGAGCCTTTAGAAGTGTGAAATAGGCATACTCGCACATTACCAAAAAGTACACCTAGGTGGAAGTTAAAACAATTTATGGCAAACTGGGTTCACTGGTAGTTCCAAACCAGTTTGCCCACCGAGAGTCTGCAGGAACATCTCCATTGACAGAGCCACGCATTTGATTGCATCTACCTGCACAGCGTTTGCTGTATTAGCTAAATGCATGTCTCGTTATCCACTCATGTATAGCTCCCATTTAATCAGCACCCTTTGGATATCAGCAGCATTCCACTTGGAGAGCCCTGGAATGGGAGTCAAGAAAAGCATTTCCTCCCACTGAAACATGCAAATTGGAATTGCTTTGTGAGGACAGCGGTGACATACTAACACGTATAAGGAATGTACGTCCTCGCACCTTTAGTCCCGGAGTTCTGCATGTCTCCAGGTAGACGGACAGGCTGCTGACACCTGGGGCTCCCTGCTTTGTTCGACAAACTCTGATTTGAAATCATACACACACAGCCCCATCTTCCTGAGGTTCACATTTCTCTTTGCTCATTGTTCTTGCAAGTCTCATTAGATCTTACTTGTCTGAAAATGAGGTTCAGCCTAGATCAGACTCCAGACTTGTGAGGAAGAATTTACACCCAGCTGCTTTTTAAGCCTTTATGCCAATGTCTCCTTTGGGTTTCAGCCTTTGGGGTCCACCATTTTCCTTGTGAATTCTATTGCTCTCAGTGCCTGAGCCTTGAAATGCATTCAACTAAATATATAAGTGTTTGTGAATTTGTTTCATGTTCCTTGAAGAATTTTTTTCTTCTTTATAATTATGTGCCAGAAATAGACTAAGTGCCACAATTGAATCTACTGTAATACATTTAGAATTTTAGATTGTAGTTTGAGGACAGCTTCCGTATAATTCCTGGGGCCAGGTTGCAGGACCTTGTGATCCTAGCATGTGACCCCCACTTTTGCAGACTGGGGACTAAGGTTGCCATAGCTCAAGTGACCCAGAATTTGAGAGAGCATTTGATTCTCTCAAACTTCCACCTTTCAGAAGATTAGTGCTACCAGAATGGGTCAATGCTAGACTGAAACTACTAATTAGGATGATTAACACCTTATTCAATTTGGGGCTAAAACAACAACCCAAGTCATACAGGCAATGTGGAGTTATTTTCCTTTTCAGAAGCCCCAAGAATCTGATCAGACTCTGGCTTCTTGGCAGGCGAGGGAACACATGACATTATAGATCATCTCAGCAGCTCACTATTGAGGAAAAATTAGAAATTAGATCACTCCGGAACATTAAGAATGCCATTACCAAGTATTATCCTGAGATGGTGTTGACTTTAAATTCTTCCATCTAAAAGTCTTGCCCCATCTCAATTTGTAAAGAATAGAGTTCTGATGACACAAGTCTCAGAAACCACTTCCCTGGAGTTCTTCACCACTGATGCACCCCACCCCAGGCTGCACAGGCGTGCCCTGCCAGTCACACTCTTACATGCACAGCTGGCAGAGTGGCCGCAAGTTTAGGCCTCCATTCCAGACACGCAAGGAACACTCCACAGCTGGCACATAATTAGAAGCTCAGAGCAAGCAAATCATTGCTTTTTAGTGAGTGTTCCTCCTACTGATCATGCTCAGAGCGTAGCAGCTCCACCCCCATGACAACAAACACACGACAACAAACAGATATCGGGGGAAGAGCAGGTGCATCCAGTTGTGCATTTTGCACTGGTGGAAGCCACTTGCCTCTTTTCCAAAATTTTGTTTGAAATTTTCTGTTTCTGCCATAGTGGAGTTTCCCAACCAAAGTCCTGCGACTAATCCTCAGTGGGTTGAATTCTCCTGCAAACTTATCTTTAATAATGTCATCAATGGAGAAAAAAAAAATACAAAGCAGCAAATGACTGCTTTGGGCTCTATACCTCCTGGGTTTGAAAATAATTTTCTCCTGTAAACATCATCAGCATGCCCAGGAAGTTTCTTTAACTACCGATGGAAGTTAAGATGCAGCCAAGGGGTTTACAGTTTGGTAGAAAATTTTTTTAAAAATGTGATGCCCTGTATTTGAGGAAAGGGAACAAATTAAATGTCAGAAAGGAAAAGAAAAGCAGCCAGGAAGACCCAAACTCCTTACAAATTGAAACAAAGATGGATTTCCCCATCAAAGAAAATATTCAATCCAACTAAAACTTACTAAACACCTACTATGTGCTTGACCCTATGGGTGCTCAGTGTTGGAAGCAGAATGAATATTCAGATATGGTCCTCAGGCCCCCACATATTTACATTATGACCAAGACAAACAAAGGCACTGACAAAGTGAAAAGGGGACTTAGGGGGCAGGCCCAGATTCTGCGTGGTGAGGCATAGAATGAGCTGGATATTGATGGGTGGCATTGAAAGGAATTTTACCTTGCCCCAAAAGTAGTCTGGCTTTCCCCAGTGTCTTTGTTAGTGTTTCTAGTGACTCTGTCTGCCTAGGAGCCTCAGTTCACACATGTATAGTTCAACAAAGTGATTTAGGGTGAGGGTTAGGCTCATGTAGCATCAGTGGACTAGAGACTGAGACCAACCGCGTAGGCTGTAGGTCAATCAATGGTGCCTCTGTAGTGGAGTTCCAAGTAAAACTCTGAACACTGACACTCAGGAGAGCTTCCCTGGTTGGCGATACATTGTGCACATTATTATGCATTGATGCTATGAAAACAATCTTTCCTGACTCTGTGGAAAGAGAATAACTGAAAGCTCCATGATCTATACCTCTCCAGACTCTGCCCTGTGTTTTCTCCCCACTTTAGTTGATTTTAATTCTTTCCCTGTAATAAAACTTAACTGTGAGTAAAATAGCTTTCAATGAGTTGAGTCCTTCCCAAAACTTATCAAAACTAAGGTGGTTTTGGAACCGTCCTGAACTTGTAGCTAATGTTAGAAGTGAGGTGATCTCTTGAGCGGACTGTACAGTTAGTTTAACTCACCCAAGGATGAATAGTAGTTTCCCAGGGAGATAATAAGGTGCTATGGGATGACTATAAAATCTAATATCTTTAAGGTTCTTGCCTGTATAAATCCCAAGACCAACAAAGTCTTGATAAATAGCCCCTATTTCCCCTATCAGGACTCTAGGGTATATGGCAAGAATTTGAGCCAAGCAGATGTGAGGCAGATGAACAGACTACCTGAACTAAGTTCAATTGAGCAGTTCAGTCTTTACTATATTAACAATTCAATTAAAGATGCCTATTAAACACCTCTATGTGTCTGAGACTCTTAGAGAATGGAGTTGGTTTTCTTTTTCACTGAATGAAAGGATATGGTAGCAAGAAGGCTACCTTCCTCTTTTGTATGTATGACTTGTGGAAAGAAGAGAAAATGTTCAGAGATATTTTTTTCCTTGACCTCTTCATTGCTGAATGAGTCAATAAAACGGGCAATGACCTCCCAAAGGACAAGATGGATGTTGTCCAGTGAATGAAGCATGCAAGTGTTTCATGATAATACTTGATGTAAGGCCACCTCCTCCAGGAAGCTCTTCTTGAAACTGGTGGTCATGGAGACTGCATCTATGTTCTCAAGACACCCTGTGCTAACCTCTGCTGCATTTATTCTAAAAGAACAGCAAACTTACCTGTGTGCTGTCCCTGACAACCTCTGAGACATGTGTCAGGGTCAGTGTGGTCCTGCTTTGGTATTCTCAGCAGTTTGAGGGACCTGACCCATGGAAAGCATGAGTATCTTTGGTTGAACAAATGAATAAAACAACAGCTTTGGAGGAGTGTGGTGTAGAGAAAAGAAGTTTTGAAGTTAAAAAAAAATCACTTGGGTTCAAACCCAAACCAAGTGATTTTTTTAAGCAGGTGTTTGACCTTGGATGAATGACAACTTTGTCTAAAACCCAGTTTGGTCAACAATGAAATGGGTTTAATATAACCAGTCTTTTAAGACAGGGAGGCCACACATGTGGAAACACTTGCTCAGGGTCTGATGCTCAATGAATATTCATTCTTTTCCTTTTTCCTTGAGTGTAAAAAATAAAAATTTCACATAGCTCAGGGAGTATTTCAAAACCCAGATTAAAAACTATGAACCTATTAGATAAAAATGGTTCTAGAGTCTGTGGGAATAGGAATGTAGGGTGTTGGTGGGTTGGACTGTCTATCATGGATTATTCCCAGGAAAGTTAAAAGGGGATCAGATCTTGTTGAGGACTTTAGTCCAGATTTGGAAGAGCTTCCCTACCCACACTTTTCCGTTCTCATGAGCATCAGGGGACACGCTCTGCTGTGAAAATTGCAACAGGCGGATAAAGGCTCTATTTCCTCTGAACTGAAGTACAGGTGGGCTAACTAGAAGTAATTTTTCAAAAGGTGTCAGTGGTGTGGCCATGGTATCTCCATAAGAAACTATTGCAATTAAAGGTGATTTAGTCAAAACCCAACACTTCTCATGCTGGAAGTCTTGTTTATTTCATATGAGACAACAACTTGCTCTCCATTTCTAAATATGCAGACTCTGGCCAAGAATCCACTCTATCTCCCTACACTCCTAAAGCTGGAGAGAACTGCATTTTACAGAAATATGCTTAGGATATAATCTTTAGTTATATGCATAGTGAATTTACCATTATCTTAGTTATTTGGAATTCACATTAGTTGTGTTACTAATCTTGTCCCCAGACCTATAAGTCATTGCCCATCATCCCTCTAATAAATAATAATAATAATAATAATAATAATAATAATAGTAAATTGTACTCAACATTATATTTAGGTATCATCTGTCTGAAAGGTAATATGGTATAGCAACTACAATGATTGAAATGAAGGGAAAAGATTGTTAATATAATAGAGGTTTCTACTAGGCATGCTTTAAATCAATGTGTAGAAGAAGCAATTTAAACAATCCATCCCATCATCATGTTTAAAACACATTGATCTCTCTCTTTCTTTTCCCCCTTTGGTTGATGTTTCTTAGGTTGTTTTCCCACTTCCTGTGGATTTTGATAGCAAGCCAAAGGAAAAGATACTTCAAGAAAATGGCTGAAATAACCTGAGAGACAGAGGGTTCTATTTTGAATATTTCTAATAAATCAAGGGGGAAAAAAACCACAAATCTCTGTCATCATGCTACACTTGACAAATTGAAATTAAATTGCACCAACTCTGGAGAATCCAAGATGACTTGCTTTGATATTTCTTCCCTGTTAAGAGTTAACAGGTAAAAGAGGAAGCTGGAGGGCTATATTTTTTTTAAACAATCCCCTGAACTCTGATCAAAATGTGTGATGTCAGACCCCAAATCCATATTCAGTATGGAGCTTAAATTCAGGGGCTAAAAATAAACGTGGATATTTTTGCATATACATGTATACATATTTTTCTCTTTAATTCCAAAATTATTATCTTGGAGAGTAGCAAGGATTTTTTTGCTAGCAGTGAATTTTTGGTGTTATCAGCTGTCAAGCTGGAAAAATGTATAGTTGTAATAAAGGGGGAAATATATGATCCATAAATAAAGAAAAACGGGACTTGTTTGGCATTATAAAGTTTTAATACCTTTAGGTAGCAAAGACTCCAAACAAATCCCCTTCCTTTAAATCTTACTCTCTCTTCAGATGTGTCTCTAATGTTCCTGCTCCAAAGCCTATAAACGGTGGTGCTCCTGGTGGGAGAGCTCCTAAATATGAAGAAAGAAAAGGCCTTCCTGCTATCAGCTGACTCTATGGGCTGACTTGGCTTTTCTTCTTTCTTAAGGGTCAAGGTGAAGAACATGTCAGACTCAGCTGGCTCTAAGTTGTGAGAAAGGTTTTCATGAAAACAAACTTCATGGAGAGTTACTTTTTGTCTCTATTTATAAAAATGTCCATATGCTGCTGAAAAATAATGATCAATACCATCAGCGTTTATTGATCATGTAAGATATTCCAGGGTCAGGGTTGGGTGCTGCAAATGTAGAGGTGAATAAGACACGGTACCCACAGAGTACTCAGTCTCTTTTAGATAAAGCACCCTCCAAGCCTGCTGAAATAGTCTAGAAGAGGGATGGGGATGTAGCTTAGCAGCAGTGTGCCTGCCTAGCTTGTAAGAGGCCCTGTGTTCAATCCCTAGTACTGCAAGAAATCAAACCAGAAGTCAGATGAAATAGGTTAGAATAGCCTTTCCATGCAATGAATGAAAATGCCTAGCAGTTAAGTGAACTACCCATGTAAGGTTGCCCTTAATTCACTCTGGGAATGTAGAAGGCATGGAAAATTTTGTTTTGTTTGGAAGAGTGATGGGATTGCATATATAACAATGAAGGAAGTGACTCCTGACCAGGGAGAAGAGGAGGAAATACATAAAACTAGGTTCCATAAAACTATTCTTTAACAACACTTTATATTATTATATATATTTTGATTTTAATGAGAAATTTGCCTTGGGTAAAAAGATATGATGAGTCAGCAAACAATACCAGGCCAGTGTGCTAAGGTCTCTGCTCTGGCAGAAATGCGTTATCTCCCTAGAACATCCAGGCTGTTTCCACTGCTGCCACTGTACAATTTGCATGCTTTGGTAATGTTTTATGTATTATGCTACTTATACACTAAAAAGTACATGCATGCTCCTGCAAATTTAGGTAAATTATGAATAAATTAAATCTTATCTAAATAAACAAGTGTCTTTTTGAACCAGAATGCAAGCTGTCATGAATATTTAAGCAGACAAGGATGAATCCTCTTTCTGCTATTTCTTACAGAATCATTCTATATTTTTAATTTTTCAGGAAGTATAGTGCACAAAGACTAGAGAAACAAAATTGATTCCTCACTAGAGACATCCTATTGAGAAATTTGGATTTCAAGAGTGATACATCTAAAAAAGATCCATTATGAAGATTAAATTGTATGGGTGTCTACAGACACTGGTAATCGCTGCCTTTTCACGCAATTTTGGATACTCAGATTTTGAAGGCAGAGCTATCATTTTTATCTTTGAGTGGGAAAAGGTATCTCATACAAATTGAAACTCTAGAACTTACTGAAATCCAGACTGGCTTCTTAGCGGTTTATATATGGTGTGTTAGCTTTCATCATTATAACAAATACCAGAGATAATCAACTTTTGAGGATGCAAGATTTATTTTGGCTCAGTTTTGGAGGTTTCAATCATGATTGATTGGCTGCATTGCTTTTAGGCCTGTGGTGAGGCAGCACATGATGGTGGGAGCAAGTGTTGGAGCAGAACCTTATGGCCAGGGAAGGAAGGACAGGGAGAGGAAGGGGCTAGGATCACAATATCCCCTTCAAGGGCATGTCCCCAGTGACCCAAGACCTCTCACTAGGCTCACCTCTTAAATGTCCCAACATTCCCAATAGTGCCATGCTGGGGACCAAGCCTTTACTATGTGGGTCTTTGGAGGACACTTATGATCCAAATTATAGCATGAAGTTTCTATAGGAATCTACTAGACAAAAGGATTGGCTCATTCTAATCTAAATTTTCAAGAACGTTACGCTCCTAGGGTCAAGCTTGGTAGAACGCAATTCATGTTTTCAGGTCTCATCTCAGCAACAAAGTCTTATTTTCTATTACCCGTAGAATTCAAGAATTTTTTTAGCTTATAATTGCTTTTATTTTTTAAATTTTTTTAATTTTTCTATTTTTACAGACTTCATTTTGATTCATTATACACATATGGGGTATAAATTTTCATTTCTATAGTTGTGCTTGATGTACATTCATATCATTCTTGTTAAACACACATGTACATAGGGTAATGATAGAAAGAGAAAGGGGTGATTTGGGTTCTAAAACAAAAACAGTTAAGTTTTTCAAATTTTCCCCCACAGCCCAGGCTCTGGTACCTCTATACTCTTGTGTATTCTGTTCCTTCTGTCTAGAGAGCCCTTCTCATTCTCTTTGTCTGTGGGACAAAGCTCTCCTCCTTCGAGTCTTGGGTCTCCTTCCTCACACAGCCTTGTCTAAGTTCCCTGGGCAGAGTGAGCTGTGTTCACCTACTTTTAAGCCCCATAAGACAAAGCCTGTGTCCCCTTCTTCACTAGGTTTCCCCAGCCTCCAGCACAATGCCAACCATGCAGGATGCATTCAAAACTCAATCCTTCCTCTGGTGTCTGCTGCTTATCAAGTCAATCTCTCTATGGCACTATAAGATTGCTGCACAGTAGTCCCCCTTATCTGTAGCTTCACTCTCAAAGTTATATGCAGCCAACCACAGTCCAAAAATATAATGTGGAAAATTCTATAAACAATTCACACTTTTAAATGACTTTCATTATGAAATCTTCATAATTGTTCTGTTTTATTATTAGCTACTACTGTTAATATCTTACTGTGCCTAATTTCTAAATTAAGCTTTATTATAGGTATGTATACATAGGAAAAATGTATATATAAGATTTAATACTATTCATGGTTTCAGGCCTCATTGGAATATCTTGGGATGTATCCCTCATAGATAAGGAGGAACAACTGTAATTAATTATTTGTTTACTTGTTACTTTGGCTTGCTATATGCTGGGTGCTCAAAAGCAGAGGTCCTCTCTTATTGATCTTGTATTCCCAGTACCAAGTGCCATAAGTATTTGATAAATGTTTATTGAAGGAAACAAAATTATATCCATTATATTGCAATTAATTGTGGCAATAAAACTGGGCCTCATTAGCTCCAGCATACCTATAGTGTCATCCTGTCCCTCGGAGCTGTGCTCAGTGTCTATGCATCCTTCTATGTTCTCGTTGACAGGAGTCTTCCTGAGTTTCTCTCAACTAGCCCCAGATATGATGGAGCAGCCACATGTAAAGGCCACGATGAGCAAATGATTGTAACTGGTGATGAGAATTCACACTTATTCTCAGAAACAGAACTCCACATCCCTCTGGTCTCATCATAGACAAAACACTTGGCAGACCACATTTTGGTTCAATGTGACATCCTCTTAGTCAGATTGAGAGTTGACCTCTCAATCTAGAGAGAATGTGGATCAAGTTCAGAGGGACCAAGCATTTTTTTCTTTCTTTCTGTAATGCAGGGCCTTTGCTTGGTGCTGTGAAGAACTGGAGAGTTTTGAGTTCATCTGATCCCTGGACTCCCTGCCTAACTGCAAACAATCCAAAGCCAAACCCAGGGGCCAGTCCACATTTCTGTATAACAGTGTCCTTGCTCTCTCTGCCCTTTAGGACAATATCCTGCATGATCAGAGCAGCAAGAGATGACACAGAGTAGCTCTCTGGGAGGAAGATATGGTCTCTGAGCAAGACAAAAACAAGAAAAAACACTAATGGAAAACTCACTGGTGCAGTTCAAACTGCGTCCCCATCAGTATGAAAGGCAAGCATGCAGGCCTAGAGATAGGCTTTGATCTTGTCTCAAAGTTAAAGGGAATTTGGAAGATGTCCAAGTGTAAAGGTGCTTGTGAAGTGCTTACAGTGAGGGAGATTTCATGGCAGGTGTTGCAGTGAGCTCATTCAGTCTACCATTCATCCTAACAGGTAGAAACCCCAACCCCAAAGTTCTACACTCAGTTTTGATCTGCCCAGTCTCATCCCATAAGGACTTTACAGCCCAGTCAGTTGTATGATCAACATGAAGTATGTCACAGTGATAACTGGAGTGCAGAAATCTAGTGAGCAAGGGCATGCAGCCTGGCAACCAAATGGTGTTGCAAGGACAGCCTACTCAGATTGGCTCCTCCCCTCCTGATAGGTAAGCAGTCAGGAGCGCAGGTCTGGAAAATCCAGAGATGTTGCCCAGTCTCTTGACTAAAGGGAAGTGTGTGAGGGAGAAGAGCTGGTATTGGTAGTAGTGATGGGCATTAGTGAGAAGGAAAGAGACCAAAGATGAAGGACTGATGGGAAGTGGGCAGCCCCTGGAGGTAAGGCCATCTTAATGCATGCACTGTTTTCCCAATGGACACCTCTACTGGAGATGGAGGGCCCTGGATGCACAATCATCATGGTGCAGCCAGCTGTGAGGACCATCTATTATCAGGAGACTGACAATATACCTACAGTCTGTCTCTGAACTTTACTTAATAAATCAAAGTTGGCAACTCTTCCCAAATTGATATGAAAAGGCTCTTTAGTGTCCATGACCTGCATACGTTTTATTCATTTCACTTTCTAAAATAAGAGGTGAATAGCAATCACAAACAATCTATTTTTGTCAGGTAGCGATGGAACATCTTTCTTTAGCCACCAGTCAAAGGGGAGGCCCCTGGAATCCAGTACAGCCTTGGCCTGGTGTGTTAGGAGTCAAACAGCAAAGGAGAGTTACCGCAGCTATCGTCAGCAGAGCCATTGGAATCTCCAAAAAGATTTCACCCACATTATCTCATTTGAGCTGCACAAGCACCCTGTCAGGTGGATTTTATTATCTCCAGTTTTCTGAAGAGGAGGTGGAGGTAGAGAGGATGTGCTAGTGCTCTTCACAGTGGCCACTGGTCCTCCGGGAACAGTGTGCAACTGAAGAGCCTGCCCTCAGCCACCTGCTCTCTCCTTGGGAGAGGTTCTTTTGATTGAGAGGAGAGATCTGGACTGGGGTTGGAGGCAAAGCTAGTTTAGCCTCAACCTCATGGATGTTCCCAAATCTTTCCTCTATATCTCATTGCTCAGGAGTCAGGCTCCCTACACCTTCTGTAATGACCATGAGCTAATCATGAAACTAGTAAGGTCAAGGGGTAAAAGTGAAAGGACTTTCTTGGTTGCCCTTGGCTGTCATCTCTGCTGTCAACCAAGGAACACTTTAGCCAGGAACTTCAGAAGATGGTGTTTCAAACAATGTTCATCACTAAAATCAGGGGAAGAACTCAACTGGTTGAAAGTTGCACCTGGCAATCTAGCCTGTAAGTGGCCTCAGCTCTGCAGGGGAGCTGATGATAACAGACTGGGACCCTGGAAGTTTCTGCCTATGAGACACCTTCATCTGGTTCATTTGGTCCAAAGCCAGGCCAAAGGGGCATCTGACCAGAAGACAAGCAGATACAATAGACCCCAGGCCACAGAAAGGCTGCAAAGGAAAAGCTTACCTCCAATGGAGCCAAATGCAGAGCAGTTCTAGCTGTTGGAAGTGGAGATAATTGGGATGGTCAGCCCATATGGGTCTGACTGTCCATGCTCGAGAGATGACAGGGCCTTGGGCTGCCTTTGGTAGGAGTTCCGAGGGTTGCATAAGAGAAGGACTGTACAGAGGTGGCTTTGATCCCAAATCATTTTGCTAATGTACAGCTACACACAGGTCAAGACTACCAGTGTGCATGTGCATATTATGTTTGAAGGTGACTTACTGAATGAAAGAACCATGTTTGAGGTATGTGAGCATGTGGGTCACTGGACTATAGTATCTTAGATGAAGCTCTGGTGGTTCACTGGAAAAAGTCCTGGACCAGAAGTGAGAACATCACTTAAACACTGCTGGCCCTGAAAAGGCTGTTCAGGCATTGGGCTGCGTATGAGACTGAGTCCATGCAGGGGAGGGATCTCCTTAAATGGCTGCCTGGAAACTCTGTTAGCGATGCCACTTGGTGCTACACACTCAAATAGTCACGTTGAAATGAGAGGATGTGATGGTCAGAACCACCGAGGGGAATGCTATGGGAGTCACTCCTTGAGTTGCATAGCATGTTTCATACAGAACATCCACAACACCCTTTCTGCTTGACCCTGGAACAACATCCTTAGCTCTGACCAAACCCAAGGTGACTTTATTCAGGTTACTCACCCTATCTCTCCAATGTGATTCTCTCTCTTTTCTGGACTGCAGGATGTGAACTGTGGATTCAGGCCCCCAGTGAGAGTGATTAAGACATCCTGGCAGGGAGGCAATCTCTTTATTTTCTCATTTTTGATGGGAGAGCATAAAGCTGGATCGTTTCTCTGAGCTCCCTTGGGGCCATCAAAGTCCACATGGGCAGGTGACTCCAATAAACAGGCCAGGGACTCACTAGCTGCTGTAAGGCAGGCCATGGCCTCTCGCTGTGGGAAGGGTGGTGCTGGCAGGGGTTGTGCACAGAGGCCTCCCACCTCCTCACCTGATCCCAGCAGCTTTCTATTTGCTCCATGCAGCACAGCTTTTCAGAAATTATAAAGAAAAGGGAGGAGAGAAAATGAGAGGAACAACCCCTGGGCTTGGTTAGATTCAGAAAATCAAGGTTTTAATCTCAGTTCTGCTATTTCATTACCTATCTAGCCTGAGACAAATCATCCAATCCATCTTAAATGCATCTGCTTAATAAAATGCTATTCATACCAATTTGCATGGTAAGAGAGAAGAGCGCTGGCCATTCCTGAGCATCTAACTCTGTGCCTGTCATCACATATTTGTACATATATATTTTTCCACTTCTTGTCACAACCAGGAATTCAGTCTTGAGATAAGAAGTCCTTTAGGAATTGTCACCCAGCTTTGTGACTCCAAAGCCTGAGTTTTCTCCATTTGAATATGATGTGAGTTGGAAGTGTCATGACCAAGTTACAGCAAAGAAGGCAATTCATGAGTTTTAAATCCCAATCCAGATTTAAGACACTACATTTGAGCTCAAAATAATGTTGTTCTTTCATCAAACTAATTTTCAAGGGGGAAACTGAGGCACTGTACTGAAGATCCCCCAGCCAGTCAATGGCATGCTGTGCACCCTGGTCTCCTTGCCCTTTCCTCCTTGCTGGGTCCTGCAAGGCAATGGATGCTCTGAGTGGAAGCCATGCTGCCCTTGGCTGGATTTGAACCAAAAGGCTTTCAGAGGTCTAAGAAAATCAAGCTCCTTCTGCATCCTCTACTAAGTGCATATGTGATCAGAGGCAGGCACATGGGTGGGGCTGAGAGTTTATTCTTCCAGAGTCAGTAAAAGTTCATTGACAACAAAGACTTCATGTAGCTCAAGACATTTTTGTGTGTGTCATGAATTTTTTTTGTCTATTGCTACCATTTATTTATTTATTTATTTTAAAATTTTTTATTTTTAGTTGTAGATGGACAGATGGACACAATATTTTATGTAATTACGTGGTCCTGAGGATCGAACCCAGTGACTCAATGGGAAAAATGTTTCCTTTTTCCAGTGCTATCAATTTCAATCAAAGTATGTGTATTGCAGGACCAAAAACAGATGCTTCAGTTGTGTGTGTGTATGTATGTGTGTGTGTGTGTACCCACATGCACGGGTGTTTCCTTCAATTTCTCTCAATACTTCCACTCAGCTTCTTGAAGAATTAAGATCTGGTCCTTTCAAATGTAAATTAAGCAATTTACAAAATATGTATTTTGGCATATAGGCAACTTAGCTTTCCAAACAAACTGGAGTTTATTGATTCTGTGAACTGCCATCTCATGGAGTTATCTTGTGGCCTTAATTTGAGTCTCTTTATAATAGGAGGAGAATGTTTTCATTTGTAATAAGCCATGCATTCTGCTTTTATGTAACCCCACCCTCATATCTGTGTTTTTCAATGGCTAAAAGAAGTGATGTCAGTCTTAATATGCTTTTCATGCTTTTAGTTTTTCAAATCTTATTTTTACAATTTTGTCTATATTTCTTATTATTAAAACAATATTTGAGACCACAAAAGAAATTGAAATTCAAATTCAAGAAACATCCACCCACGGCCCCAGTCTAAGACAGTTCTTCACATCTACCTAAGCTCCAGGCAAGTTTTGTCACTGTGCATATGGTTTTATGGAGTTGCAACAATTCTGTAAAAATAATTTTCAAAATAATTTTTACACAAACTTGAAACTTACTTGAATGCCTTTCAAAATGTCTGGACCCGTTTTGCAGGAACCTTTTCTCTATATTTCATCCTAAATATATGACAGGAACTTCATACTTCAGAGGTGAAGAATGCATTTCTCAATCTTTCTTAACGATACTCATAGTGAAGCAGAAAATAAATACATGGTGACCGATCTCAAGGTTAATCACCAACCCTCTACATCAACGAAAAACGCACATGAATCGACTCACAGATGGATGTCTCCTTTTAAAATATTCAAAGAAAAAGTATTTCCAGCTTTGATTGTGAACCTTTTCCTAGTACTAAACTCCTTCCTAACACATGGTTTCAATTCTTGTCATCCATTTCTATTTTTCATTTTAAAAAATTCTATTTTTCTTTTCAGTGATAGATACATTTTATCGTGTCAAAATATACCAACATAAAATTTATCATTTCAATCATTTTTAATTGTACAGCTCAGTGGCGTTAAGTAAATACACACCTTTGTGCATCTATCGACAATATCTGTCTTTAGAACTCTTTCATCCTTCCAGTTGAAACCCTGTACTCTTAAACAGTAACTGCCCATCTCCCCTCCCCCCAGCCCTGGCAACCACCCTTCTATTTTCTGTGTCGGAATTGGACTACTCTAGGCACCTCATATAAGTGCAACCACATAGAGTCTGTTGTTAAGTGGCTGGCATAATGCCTTTCAGGTTCATCTCTGTTGGACATGTGTGATGATTTCCTTTCAAGGCCAAATAATATTACATAGTATGAAATACATGTTTATCTATTCATCCATCTCTGGACACTTGGGTTGCTTCCACCCTTTCGCTCTTGTGAATAATGTTGCTATGAACATGGGTATATAAAATATCTGCTGGAATCCCTGCTTTCAATTTTTTGGGTAAATAAGTATAAGTAGAATTGTCAGACCATATGATAATTCAAGGTTTAATTTTTTGAGGAATAACCATACTGCTTTATGAAAGCTGCACCAACATTGCACAGAAGTTCCCATTTCTCCTCTTAGGTCATTTCAGTCTTCCTCTCCACTTATAACTAGCGATAGCCTTCATTAAAACAATCCTTCCATCACAGTCTCTAGGCAATGCCCATGTAACAGATGAGTCTGAGGCACAGTGCTGGCAAGCCCCAGGAGAGAGCCTGGAGCAGAATGGAGCAGGCTTTATCCTAGGGGCAATCTGCTTAGGAACTCAGACACTTCATCAGAGTGTTACAAAAGTTATCAGGGAAACTGCTCTCAGGGCAGCCCATCTTGCAAACTTATTTTCCAAATTTGATATTTTACATCTCAGAACTGCTTTATGATGAGTAGCCTTAGGCCCGCCATTTGTGGTAGAGCTTTTGAAGGTCAGGGCTAACTGCCAGATGGGTCAGGCAAGAGGGTGTGTGGGCCCTGCAGGCCTCAGATAGGGAGATTCAGAGACACAAAAAGATGTCCTTTTCCCCAGATATCCCCTGAATGAGCTCCTGAGAGCCCTCCCCACTTCCTTTTGTCTTTTTAAAAAAATTTCAGCTAAATGTATTTAATATCTTATACCAAATGCTATTCAGGGTTCTCTTTGTCTTAAGGCTGGTATTTCCCAAAGTTGGTTCCTGGGATAAAAGTTCCTCAGGTGCTCCATGGAAACGATTCCAAAGCCAAGCACGTTGTGGGTTACCTGGCTCCAGGAGAGTCATAACATACATTTATACAGTAGAGGTGCTAGAAAATTCTATAGTCTGAAACCCGTTTAATTTTATTTCAGTCATACTATTCACCAAGATCTCTGTTAAAATGCTAAATAACACTAGGATAGGAATTACGAACCAAAGATAACGTCTAGCTACCTGACAACTTTCCTCTGCATCTAAATGTAGGAATTGGGAACAAGTGAAGGCAAGATGGCCTTTAAATTTTTTTCACAGCATTTAATTAAACTACTTGATCTTTCTAAGCCTTGGTGTTTTAAAGTATCTTTCAACATAAAAATAACACTTGCTCATGGTAAGAAATTCAGTGAAGTATAAAGTGAAAAATCATCCATAATCCCAATACCCAGAGATAATCACTACTAGCATGTTGAATATTTTCTGGCAATATTTTTCTAAATGGATATATACATATACACTTACATATAATGCATCTATATTCTATTTTTATAAAATGGTTAGGGGGGATACCATTTCATATTTTGATATTCCCCCACTTTCATAGCATGAGAATTCAGTTTTTTAACTGAGTGGAGCTGTCTGTGGGAGGCAGGGAAGCTGACAGGTATATGGAAAAGAAGGGAGCCAACAGTTATGTGCACCTACAGGGTGGTGGATCATTTGCCTTTGGGACCAAGGGACCTGACGTTCTGTGGGCCATTGGGTAGGGGGGACACAATTGGTGCTCCACACACCCCATGCATCTTTTCCATTGGACCTGGTGTCACCCTCTGCCTCATCCTCTGCTCTGCTTCTAATGGCCCACACCTGGGACTCTAAGCTATTGGCCAGTGGCCCTGTGAGCAGCTTTGCTTAGGCCCTGACTTGCACAGAATGGGAACTGCTTGAGTTTGTTTAGCCAATGACTAGCATGGAAGGATGAGTGTTTGTTGAGAGCCAGATAAGCTCCAGTGTGGTATTTGCATTCCAGAGCTTCCCTGCAGGATCAAGCTGAGAATGGGGCACCATTTAAATCACATTCTTGCTTGGCTTCTTCCTTGTCTCTATTCTGCTTCCCTTTCTCCTTCCTGTTTCTCCCAGGAATCCTTGCTCAGGGTTTGCCTTTGGGAATTTGACCTGAGACAAGGCGCTTTCTGGATGGTCATGTCTCTCAGAAGCAGAGTTGACAGGTTTCCATCCTAGTCCCTTGCGTAATTCCAAGGGATGCAGCAGGGAGGAGAGTCTTGGGCTGCAGGATGAGGCTGGGCCCTCCAGCTACCTGGCATGTGACTAGGACAAGGACAGGAAGGGACTGTAGGCTTCCAGAGGGATTCAAAGAATGTCCTCGCCTCCCCTCACACACATACCTCAGGAAGTATTAACCTGCATCAGTATTCCAGAGAGTAAAAGGGTGCAGTGCTCACCCTGAAGGTAAAAGAAACAACAGACACAACTCTAACACAATGGATCCCAGCCAGGGCTCCACTTACCACACAAACCACACAGCAGCACAAGACAATAGCCTCATGTGTGAAAGCCAAAGAAAGACAACTGTGGGCTCCTGCTGGGAAGCAATTGGGTCTTTCTCAGCCCACATGTCATGGCAGAGAAATACACAAACATAGGCTAGATTCATCCAGAGGAGCTTTTCTCTCATTAACCTTGAAGGACGACACCCATCCTGTCGAGGGCAGCTTCAGTCTGTGATTATAAGAGGCCAGGTTCGATGAAGCAATAGGATTTAAATAGCAGACATTAGCACTGCCAAATGTGTCTTCTCTCTTAATATGCTACAGATCTATCATAAATGCTGAGAAGTGGGTGTGCGGGAGGGGTAGAAAGGATAGGACAAGGTGCATATTGCTTGCCACTGGGTGCTGTTTGTCATTGGTGAAGGAGATTAATTTTCTTCTGACCTCCTGAGAGGTCAGCAATCTCTCTCATATGTACACCCCCCCAACACACACACATCCAATATGAGTCTTCATCTGTCATCCATATGGCAGGATCATATTTTGGTTTCAATCTTGTAAGAAGCCAGAGCACTGACTGTGTGTGTGTGTGCGTGTGTGTGTGTGTGTATGTGTGTGTGTTGTTTTCTGCTTGGGATCTGAGAATCTGAGAAGGAAGAGTGGGGACAGGCCTGGTTGTGTTGGAAGATGCAAACAGCTCTGCATAGAGACAGCTGACAGGCAGGGTCTTCTGCAAAATAACACCACGGAAAAGATGGTCCTCACTGCCATCTCAGTTGGAGTTCTATTTATGGCCGGAATGGCAGGACATTGTTTAGCTAGATGTCTGGCTGCTAGAAAGGTCTGTGGTTTTTCCTGGGGAAAAGAATACTTATGGAGACAAACATGGTTTAAACAAAGCTGCCACATGGCTCCTGGGCTGGGGCCCTGAGGATGAGGTGTCAGTCACTGAAGGAGGACCCAAGCTACATGAGGGGCTTCTGATTTCCCTCAAATTGACCTGATTAGCTGCAGAAGCACAAAAACCCTCCTAAAGAAGTTCTGCAAGGATGACAGTAGATCATTGCTAAGCTTCCTTTGTAGACAGAGCCTTATAAAGGAGACTTTCCAGCACATCATAGAAATAGGAGGCCTGTCCCTGGTCCTTGGAATTAAAGGGGAGAGGAACACAGGCTGTCCATAGGTGAAAAATAGTCATCATAATAACTGCAAATATTTAATATTGCTCATTATTCTCTACCAGGTATTGTTTTCAGTACTTTATTTATATTCGTTCACTTAATCCTCA
Source organism: Glaucomys volans (assembly GCA_020662805.1). Lineage (NCBI taxonomy): Eukaryota > Metazoa > Chordata > Mammalia > Rodentia > Sciuridae > Glaucomys > Glaucomys volans. The sequence continues at coordinate 972,586 of JAJEJO010000126.1, read as the reverse complement.
TCATAGGCTCCCTAGGGAGCTGCCATCATTATTTACATTTTCACCGACAAGGATAACTGAGATATGGTGACTTATTCAAGGTCATAGAGCCACACTTAGTGGAGCTGGATTAGAACCCAGGCAATCTGGTTTCATTCTACGCTTTTTTTTTTTTTTTTTTTTTCAGTACTAGGGATGGAATCCAGGGTCTTGCATATGCTAGGTAGGCACTCTACCACTCTACCACTACCACTAAGCTACACACACACACACACACACACACACACACTCATACACATACATTTTTTTAATTTTGGGAAAGGGGCTCACTAAGTTGTTCAGGTTGTTCTCGGACTTGCAATCTTCTTGCGTCAGATTCTCCAGTAGCTGAGAGTATGGGCGTGTGCCACCATGCTGAGCTCCAGTCCACACTTTTAACCATGGTGCTATATATGTCTTTATGAAGATGAAGAGACATTGGACTGGACAGTGGTCAGCAGTCCCAAAGGATAGGAGGGAGCCATGCCAAGAGGAAGAGAAGGAAAGGATGACACCAAGGGCATCTGATCTTGAGGAGTTCATTAATGATCAAATGGGAGAAATCACACATGGAAAAGACATGAAATGTTGACCAAAACATATAAATCTAATTGTCATTAAAAGGTAAACCATAATTCAATCCAGAGAAGAAACATAGTTGTGGAAAGACATTTCTCCCCAAGGGGGAGTCCATCTCCTTGAAAGAGAAAGTGACATTCAAATGAACCAAGTGGAGAAGACAAAAGACGATGAACCAAGAGGTTACAGAAGTTGAGATTGCTTGTTACAAGCATCAAACTTCACTTGAGTCTTGCTGTTGCTGTTTGCCACCACTAGGTCTATCTTACTCTCTCTGTAGATCTCAGTAGAATATAGATCTTTTTTCTTGGAATTCCTTTCTAATTTAGTTCTTCCCTGCTATTCTTTATCTTAATAGCTATACTAACTCTGTGAAATACACAACCTAAAATAAGGCCATGCTTGTATCACTTGTTATTCTGCATTCCTATCCTTCTTATCATCCAGCTGTACAGACACTTCTGGAAAAGCCCAGCACAGAATGAAAGGGGCAGGCATTTCTGACTGATAGTTTAAGTAGAGGGAGTTTAGGAAAGGGATCAAGAAGAGGAAGGAGATGAGGAGGGGGACGTCACTGGAAGTCACTTCAAAATAACATATATTTAAAAAGCATGCACTATGTGCCAAATGCCTGGTGCTTGGTGCCAGGAATACAGAAGACTAGTTATTGCTCACCTGGAGTGTCTGATAAAATCAATTGAAGGATAGGCAATGGATCTGGGAGCACAGAGAATGGTGCCTCTATTTGTTTCAAAAGTGCTATGAAAAGTTCCAGAAGATATATGATTTAAGAGATTACAGGAAGGAATTTGCTAAATGAAGAAAGGAGGAAGGGTGTTCCAGGCAGGGGGAAAAGCATGAGCAAAGAAGTGCATGACCTACTTGAGGCTTAGCAGTTGTCCAGGTATGGCCAGACAGAAGGCTGAGTGATGGCAGAGGAGTCAGATTGTCAAGGCCTTAGGATTCAGGGTCCAGGAGGCATTTGGATGACCCTGTAGGCCCTGGGGAATTATCAAAGGCAGAAGGATGGCTTGGTGGGATATGTGCTTTAGAGACTCCTAACAGTGGGACAGGCAGGCCAGTGAGGAGGTTATTGCCGTGGTCCAAGGGAAAGAGGATGCAAATCTTGGAAGCCAGGAGAAGGGAGGCAGACACACAAACACAGAACAGCACCTGAGGACATTTTGAAAGTTGAATGGTCCTACATTTCATCCTTCTCTGTGGTTTAAGCAATGCTACCTCCTTTACTCCAATGTTGGTACGTTTACCTTCCACCCACCTTGAATGCCACATCTTCTGCAAAGCCTGCATTGTGTTTCCAATAGCAAATGAATTCTTCCATGCTCCCCTGCTCTGCGACTGTGTTTTTCTCCCTGGGTTTCCATTTTTGATGCCCTCACATGGGTAGCAGTAAGGGCAGAGTTTTGGAAGTTTGAAAACTTGTTTTGTGCTAAGGACACAGTACTCAGTAATTGCATTTCTCTGGGCAAATCAATTCACTCCTTTAAGCCTTGGGTTTTTCATTTCCGGGAATGTACCACTGAGGCTGCAGTCAGGTATACAGAGCTGTGCATGTAGTCTAACAAGGAGAGTGAGTCAGGGGAGAGAATCAGGGGAGTTCTTAGCAATGGGGAGCAGCCTGTCAGGAGCTAGAGGCACAAAGAAAGGAAGTGGCATTTCCTGAACTCAGGAGCAAAAAACTGCCTCCTGGGAACTGGGACCACCTAGGAGACACAATTACTCTCTTCAAACCCACCCAGAGTAGATGCAGAGGATAAACTGGGTATTTCACCATACCTCTCCAGTCCTCTACCCTCTAACCCCTGATGGTGCCTACCTTTGACAGAACCTGCACAGAAGTCAGTTGGCAAGGAATTTTGGGAGGTGTAGTTTGCAAGAGAAGCACAGGGAATGGACCTAAACAGGCAACTAATCAATACAGGGCATTCACAAAAATGTCTCTGACTCTACTTCTCAGGATGTCAATGAGAATCAAATGGAACCATGTATGGGAGAACCCTTTGTAAATCACAAAAAATTACTGAAATGTGTGCTTGGATGTTGGAGTCTTGTCTGTCAGTCAAGAAAATACACATTTTACTGTTCAGTCATCCATTCTCTGCCTGTCTGGGTCTGGAGTTGAGTGTGGACTGTTTCTCTGGGCCTAGCATTCTGGGCATGTCCATTCAACAGGCTGCCATGGATGTCTGGACTGTACAAGGTGATAAGACATCTCCCAGTAGATAATGAGCTCTAGTGTCTGTTTCTAGACCTTCAGTATCAGACTAGCTTCCTGCACATGGGTGCAGTTCATGGGCACGTGACTTGGGAAGGGGACTCTCCAGCTCCTACTCTTCTTGGTAGTGAGTACCCCTGATGTATGAAGCCACCACTGAGTGAAGAAGTTCAAAGCTATTGAGGTGACAGATGGAGGGAAGAGAAAAGACACCTGTGAAAGTTCTGAGTGGCAGCTCTGCCACCAGCATCATGCTGGGCACTCTTCACATGTTGTTTGCTTCTGACAACAGAGAAGATGCTTGGGTAATGGGGCTGATGCTGTTGAGCCCTTTTTACTCTTCAGCCCCATTAACCCACATCCCCCCAAATGGATTCTCAGCCAGTCCCATTAAGACATCCTGTCAGAACTATCCCACGTCATTTGCAGAGTGAAGTGAATATCAATAAAATTGTAATGAGTAATTTTCCCAGCTTCACTGACTCTTACTGGAAATCAACCCAGCCCTCTGCTGTGGGTATTGACAAAAACTCCATTCCTCCCGGGAACTGCTTTTCTTCCACTGGGTAAATCAGAACCCATCTGAGCAGATACACAGTGTGCTAGTTTAACATGCATGGGCACATGAACAGCAGGCTTGGGAAGGGACTCTGTCCCTTCTTGGCAGTAAGCAGCCCTGAACAAAGAAAGGGTTCAATGCTTTCCATGGGGAGGTAACAAAGCAAGACCTGCACCAGGACACAGGACATTTGGCTTCCCTAGCTACCATGGGCCACTCCCGCCATGACTCCATTTGGGTTTCATTCCTTAGATAACACTGAAGTTCCCTTCCAGTTCTGACATTCTATGATTCTGAGAGTCAGAACAGGTATAGAGAGACCAGTCTGCTAGAGAGTGATACATTCAGTGTAGACCCTCGAGGCGCTGTTCATCTGCACTGCCAGGCACTCAAGAAGCAGAGAGTAGGAGCTTTGCTGGCGGTTGCTCGCTGTGGCTCTCTGACCACGGAGAGCCTGAGCATCACACCTGCTCCACGGCCATGACAGCCAGCACTGGGAGATCTGAGCTGTGAGTGACAAGGCGTTAATTCAAGGCTTAGGAAGTGTGATGGTTAGGGACCAGCCCTCCCCTTCCTGTTCTCTCCCTCCCATCTGAAAGGCTGTCAGCAGCTTTTGATAATGGCTGGCTGCTGCAGCCTCATCTCCTTCTTCCCCTATGTGGAGGTGTGGAACCAAGTATGGAGGTGTTTCTGCAGCACCTAGGCTGCTGGTTTGGAACCTGCTACCTGAGGGGAAGACAGAAGACTGCTCAGCTGCTGTGTTTGTTGGGATCCCAGCCTTCTCTTCCTGGATGCCTTGGAAAAACAGTGAGGCCCAAGTCAGGGTTCCAGAAAAGTGTGTGTGTATGTGTGTGTGTGTGTATGTGTCCTGTGTATGCATGTGCAGATATGTGTGCATGCAGGTGAATGTGCGCAGTAGTGTAGAAAGAGGAGAGGAAGACAAATGAAGTTAGCGAAGGCTTGTAAAGTTGGATTTACTGGCTTCTGGGAAACCCCAATTGGCTGCTGTTCCTCTACCCTGCCTCACTCCTTGCCAAAGCTCACATAACAAAGGGAGGCTGCAAAGTTTTCCTGGAACCAAGGGTCCAAGAGTAAGTTCTTCAGGGACCCTGTAACCTGGCTGCACATTGTTAACCTACGACTGACAGCCAGGTTGGTTCAGATGACATAGGTGTAAAGTGGATGCTCTTTCTTTCCCCTTCCCTCCTCTCTGGTCTTTCTGGCTGAAGTTGACTTGGTTGAAGAGAGGGTCTGATCAGACTATACATGTTACAAAGTTAGTGCTTATTGCAGTGTATTAAAGTCTTTACCTGATCAATTTTTCTTATGAAGTGAAGTCTAGAAAGTGGGGCTGTTATTCCATTTAATGGAAGAGGAAACTGAGTCCCAGAAAAGTACTTGTTCAAACCCAGTCTGTCACTCCATCCCAGGATCTCTATCTCCTGCATAAGGGATAGTGGCTTCCAACATGATCCTGAGAATGCTATTAATGGTGCATCTTCTCTCCCCTTTCCTCTGTGCAATCTGGAAAAAAGCAGGTGTGAGGCCAGAAGCAGTTATGGTCTGCCTGGCCACAGCGACATGTGATTATCACATCATTGGAGGTGAGGGCATCCACTGAGAAGACATCCACTGAATTCTACAATTATTACTGCCTGAGAAGGTAAATTGTTCCTTTCCTTTTAGAAGCAAACATGAGACTGGACCTGACATTGTGTGATGTGGTCTTGAGCAGATTCTATTTCTACATACTTCACTCTGACTTCAGTATCAACTTGCCACATCTTCTGTAAGACATAGTAACCAACACTGAATTGCAGTATGTGCTTTACATGTTTTTGTCCCTCCTCATATGTCTAGGGATTGGTACAGAATATCCCTTGATTTAAGGGGAGGAAGCTGAAGAGAAAGAGCAGAAATAAATTGCCTAGAGTGCAGACCACTGAAACTCATGGAGCTGGGTGTTTTAGTCAGCTATTTCACTACTGTGACTAAAGGATCTGATCAGAACAATTATAGAGAAGTTTATTTGAGGGCTCATAGTTTCAGAGGTCTTAGTCCACAGAAGGCTGGCTCCATTCCTTGGAGCTTCGGGTGAGGCAGAACATCAAGATGGAAGAGTGTGGCAGAAGGAAGCAGCCTACATCATCAGGAAGCAGAGAGAGACTCCACTCTCCAGATACAAAATATATACCCCATAGCCATGTCCCCAGTGAACTACTTCCTCCAGTCACACCCCACCTGCCTCCAGTTATTATTCAATTAATCCTATTAGGGATTAATTCACTGATTAGGTTAATGCTATAACCCAATCATTTCTCCTCCAAACCTTCTTGCATTGTCTCATATGTGAGCTTTCGGGGGATATCACATCTAAACCATAACACTGGGATTCAAATCCAGGAATGGTGGATTTTTTCCATTACTTTTTTTCCATTACTGCATGTACCAACCACCCTGTCCTTCCCAAGGTGCTCACTCACATTCTTTTACTCACTTCCCTGTTCAGGCACAGGCAGTGTGCACACTGTTTTTGATTCCATACCCCTAGCACAGAGCCCCTTCCTGCTCATCCCTGGCATGTGTATGAACAAACCCAAGACACACACCTGAGATAAGGTTCAGGGAATTGACTTGACTTGACTCCAGGCACTAAAGCAGCTCCAGGTCCTGCCAGTTTCCTGGATTCCAAGGCCTCTTTCCCTTCTGCCCCCAGGCCACATTGCTAAATATATCCCCGCATGAACCCATTTACCATCTGTAGCTAAAATGCCTCTTGACTCCTCTGAGCCAAGATTAGAAGTCCGTCTAAACGTCAATGATTATTTCATCGGCTAAAAGCAAATTGATCAAGCTCGCCCTCCCTGCAGACTAAGGAGGCTCTCAGTCTATTTGTAGCTCAGTCTGATGTGCAAGAGGCGGCCGCTCTGAGTGGAGGCTGCCTGCTGCTCTCTGTACCGACAGTGTTTGCAGAGTGGATCATTGATGTGCTTAGTCTGTGATCAGCAGATACCGTGGTATAGGTCTGATGGGCTTCTTAAAGCGGACCCAGGTTATCTTCTCAACAAGCTCTGGTGCCTGTGTACCCTGCAGGACCCCACTGCAAGGTTCCCTGGGGTGGGGAACTGATGTAGGCTGACATATCACCAATGTCCTGCAGACCTTTACCACAGTGGACATTCCAAACTGCTCACAAAGAGGAGTCCAAACTAAAGAGAGTCATTGAAAAATGTTCAGAAACACTCCCAATTGCACAGCACCCTGAAGGGTTTGGCAAAGACTTTGTTGTGAATGAAGAAATTAACCAATTTGAGTGGGAAAAAAAATGCACACAGAGGAACGCAAAAAGTTTTCCTTTCTAAAACATTTCACCAGAAACTAAAAAGAAAAAAGGTAAGAGCCAGAGAGAGACTTGTCTTTGCTTCAGTAGATATTTTTTCTTTTTCTTCTTTTTTTTTTTCTAATTTTAATTTTGTTTTTCTTTGTGATCCCAAGGTTCTCACCTCCATGGAGTTTCCAGCTGCCTCCTTGGAGCTGAATAATACAGTAGCCAGCCCAGCAGAGACAGCCCATGGCTAGGCAGGAGGCTCCCAATACACAGAGAAGAGATTTTTCATTTCATACATCATTTAAAGCTTGCTACAGTGATTTACCAATGTCAGCCTGTCTTTGGAGTACAAAAAGAGAAGAAAGAGAAATATGCATGCTTCCGTTGTGTAACAGGACTGGGATCCTAGGAGAGCAATGGAGGGAAGGAGGTGGGCTGGGTTTTATTTCTTGTCTAAATGCTATGAAGAAGTCAAAGACTGCCCAGCATTAAGAAGAAAGAGAATGAGAGGACAGTGGTTTGTGTCTCACAAGGAGGTATGACTTCCCTTTCCACCTGTCCTGGACAGGCAGAGGAGCTTCTGCCCCACAGCCTGTGTGGTCTTCTCCTTCACAGGTCCTTGCACTTGGATCCAGTCTGGACCCTGATAAGGTTTATCTTCCCAAATCCTTACTATTGTCATGTTATTCCCTGTGTAAGTACCAAAAATCTTTTCCCAAGGGAAATTGAGTCATTCCTTGTGAGCCATGCTAGGACCTCAGGATCTATGTTTCTGACTCCCTTCCCACTAAACCTGGACTCCTGTAGATCCAGGTGACTCAATGTGCTGTACCCTGCATGCATTAACCACCAAGCTACCCGTGCAGTTGTTCTCCAGCCTGGGCTACTCTTTCCCTTCTCTCCCACTGATAAAATTCTTTCCAGGACCAGCCTGACACCCACAGGGACCAACCCAGATTTCTGCGCTTATTCATGTCCCCAAACTTCCACAGCACTTCCAGCCAGCAATGATTGAATTAGATAATAGATAATAATAATATTACATTAGATACTAAAACATTTCTTGGAGTGACTGCTGAGTGCCATGTGGTTTATGCACAATACCTCTTTCTGCTCTCAAAGTAACCTCACCAGGATGTGCTGTTAGTGTTTCCAGGTGGGGGAAGTGGAGGCTCAGTCTGTCTTAGGTAATTATTTAAAGCTACATTCAGCTAGGATGTAAGTAACTTGGCCAGAATCTGAACTCAGACTTTCTGTCTTTTTTTTATGAGCCTTTAACCACTATTTTTTACTGCCTCTCAGTCCAGTATTACTTCTAAGGTAATTGATTTTTAGGTTTTAGTTTAGTTCCGCAATAAAACTATGGACTCCCCAAGGATGCCACGCAAGTCTTATATATCTGTATCCCCTAGCTAGATATGCAATAGGCATTCAATATAAACTTGACCATGCATTGATTGGTCGGACAGCTCCCAGACTCGGACACTTCTCTCTCTCTTCTCATTATGGAAAGGCCTGAGTAACACAGCTCTCAGGGAAGGCTGGGGGTGGGGTGGATGAGCATAACCAGTTTCTCATCAAGAGAATCTCATATTGGACTACTTTGAATAAATCAATCAGATGAACATTAAGCACGTACTACTGCATACTGGGCATACAGAGGATGGGGGAGAATTGAAAACCTTCTTGTTAGCAAGATTGTAAAGCTCCAACTGGAGAAATATGCAACAAAGAGCAAAGCAAGGAGGCCTGGATGAGTACAGAGCATGAGAAAGGGGGATTATAGGCCCCTGCAGTTCCATGCAGCTCACTAGCAGGGCTTCAAGGCAGCTTCAGGAGAAGGTGGGGCCAGTGGAGTTTTGAGGATGGGTGACATTGGCCTAGGTAGAGAAAAAAGGAGTCATGAGACTTACAATCATGAGAAAGAGAATGACCCTGATTTATCACCCTGCCTCTGTAGTGACTGTGCCAGGGCAGGATTAGTATCTAATAAATCTTTGCCACTGTTCCTAAGGGCTCCTGAGCTGGTACCTGCTCAGTCTTTCTTTATAGGTTGATCAGGAGGGTAAATCTGATAAGGTAAAGTGCACAGTGGAAGCTCTATGCACATGTATCATATGTATGGTTTGATCATCAATTGTCTTTGATGCCATTGGTGCCTGGCCTTAGTTAGAACAGGGTTCAACTCTACTGTCTCAGCCCATGGGCTGCTAAAATGGAATAGCAAACACTGGCTTATAAACAACAGAAATGTATTCCTCACAGCTCTGGAAGCTGGGATGTTCAAGATCAAGGCAGAGTCAGTGTTTCGTGAGGGTCTGCTTCCTCCTCTCTACTGACTATGTTCTTGCATGGTGGAACTTAGAGGGAGCTGCATGAGGTTTCCTCTACAAGGTCATTAATCCCATTCATGAGTGCTCCACCCTTATGACCTACTCACCTTTAAAAAGCTTGCTGCTACCTAATACCACCACCTTGAGGGGTAGATTTCAACATACCAATGGGAGGATATGTAAACATTCATTCTATTGCATCTACATGTGGCAATCTGCTTATGATGAATATGAGTGACCCTCTCTCTTCTTTTTCTAGCAGGACAAAGTAATAGCCTTGGAAGTTAAAGGCCTGAGAAGTGGCTCCCAGCCAATGATAGATGGGGATGATAGATAAACACTCCACTTCTTTGCCCCTTTTGGGATAATTCTGAGGTCTGTTCTGTGCAGAATGAAGTCCAGCTGCCACTGTGGTGACTTGCCAGTAATGAACATTTTACTGGTTGCCTTCCCTCCCCTTCTTCCTCCTCAATCTCCTGCAGTGTCTCCAGGGATCACCTCCCACATGAATCACTGGCACTGGAATTATGGAGTCTGTTTCTGTGAGGAACCAAAGTAAGACAATAATTGTAGAGATAAGCATATTTGATAATAGGTTCCTCAAATTGTCCAAATGGGCCCTGCTCAGGTATAGTAAACCAGGTCAACTCACTCCCAACATCTAGACTCAGCACTAAGCATCCTACAAGCTCTTTTCTCCCCATGGAACACTCATTCTGATGTCTGGCTCATCCACCCCCTTCCTTGTCCCACTCTCAACTAGAATCATAAAGTCCATGAAAGCAGGGACTGTGTCACACTGAGTCCTTACTGTAAGTTCCTTGCACAGAATGGTGCTCAATGAATCATCTTTACATTGGATTGCTAAGCAAAAAGCCTTCTGTCCATAGGCAACTCATCCCTGTACCTTTCTCTGGCTTCTAAGGTGATGATCAGTCCCAAAGACATAGAGTTCACTACGTCTTGTAATGGGTTCATTATTTTATTTACCCTGTTGCACCAGTCCTAAGTGACCTTTCAAATGGTCTCATGTACATCCTTGCTGAAATCCACTGCAAATGCCCCTAAACTGTCCTCTGATCCTGAGGAAAGCTCACTGGGTCCATGGGAAAACTGGTAACTCCTTTGAAACTGGGACTAAGGACACATGATTAATTAGAAGGAGAGTGGGATAGTGTGTGGACAGGTGGTTATGTCCCAGGGAAGGGCTCCTGACCATGGTCCAAAGCCACAGCGTACATTCTCCCTGCCCCAGCCTCATTTTCACCACTCTTCTCCTCCTCCATTCTGTAGCAGTATGGCCCACACTGAACACCCTTCTTAAGATACTGAAGCAGCTTACAACACCCACTGGACAATTGATCCAGAAGATAACTGACTATTTCTGAGGATATAATTATCAAAGGCGGCACCTGAGCCAGACTGGTTTCATGCCTGGGGCAGAACCAAAATGCTAAACTGAAGCTGGAAAGCTCTTCATGAGGCTTCCACCCCTGGCCTTAGAGATGCAAGCAAAGATAACCCCTAGGGATAAATCACAGGGCACACCGTAAGAGGCGAATGACTTGGTAGAATGCAGGCTCCCGTCCAGACCATGCCACCAACCCAACGGCAGGCTCTCCTGGCTTCACCATGCCCTTCAGCTGCCAGGCTTGGCAGGCCCCAAATTGGATGGACAGATGCTCCCTCTGACCTCTCTTCCAATTCTGCTCACAGTCTCCATCTATTTGCACAGATCATTCGAGAAGGTAGCAGCAAGCATATGAGCAGGAACTCCAGGAGGCCTTGAGGCAGTCCACCTCCTGCTGTGACAAAGGAGGAAAGCTGCCCAGAGCATATGCTGGCACACATCCTCGGCCACCACCCACCTCCAAAGTAGATGCTCAGTTGAGGCCTTAGCTCGCTGCCCACCAAATGTGAAATTCTGCAGGGAACAAAGCGGGGCTTGCAGCCTCGGTGCTGCACAGGCCATACCATGCTTGTGGTGGGAACTGGGAAGTATGTTCTCTAATCAGGCAATGGGGATTAATCCTTCCCCCACCACATCTCAGAGAGAGACTGGACCAAAACTGTTCCACTTGGCCTTTAGCTGCATGGATCCTATTTTTCCAGATAAGCAGGCCTTCCCAGGCCCTGGTAATTGACTTGGAGTGAGCTCTGTGGCAAGATGCAAAAATCAGGAGCATCCATGGAGCCCCTTTGATAAAAGAAGCAGGTGATGCCTAAAAAGTCCAAATGGACTCTTCAGGAGTAACTCATCCCTCAAACAGCTATGAGTTGTCACTCAGGGCATGCTAAGCCTCTCCTGTCTGCTCTGTGCCTGGATTTGGGCCATGTGTCAGGAAGGAAGAATGAACACATCAGGCAATCCCCTTGTCACATCATTTATAAATGAGTACATAGTAGAGAGCCCTGTGTCCCTAGAATGGAAACTAGATCTGCCTTCATTGTACAAGGTCTCATCAAGGGCCTGGACCCTAGAGACATGATTGGACAAAGAACCCTCCAGTGCCCACCTCCATGGAACAAGCACCACTTGAACACTGTGCTATTAGGGAGCATGCTCTGGAGTCATTCAGGGAATTCCCCTATTAGATTGGGTGGCTCAGACCACAGTTCCCCAACTTTGCATTTTAAGCAGAGAGGAGCAACATAAACACCCATCCGAGGTATTCAGATCTTGATACCTTTAAGAAAAGTTTTTTTTAGTGTTCAGGATTCTTTTTCTGTCTCCCTCCTCTTCCATCCACCCTGGCCCTGCCTGGTTTCCATCTCTCTGTGTGTGGGCACTTTCTTGCTCAGTGTTGCCAGAATGGTTTTGAATATGAATGAGAAAGTCAATTTGATACTGGTCTGCTTTCCTTTTCTGGGTGTGCTGAATAATACCTGAACAACAACTGTAGTTGTTTAAAAGTTAGCCCGGCTCCATGGAGACCTCCCAGACACCCAAGTGAGGGCCAGCATTCATGAGCTGGTATCAAGTTCTTAAGTAGCCCAGAGGTCACATCCTCTTTCCATAATCCTATAATGGAAAATTAAAGTAGCGTGCTCCGACAATGGTTACGCATTCCAGTGTGAAAATTAACAAGATTCCCCCAGAATCCATAACTGATACATCTTTGTTCAGCCAACTAACTTGGGTATAAATTGTAGCTTTTTAGGACGTCTCTGTCAAAAGTGTAATATATCATAGAATAGTGGATACAAGTTCAAAAGTACATATAATAATATAATTAAGATAGCTTGACAAGAATGTATTTTAAAAGTATAAAATACCTGCAGGTATAATAGCTTCATAAAGTCTGTCAGATTTACTTCTGCTGTGAAGAAATTTAAAATGTTTTACTTTAATGTGATGCAAATGAAGGCTGAGGTATGCATATAACACAGTCCTTAAAAAATAGGTAGAGGGAAAAGAATAAAAGTCAGATTCAGGCCAAACAAGACATTCAACTTTGCAGGTGATGGATAATAGATCAAGCAAACAGATTAGGGAGCTACGCTGTGCTGTTTATAGAAAACACCAATTTCACATTCCCTCCCTTGTTGGCTACAGGAAAGTACCTGTTTTTATTCAAAATTAATGATTCCCTCTGTACATTTTTCTTTTTGCTCAAAAGGTTCAAACATAATTCCTGTTTAAAGCAAAAGCAATTTTTATATAATTACCAGCTCATGGAAAATTATTTTTCAACCTACTAAAAGCTACAGAGAGGGGTGAGTGAGTCACACCCCAGCACAAAGGCCTCTGAGACACTGCCACACACTCAAGGACCAGTTGCCTCCAGACGAGCAAGAATCAAAATCTCTGTGCACATCATCCACATACTCAGCAATGGCATCCTTAACTTGGTTACCTGGGTGCTTGGACAGAGGTGCTTTTTTAATCAAAGAAACACTAGTCATCTGTGTAGTATAAAAGACAAGATGGTATGAAATTGTACTATTAATTCAATCAGCAAGGCCATAAATTGGAACCTCTAAGTCACTTCCCACCTTCAGCTCCCCCCCCCAAAAAAAAATCCCTATGGAATCCTATTTCTCCATCCTGGTGGTTTTCACTATCAAGATTAACTCAGTAATGCCCACATCTTCCCTTCTGGTGTAGATCTGATATGCCAAGGTGAAACAAGGGTACCTATTCCCAACCATCACTCATTAAACCCTCTGTCCTGATTGCATCTGCCAATCCTTCATTTCCTCTCGTTTTCTTTTTCCCAAATGACATCAATTTCAGATAGGATGCTGAGATAAAGTAGCGACCTGGCTTCCTGAACTCTCCTGATCTTTTTGGTCATGTTTTAGAGGTCATGGTGTACAGTGAAGTCAAAGGTATCTTCTCCCCGAGATGCAATAGAAAATCCTGGTATTTCAGCTCTGTGACCATGCTTGTGGAAAGTATAGGTGCTGCTCAAAGCAAAAGAGTGCAAAATTGGAGTGTGAAAGGTTTGCAGCAAAAGGTACATCTTATTCAGGACAAACATTTCAAGCCGGAATCACAGAGCAGCATAGTTTTAAACTCAACACTATTGGCATCTCTGTGGCCGGTGACAGCACCCGGAAGAATTTTCAAAGTAAATGTGCTTTTCACTATTATCTCATTCATTTGCATTCTGTTCCATTTGGATTCTGAATCTCGACTAGACACTTTATTTTCAGGGTAGGTCTGCATGATGGCAAACAAACAGTTTGGGAAGGAATTAGCCATATGGGCTTGGGCATTATTTTCCTAATGTGGGAACTGGGTCAGCCCTACAAAATGTTTCCTCAAATACTTAAACTGGCACATTTTCTTTGTGAGAAGGGAGGTTTGCAGAATCCAGAGTCCCAGTTGGCTGCACTTGGAATCATAGCTATAGAGTTCTCAGCCTCCAAGAGGCTCAGTAAATGTTTAAAAATGAAGTAACCTCAGAGATCACTTGGCCTGGTCTCCTCATCTTAGAGCAAGACACAGAAGTCCCGTGAGGTGAAGTGACCTGATCAAGGTGGCCCAATCCACCACAGAGTCTATGTGATGCTTCTCTGTGTCTCCTGCCTCTAAACGGGCAGAGGTCTGTGTCTGGTCTTTTCATTTCCTCCCTGTGTTTAGGAACACCCACTGCCCTCTAGGGGACCAACATCTCAATTTTTGGTCCCTTTTCCCATTCCCCCATCCTCATGTGAATTCAGAGACAATGATTTCATGTCAATCAATCAACAATAAGTCAATCAACCAGTATATTCTTCAGCACACCCTCTATTTGTGACCTGTGTCCAGGGTACAGGATCATTGGATCACTTTTTTCTCATCCTTTCTCTGTTCTTCATTCAAGAACAAAATGGAAAAGCACCAATGGGACCCCCAGGATTCCCTCTTCTCCTCTAGCAACTAATGGAAAACATAATATGGGGAATGGCACTGTCATGGGCGTCACAAGTGAAGGATAACAATATATGAAACAGACCTTTTAAGGGCAACCCATTATTTTTGTAATTTGTTTAAACAAAACCAAGTGACTCTTTAAACTCTAATTCACATCTCAGAAATACAATGCTGCTATCTCTCCCGTTTCTCTCTCTGGAGTCATAGCAATAATTTTAATGCCAGCAGAAGGCATTCGACATTAGAGGTGAGCAAGGCAGAAGACTCTGGCTTTTATCAGATAATTAAGATGCTACCAAAGTCAAACCTTTATCAACATTAGACTGAAAATAAGGTACTACCATCCAAGGGCTGTTCTATAGAGCATTCAAAGTGACAGTGTTCTGGATAAGGGTTAGCTTTTAAAAACTGTTCATTGTTTTTCAACTTTTATTGGCAATCCATTCTCATTATGCCCAATGCATTTGTCTTCATAATATGTACTTCACAATTACAATATCAAAGAGTTTGTATCTACATAATAAAGATGATCTATAGAACAGTAGAGGGAAAACATAACAACACAGTATGATCACTAATGAAATGAATACTTTGAGAGAAAGCATGGCATCCCATGGGAGAACTTGTCCCTGTATCCTAAGAAGTTAGAAACAGGCAAAGACTTGGAGGGGAAACAAATTAAATCCCGGATTCCCTGGAGACAGTGAGCACAGCATGGCACTACCTGACTTTTGTGACAGGAGGGGTGCAAAGGGGCAGGAGAGGTGACCTCAAGATGGAAATAATCACTTCAAAGTGCATTTGTTTTTCTCTCTGCCCTTCAGAACTGCCTGGCCTAAATACTACCCATTTAATAGATAATTGAAGAAGAGTTGTATTAAGAGGGACCAGCAAAAAGGAAAAAGTGGAAAAGGAAGTAGTGAGAAACTTCCTTGGGTTTGCATAAGCACAGAAGTTAGTTGTGGCACTCAGCCAAGGCAGGGCTGGGGACTCCTTGCTGGGCAGCTAGGAGGACTGGCAGATGTTCTGAATGGGACGAAGGGAAGTTGAGCAGATGTCCAGCTCTAAAAGATCATTGATTGAGCAGGAGTGCTGTCATGCTTCTTAGCTGACAGCAAGAGGCATGGATCCATTGGTGAGAAAAGTCCTTTTCCTGGACAGCCAGCAAAGAGCTGAATGATTCCTGGAAATAGGTTCAAGCAGGAAAATTGGTTCTCATCTGTACGTGTATTTATCTCCCCGTGGCTTCTGCATGTTCTAGTCAAATATGAGTGTGAATGACTGGGTTTGGTCAGTAAAGAGGCCAGGGGAGATCATCTGATTTCTGGAACCCAGTCTGTAGCCTATGTTTGTGATCCTGAATGGGAAAGTACAGTCATGTGCCTCCTAATGATGGAGACACAGTCTAGGAAATGTGTTATTAGGTGATTTTGTTGCCATGTGAACATCACAGAGTGCACTGAGATGGCTATGATGTCACTGGGTATCAAACTCTAATGGGACCACTATGGTATAGGCAGTTGACCAAAACATTATTATGCATGACAGATAAATTATTTTATCTGCCTCTTCTTCTTTCACTTCCCTCCCTAACTTCCCATACACACCCACATGCCACAGGGTCTACTCCCTAAAATCAAGTAAATTATATTTAGAGCTAAAATGATTTCAGCATCAATTGATTTAGATGTAAGCATTTTGAACTTGGCCTATTTAGAAAATTATCCCCATTTGCCATTGGGTAGCATAGCTTGTGCGCGTGCAAGTAGAATTTTGAATAGGGAGAGAACTTGTTTGAATTGTTGCTAAAATATCTCTGAGTACAGGATGGTGCAGAAAAACATAGGAGTGACAGAAACAATGTAACATAGAAGAAGCAACATAGAGTAGTATGAAAGAGCAGAGAGCTATTGAATCTATCATTCACATTTTTTATGTATAGGAAGACAGCATATTAATATAGGAGGTACAAAACAGTACAGAGCACCAGGATTGGGTTTCTCCTTAGAAATATCACCCATGCTTCTCATTTCACAGATGATGGGACCTAAACTCAAAGAGGTGGAGGTGACTTGCCTAAGGTCTTAGAGCTGGGATTAAAACCACATAGCCTGACTTCCAACGTAGTGCTTTTCCATTCCACATATGACATTTCATTCATAGAGACACAAAAGAAGATAGGTGGAAGGGAGATAGATGGACAAATAAATATTCTCTAGACAGTGTTAAGGTTTTAGACATGATTGTTTGTCTTCAGATTGAATATCCTATAGGTACATAAAGAATTCCCTGTAGGATATTTAAACTGTACTGCAAAGTTAAAAACTGGACAGTTAAAAGTCCCTTGTAGCTATTAAAATAGTAGGTAGTGAGAAGAGTTGGGATATAGGTGACTAATGGGGTTTTATCACCTCCTACCCCCATTGTATATGGATACAGAAATAGGTAGATACATATGTAGATAGACAGCATTGCATTTCTAAGCAAGACGTCCGGCCTTTTTATTCCTGGGGGAGGGAACAACTGCTGACTATTTTTCCCCCAAAATTGCATTAAAACTTGTTTTGTAAGAAAAACGAGAGGAAAAAAAAATCAATAGAGCATGAAAGGACATGAAAAATGCATTTTAACCCATATATTTTTTCTAACAGTGCAATTTTTTAAACCTCTCTAAAAAAAAAAAACAATAGTCAATGTGATTCTCAAGGAAAAAAAAATGCAACATAACCCTGAATTTGGGAGTAAAGAGGAAAAAAACCCCAAGAATAATGAAGATCTAACGATTCAACCTAGCAATTTGAAGCACAGATGAAAAATGGTATCGGCCTTGACCACCTCTGAGACTGGCAGGTCAAAGGGTACATTAAATGTGATGGGGAACAAATTTTGTTTTTGGATAGTTCAGCATATATTCATATTGAAGCTTTTAAACTTCCCAACTCAGTGGAATTACTGTGCAGGAACCAAGTGTCCCCATGTGGACCTCGCTGCCCTTCTTTTTTTCCTCCCTCCAAGAGAAATGGCATGGCAAAGAATGTCAGCCATCCCTTGCAGGGCTCAGGTGAAAAGAAAGGGGAAAAAAGAGTACAGGTTAAATGCAATATTAAAGACGATCTCTCCTAATCAGTGTATCTTTCTTCCTTGCAGCTAAGCAATCTTTGTCAATTACAGGGCATTACTCTGCAGGCCAACTGGCAATTACAATGGCATCTTTCTTCTATCACTGACAGCAAAAGGAGGAAATATTCTGAGTCCAGCCACACATAAAGAGGGAAACCAGAGCCCATTCCAGAGGTAACATACAGGGAACCTACAACCAGGATGCAGATGCTATATGCAGCTGTTATGCAAAGAAGCTCCTGTTCTCAGAGCTGATGTGTTTATTTAGACTAGTGCTAAAGCTGAGTTAATGCCAATTTCCAGAGAGGATTAATATACACTAACGTGGAATTATTGAACCATTCCACACATCTGGAAATGCACGTTTTTAACCATTTCTTTTTTTGTGGCTGGCAGCTGCGCTGGAGAAGCAGCTGATGGGGTTACTATTGCTCTCTAGGCTCAGCAGAGTAGATATGGTGCTATCAAGATGACCATAGGTCCTTCTAATGAAGACCACAGTCCTTTACCCCAAGGATCCTTTCACTACTCCTCTTTATCTTTCCCTTGTGTGAGTTTCTCACCTTCATTTTCAGGATCTTGCTGCAGTCTCCTCCATTCCTCCCCATCCTCCCACAGTCAAGCCACTTTCTGTGCAGCCATGTGGTCTCCCACAGGAATAGGAGAATCAGAAGGCTTTGGACTTCACCTCCACTTCTCTTGGTGAGTCATTTAAACTTTCTGCAGTACTGAGTGGGTCATTTGGGAGAAAAGCCCTTAGGCAAAGAGATCACTCAGAGGAATGGTAAAGGACATCTCAAGGACTCAACTGATCTCCAGAGCTTCTATCTCCAAAATCTTATACCACCAAGCCTTCTTACTGAGTGGCTGGCACACTTCGTAATGGACATTGCTCCTCCCCTCCCCCTGCCCCACCATCTCAGTCATTCAAGGAGGAAGCTATGGTGTTTATTGGGAAGTGTTGTACTTATGGAGATCCCTTGAGTTAGAAAGGCTAAAGGTTTGACTTACATTGTGAAAACAACCTGGCCACCTTACTCCTCTCTATGCCCTCTCTTGTGTCGCTCCTTTCTTGGATGGAGACTAATCCAGATGTGAAAATCATCACTAAATATCCTAGGAAGACTTCTACTTGACCTTGGCTGCTGCTGTAAGACTCATAATTACAAAGTACATGGCAATTCAAGGTGCCTACCCAATGCCAGTCATAAAAGCAGTTTATCGTGTAAGATTCTGCTGGGGGCTCTTCAGCAACTGCATGCTTCTCCCCCTTCCCCCCACCTTTTACTTCCCAGATATCCAACTGTTCAGACGGATCCCACTGAGAGAACATCAGTCAAATCGTCCCTTCGTCTCCGGTTCCCAAGTACCCTGCAATCATTTGTGCTTTTCTCCAGAAACCTCTTTCAGTGCCACATCAGAAGAGCTCTTTAAACGCTAACAAGAACCAATATTTTAGATTCTACTGCTAGGCGCTTCAGCTCAAGTCACTTTATTGTAAAATTAGATGTCATTGTGAAAAGCATAGATATAAATATAAGAGCAAAAGGCCCTTTTCTTAATGCGGAAACCAAGGTAACAATATCCTATTTTTCTTTGTCGTCAAAAAGTTCTTTATTTTTTTGATAGCTCAGCCAATATAATGCACTGCATATTTACGCTTAGCATTAAATAACTATTATGCAAAAGTACTCCACAGTAATATCTAAGTATATTTATGGAAAGCTAAATTATATTGCCAAGTTTATTTTAGACCAAAGAAGCCCCTGGGAAGGGATATTGTGTATTTTAAAGAGTAAATGTAAACTATTAAATAGAGAGAGCCTTTGTGGAGTGTAACACATTCTACCTAGGTAAATCACAGAGCAATTACACAGTAAACTTTTCTTTGATGAAGCACTGAAGTGATGACATGTAATTACTTTTCCAATGCTGCACCGTGTGTTTATCAAAATGTTAATGCAAGCATAATAACAGGCTGTATGTTTGCACCGAGAATGTCAGAGCCATCCAGCTGTCAATCACATCTGAAAATAAAATCGCAAATAAGCAGGCAGCTTGAGAACAGGAGTGACAGCCAATACTCACTCAGCTGACAAGTCCTCCGCTCCCCTCCACCAATCACAGTGTCACTGTAATATACCTAATAGGAGGAGTATATCTTTTATTAGCTGGAATGGAACCAAGTGGCATAAATGGGCTGAACTTTGTGTGTGGCTCCCCTCCCCACCTTGTGTTCTGCTAATGGGGCCTCTCTCTTGGGGGCCAGACGACCCCACCTGTTTGTTTCCTTTCTTCACAGCCCTTTGGAACAGTACCCTTGAGAAAGGCTGCAGAGCCCACAAATGGGCTGGCATTATGAATACTCAATTCAGATCCGGCTTCTTAACTGACTTGGTTCGATCAGTTAGCAGTAAACCCTGCTATGCTTTCCTTGCTTGTGGTCATGTACATAAAAAGTCCTCACCTAGGACTCTTGCAGCAATTGGCTGAGTGTGTTTTGCTTAAAGCTCTTCATGCAACTTAAAAAACAAAACAAACAAACAAACAACGACAATGAAAAACCCCAAAACCACACAAATCAAACAGGTGCCTGGTTTTGAAGAATGAGTGCCCAACTACAAGGGAATTAGGATGAATCAATCAGTCCTTGGAGAACACAAGGCCCTGCAGCCTTCCTGGAATGTGAGGGTGGGTCAAGTCTTAAATATGCCCTTGATAAGGTCATTTTCCATGATCATTTCCTTGTGTTCTGGAACATCAAGGAAATGAACACTTTGTTTCTGGAAACTTTGTGTTTGCCCTGACTCATGCCTTCTTGACTTTCTCTGAGGACACTTTTCACTGAAGGATGCTTTCAAATGCATCTAAAAATTTCCAACCACTTGTTAAAGTGTGAGCAGGTGCATTCGTCACCTTCTCCTTTAGATTATAATTACAGACCTTCTTTTTAGTATGTGGCCCATTTTGGAATTTCATCTTGTTTGTGTACAATGGGGCTGTTGGACAGGATTAAATTCATTGCTGAACCCCCACTTTCCCTAATTCACTTGCTTGGTTAACTGAACTCAGTGCAAATCATACCTACATATTTGCACTTTGCTGTTACCAAATGCTGGGATGGCTTGTCCATCCTGCCCTTTCCATAAGTATGCATTCGTAATAAGGGGAAATGCCCTTGTTCTTGGTACAAAGAGAGTGGGAAAGAATCCCAGTGGAAAGCAGAAGGTAGGGAGACACTCAGTCCTGAAGTCCATGCTTTTTGGCAATCTTATTTCCATTATTTTTCATGCCTTCTGGTGATGCCAACTAATTTTGCAAAGGCAACAGTCTGCCTAAAGCTCAGAAAAGAGCTGACTTCATCTCTTTTGGGTGACTGCAATGAGTGGAGGAAAACTTTTTTATCTCACCCTCAGACTGAAGAATGGGAGCATGTTGAGTAGCAGACTCTCAGTTCTGTAAACACTATAAAAATTCACTCAAACACAGGAACTTCAGAGATTCTGGTTTCAGAAACCATGTATTCAGAGACTCTTACCTCCTTGAATACTATCTATTGGACTGTCAATGACTGTGCAGTAGAGACAACAGACCTTTAAGATCTGTCTGCTGAACCCATCTGATAGAGATCAATGGATCTGCATGGTTCTCCTGTTGTAGCCAACACCATTATAGTAAATAGTGATGTTCCTGCTCTTATTTCAGTAATAGTAGGTAGGATTTGCTGCTTTCATTTACTTTGCCCTTCTCTGCAAAAGGATAATCTGGGGCCTAATTCCATGGCAATTGAGCAGGAAATAGGAAAACCATCACGTGCTACTGAGAATCCTCTTCCAGGTGAGGAAATGAATAGAGGGCATTCCAAACAGAGGTGCCAGTATACATAGGATCATGGATGTTATCATGGTGACCAGGCACTCTGGAATAAATACAAAGTCCTCTGTGATGATGAGATGCAGTTAAGGGGAAAGTGAGACAACTTGGGAATGCAAAACAGTAAGAGAGAGATCTTCCAACAGCACAGCATGTACAGCCATTTCCAGCCTGATTCCCACATCTCATCTAACTTCTTGCCACCTCCTCATCCTGCATCCCTATCTACCTGTGTTCCACACACACACAAGACTTAATCACTGTGATAATTCCATGGCTTTACTCATGCCATACCTCTGGATTGTTCTCTACTCAGTTCTTCTCCTGGAAAAAAAAGTCTAACACTTTCTTCAAATTTTGGAAAGTTTACTATTTCTGGGGCATCTCCCTCAATGCTCCAGGAAGAACTTATTCATTCATCTTAGCACTTACATAATACTTCTACTTTTAGCATCTGCTTCCTTACACATATACTTCTCTGTTCTCCATATCACAACATGAGAATCTCATGGACAAAGCTTTGGTTTGAAATTCATGGGCCTAACAGGGTAGATGATTGGTTCATGAAAGGTAGTCAAAAATGCTTGTTCATTTGAATTAAAGTTACAATATTAGAAATTATGCTGTGTAGGAGTCAAAAGTAGACGGGAGCAGTGAAGTTAGAGGTTTTGAATAAAAACAAAGAACTGTCTGATCATTGGAGCAATTTAGTAATTTAAGTCTCTTGAAGCCAAATACACTCTGTCACTGCAGGAGTTAAAGTAGAAGATGTCAGGCCACCTGGAGAGATGCACAAATGACCTCAGTGATCCTTATGATATGTTTCCACTTTAAGACTGTGAAGTGTTTAGCTTTTATGGATTAATAAACATACTGAAATCTACCAGTTAGAAAAAATTCTCTAGTATTATATTTCTCAGCATGTATAGAATTCATTTGTGGAACTGCTTAGAAATCTTTAGCTCCACCCCTAGAGAATCTGTTTGGTGTTGGTGAGGTAGTCCCTGGGAATCTGCATTTTAAACAACCCCTCCAGGTGATTCTGTGGGAAGTAACTCTAGGATTATCATGGAAGACATGTTGTTCTAGAGCATATCAATCAATGAGGCCCAAACCTCTGTTATTCAACACATCTTTCTTAATGTTGACATGGAGATGACCCACCTGCAGGTGTCTCCCAATTCATGTGTGTGAACAAGTTATAAGTTTATAATTTGGGCTCCAAACTAACAGGGAAAACTGCAAGTTGAGAAAACCTGATTGCCAGGAAAAACACACTTGGAGAGTTCTGAGAATGACTGGGCAGGTTCATGACAGATACATGCTCAAAAATGTCACAAGTCTTGCATCTCTGAAGTCAAAGGCAAAACAGCCCCCCATGGGGTTAAACAGCAAATGTGCAAGCAAGCCAGTACCATGACCCAGGAAACTCATCAATTGACCCACTAGATGACAGGTTCTGAGGCATCTTCCTAGAGAAAAGAGACAAGGAGCTTTGCCAAGATTGTGGGAGAGCTCGAAGGTAATGATGTCACCTCTCAGGAGAGACTAATGAAATAGAAAAGGTCAAGGCCTCTAGAAAGGCACAGCAGCCATATTTCAGCACAGAAGAGGAGTGGTGGCAATGGGGCATCTTCAAATTAGACAAGTGACACATGACAATGTTTGGAGTTGAGAACTTAGCCCAACACTTGGTGAATAAAATGTTGGGTGAAGGAACAATATGTGAAAACGTTACTGAACATACAAAACAATTTCGAAATTCTACAAATTTGATATTAGTACAAAATCCCTGCAGATTTGGATTAGTGACAGGAAATAGGTTCTTTTTTTTTTTTTTCAAAGAATGGTAAGGCCTTGTATATGCAAGAGAAATCTGATGCCAATGAATGGTTATAGGTACTATATTCTTCATTCTTGGGCTACCTTTTCACTTTCATTTTGACATTTCAACAATGAGAAAGATTCCAAATGCAGAAGTATGTCAAATCCGAAAATATTCACTTTCAAGTATAACTAGATCCCAAAGTAGGAATATGGTAGGCAACAGAAGGAATCTCAGTATGGTGACATCCACAGCGTACATGTTGGGTTCAAGATCAGCACAGACTTCCAGAGAAAAAGAGAAGGGTGGCAACAGGAAATCAAAATGTGTTCTTGACATGGATACACTGAGAAACTTTCTTGTCAAATTTATTGACAAAAGTATTGAATTTCTAGGAAAGACAGCTTAAGTAGCAAACATCCTAGAATCTCAGCACACCTAAGATCTATTTAAGTTTTGTTTTCATTGTTTGTGATTACCAATGATCATATTAATCACTACCACCATTATTGCCAACCTCATTATCATTATCATCATCAAAATCCTTCTTCCAACTGAGAAAAAGCCAGCAATACTGAATTGGCCTTATTATTTTCTTGCAGGTAATTCTTTTGGGGTAATGAGGAGTCTCTTCATTTCAGAATCAGACGGCATTAGTTAGCAGAAGGCCGTCATCTGGCTTCCACGTTATGTCCGGTTGTATGCCTCAGGCATGCCCCATTGTGCTGTCTAATTCTAGGGTACTTTGAAAAGAGGTTTCATTTTCCTATTTGGTGACAAATGCTTCATCTAAAAAATTGTGAGGCTCACGGAAAGGCATGATTTTACCATGGTCTGACTCCACAGATGATGAGTTATTGAGCCAAATCAGTAAAATGAGAACTGAAACTAAGGAAGTTTCTTTCCTTTCCATGTTCAATCTGTTTCCCACTTTAATTTTGTGCTCTCTTCCTCTCCTGCCCTTCCCTAGCTCAAAATCCTGACTCCATTATACTCGTTCCTATTTGCTGTCCTTTGATACTCTCGCCTGCATCATTCTCATGCTAGTTTTAGTGATGATGCTAAGTGGTTTTGACTCATTGATAGCTTTTAGATGGTGGTGCCAATCCAGTTCTGAGGGAGGGAGCCAGATGCAAACAAGGCAGAAATGTGTCAATGTCCAAATAAAGCCCTAAATGTATGAATCCTGAGCACTACTCCCTCCATGATGATAATGTACTCATTAATGTCCATTTTCAGCAGCCCCGTACTGCCCCTTCAGAATCTCACCCCAGATCTAAGTGCATGGATATTTCATTTACTGGCTTCATCTGTACTGCCTCGCCCCCACTGTATCTCCTACCAGTGCCGATAAAAGAAGACAGCTCATCAGATAAGAAGTGGGTTTCGTTTTGCTCACTAAACACAAACTTTTTCTTAAACTGAAAGTCTTTTGTTGGAAAATACAGCCATGTTTCAGTGCTACATTCCAAAACAGGTGTTGGATAATTCTGTAATTAGTATGCACATCTAACTCCATGCAGCCTCTGTTGATCTCTCAATTATATTTAGCTGGGTCCTCTGAAGTTTGCAGTAGTTAATTAGAGCATTATTGAAGAGTTGGGCTGGAGAGCCAAGCTCTACAATCAGTTGACAGCTTGGTCCCATGGCCTAAGCATCAGGCTGGTCCTTGACTGGGGAATGCCAGTCTGCAGGGTGACCCAGTGCCAGGAGGGGTTAGATTGTCCTTTGAATAACATCTGGAGGGAGGCCTCTTTTATGGGCAGAGAATAATGGTCACATTCCTTATTCTGTCCCATCCTTGACAGGAAAATTCACATTCCAGTGGTGATCAGTTTCAGAAATGTCTCCTCAGGGGAAAAAAGAAAGCTTCAGTGTTCAAGAAAAAAAAGATAATAGTTCTGAGTGGGTTGAGGGAAGTCAAAATCTAAGGTTAAGACATGAGTTAGGGATTGGTCTCCCTGTCCCACACTGCTTCACCTTGACTGCCCTCCCAGATGGAGGGTGCATGTAGGGATCCATGCAAGGTGAACTGCACACAGAATTATAGGAGGTAATTTGGAAATGATAGCTTCTGAATAATTGAGGTATCATGTCATCTGCAACGTCTGAGTCTGACTGTCCAAAACTCCTGATAATTGCCCAGGTTTCATTCTGAATGTAGCTCAAGAGGATTAGAGCAAGCATGCATTCATCACTTTAAGACTAGGAGACAAGCGTGTCCTGTCAGTGGAACGGTAGGGAGATGCTTTGGGGATTGGAGACTAAGGAGCAAGGAGCATTACTGATTATGGTCACGGTCAGTGCGCTTTCCAAGGAGGATTCTCCTTTCTGCCCAGGTATAGCTTCTGTGCTGTTCTTTTTCCAAATTCACGAAGTCAGATGGGTCACTGCTCTTTTCTCCTTAAGCAGTGAGGCACGTATTCTGTAACCCATCCGTCACCACAAGAAGCAGATGGGAGTGAGAGGGATCTGGGCTCACCCACTAACTGAGTTTTCATTTCTCAACTCCTCCTCCCCTCTCTTCTGGGGGTCCCCAACATGCTCAGGAATGTCAAAACAACAGAATGACACACGTGGCTGAAATTATGTTTGAAATTAACCAAATATGGAGGATGAAATCAGTACAGTGGGAAGAAGGCCTGCATTTGCAAGATCTAATCTCTACTCAACCACAAAGTGACATTGTGTAAGCCATATTACCATCAATTAACCAGAGGTGAGGTCACCCCTGTCCCTGGGGATGGAATGAGATAGCATGGTACAGGAGGAAGAGTAGGATGGAAACAGTGGTCAGATGGAATAGGCTTGACTTCTATCTTGACTCTGTCCAGGAGATCCAGGGCAAATCCTGTATTGATGTGGATATAAATTCCTTTCATCATAAATAAGAATCAGAGGAGGACCCATTCCATACTGCCCAGTACTCAGGTGAGAATTACATGTGATAACTACGTGAAACTGCTTGGAATCTACACAGGGAGATATAAACAAACACACTACATTCTGGAGTGAGGGAGTATATATCATTAAGTGGCCTGAACTGATTGTCAGGAAGCTAAGGAAAAAATTCTGAGAGTTTGGGAGGCTAAACAGCAGCCACAAAGGCTGACAGTGCAGAGTTCTCAGGGGCCTGAGAGTCTTTGAAGTGAGGGAGCTCGTTTTGGCTCTTCCACCTCAGTCCCACTCTGCTGTGCTGTGAATTTCAAGGGCCCTTTCTAGATCCTTCCTGCAGCAGGGAAGAGTGCAGGAGAGCTCACCCAGAGTTCTGGGACTTCTGTCTTGATTACCATGTGCTGCTCTCTCCTTCAATAATCATTCTTTTCAGAGGCTAGGCCAGGGGCTCTGAGTCAGGTACTCGACTCCAACTGTTTAACCTACCTGAAGACAGGATGTGAGGTGGAGGCTCTTTCCAGGTCCTCCCACCCTAGGATGTACCATTTTAGAATTCTGTGGTTCCCAATCAGAAGTTCAATAAATAGATGATAATTAGACTGTGTGTACCCACTGAGGTTCACAAAGTGACCTCCTTCAGCTCCACGTGCACAGCATTTGAGCACTGGCTTCCCAAGCAGCAGACTAGGCTCTTGAAAAGCAGCACCCATTCCTTTCACATACACAGTTGTTCAAGTGGATTGAAGTTCACTAGTGAATTTATTAGTGTACAAAGGGACCTGTATTATACTTTTTTGTGTGTGCTGATGTTCATAACACATGCCCTATGGGGTAGTATTTTAGTCAGCCTTTACACCCATGTGACCGAAAGACAGGAAAAAAACAATTCAGAGGAGGAAGTTTAATTGGCTCACATATTCAGAGTTCTCAGTCCATTGATGGCTGATTCAGCTGCTCTGGGCCCAAAGTGAGGCAGAACATCATGGCAGAAGGGTATGGTGGAAGAAAGCAATTTGGGACGTGGCCATCAGGAAGTAGAGAGAGTGCTCCACAAGGACAAATATGTACCCAAAGGCACACCCTACCTGGCTACAGTTACCACCCAGTTAATCCATTCAAGTGGATTAATGTACTGATCAGGTTAAGGCTCTCATAACCCCATCATTTCTCCTCAAAATTTTCTTGCATTGTCTCATGCATGAGCTTTTGGGGACAGCTCATATCTAAACCATCACAGGTGGACAGAGAAGGCCTCATCATTCTCATTTTGCAGGCAAGTGAACTAAAGTTCAGAGACATCAAAATCCCATATCTAGGTAAATGGTGGAGCCAAAACCTATGTTTGCTTTAACAGATTTACTGAAGTATAACTGGCACACAATGAACCACGTGTATTTAAAGAGGTCTGCAATGTGACAAGTTTTGACACGAGTACACTCTCAAAACAATGACCACTGTTGGGGTGGTCCGGACACTCTATGGTCTCTTAAGATGGCACCTGGCGGTATGCCAGTTCTGCTGTTGCCACAGAGTAAACAAGTGTATCTTTGCGAAAGTTATTCCTATCGGTTGGTTGTAAACTGGCCACACGTGTGTCCGGTTCGTGCTTTAAGCCTTTGTCTATGCTTGCCCATGCTTGCTTCACGTGAAAGTTCTGTGATTGGTCAACTGAGGGTATGAGAGAGAGAGAGAGAGAGAGAGAGAGAGAGAGAGAGAGAGAGAGGAAGAAGGAGGAGAAAGAAACGCGCGCGCAAAATAAAGAGCTGCATACACATTCCCTGGATCGTGTCTTTGTTGCGGGCGACAAGAGGACGATAGACCACAATGACAGTGAGCATGTCCGTCATCCCCCAACACTTTCCTGTGCCCCTCTGGGATCCCTCTCTGTTGCCCACCCACTTTCTCTCCCCACAGTCCCCAGCAAGTACCCAGAGATCTGCTTTCTGTCTCTAGAGATTAATTTGCTTTTTCTAATACTTTCCATAAGCGGAATAACAAAGTATAAACTCCTTTTTGTTTGGCTTCTTTCACTTAGCATAATTATCTTGAGAGGCATCGCATTACTGCACAGTATCTGTAGCTCATTCCTTTCTGCTCTTGCTGAGGAATAGCCCATTGTGTGGATGTGCCATGATTTGTTTTGATTTGATGTCCAAGGACTTTTTTTTTAAAGCTCTTCTTAGAAAAAAGGAAAAGGGGGTGGGGAGGTCAATTCCCTCTTCTTTGCTCATGACTGTAAATGATTACAACTCAAGTCTCGTTTATCAAATATTTCCTGATGAAATGGACAAACCCATTAGAGGCTGCATCAGGGTTTCTGCATGCACAGTGCAGGGAGGAATCGTCTCAAGGAGATTTTATTGGGACCTGCATAACAAGGTGGCAGCTTCTTTGCTTGTAAAGAAGGAGGACTCGCAAAGGCATAAACAATAGAGAACTTTGCAAAAATTATGAGAGCAATTTAAGAGTGGATAATTAGATATCTTTTGCAGGGTGTTTGGGAAATTAAATTAGCTTTTTTTTTTTTAAATGAAGGTTTGTGGGGATCACTTCATAAAAAATATTGCTGGGACTGATTATTTTTCTAATATTCTTCGCTTTTCTTCCTTGCATATCCAAGGAAGTGGCACTTCTAGCCCTTAGCTCTGGCAGCCAATCATAGCCTCTAATTGCATTCACTGCATAAATTGTCAGTGTCATGAATAATAAAATTAGTTTAAATAAACCCCCAGCCACAATCACAAATAACTATCTGGTGGAGGATCCTGCATCCTTTCATTCTAGGGGAAAGGATCAGTGTAATCTCAGTAGTTAAATTCTTGAATTAAAATGAAGATATAATTATTAGCAGAGGGAGAAGGACCAGAGAGATGAGGGTGGGAGTGAGTGGAGAATGATTTGTGGCATTTTGCAGGTTCACAAAAGAGAACTGGCGTTGTCACTGCAGTCTTTAGAGAGTGCTGCACGTCTATGACAGGCAGCCCTGACTGCAACAGGAGCCAGGAAGGGCTTCACTGGCCATCGTGGAGATAGAAAGAGCATGGGCCCCAGCGCTGAGCATTCCTTTCCATGTCCTGCTGTGGCCTAATATGATCTCTCCAGATGGCATCCAGCAACCCCAGTCTATTTCTGGAAACTCCACATGCTGGTCTGGCACAATGATTTTCCAATCTGCTGGTCAGTTTCAACCCGATCTCATCAAGAATTTTGCCATTTAAGAGCAACTGAATCCCTAACTTTCCCACCCCCTGGCTGTGGACAGAGGTGTCTGGACAGGGTATCATGGGAGTTCCTGATCAGGCTCTGTTGGACAAAATGACTGCACATCCTTACCAAGGGCTCCAGGGGATTTATTTTGATGACCATGCAGCTTCTGTTTCTCTCTTCCTTTGTAGACCCTGCTCAAAAGCTCTGTCTTCTGCAGAGCTACAGATAGTAAAATGTGGTCAGTGATCCTGATGGCTAAATGGAACACCTGCCAGACCAGAGCACCCTCTCATGTCACAAGGACAACTCTGATCCCTCAGGAGCCTGCCCTGTGCCCCCAGCATCCTCCTGATTACTTTTCTTAGCATTGCTTCATTCAGGTCATGTGATATTCCCAAATACAATCCACTCCTTCAACCCTTACCCCAGCTCCCTGACGGGCGTCAATTCTCAGGCTGGTTCTGGCTCCTTCTGTCCCCGACTCCTTCTGTCTCACTGCATTTTTAGGCCCACTCTGCTGACTTTATTTAATGAGGTTTATTGTTTGTGCTTAGTAATTTTCAAAGGCCCATCACCCTCTTTGAGTTCGCCCTTATATCTTCAGCCTGCCAAAGAGGTGGGCTTTTGAAGTTCCCTTCATTAATTCAGTACCTAGCTTCTGCATTTAACAGCACATGGGTTTGAAGTATACATAAGCCACAGTGGAAACATCTGAGAAGCATCCCAAGATACTGCAAATTATAAAGGGTGATTAGGAAATAGCATGGCTCTCTATCTTCTCATGCGTTAGAACTTTATTCCTTATATCAAAAAGATTCTAGGATATCAAAATATCACTGTCTGACTCTGATAATGACTTCCCAGAGTTTCAGACATTGGGGCAAAAAAGATTTAATTTTAATTATCAGCAGTTCTTTTTTTTTTTTTTTTTTTTTTTAATCTTCAGCTATTGTAAAGGGCAGGGGAGTTGGAAGGAAGGGCAGAAGAGGAAGAGGAGGAGTGAAGTGAACTAGCAATTCCACTAAAGTCCTGTGTAGCCGCTGTCTTTGACAGGGTCCCAGTGCCTCTGCAAGGGACTCCTTGGCTGGAGACCTGGGGTATTCCAGGTGTAGGTCTGTCTTGCTAGTCTTGCCACTGTTGGGTAGCAAATGGCAGAATCCTTTCCCAGAGAACATAAATGGTCTAGAAATCAAGACAAATGAATAGACTCTAGTAATCTCGTAGAAATAATTTAGCTTCTAAAATCCAGTCCTGGATGACTGAGTGAAAAAAGAATGACTACAAGGGTCCGCTACTCCTAGAGCGTGGACAGTGGGGGAGGTCATGTTGGGGCAGTAGCAGCAGAAGCACCATCTAAGCCCCCGCCCCCTGCACCAATGAGTTCTTTGCTATCCTTGAATAGTTCAGAGAAGTGTGGTCCTCCGAGAAATATAGCCCAAGGAAATGAATCTTGCCTAAGAAAACCTAAGCATATCTGCAAAAATAAGGTCAGAGTTTAACATCTGTTGTCATGAATTCTAAGCCATTACCGACTTTATGAACAGCTGGCTTCTGTCCCCTTTCCTTCCATGTTTCACCTGCACTCAGGAGGCCTGGATTCTGGTCCTGATTCTCTCAGTGTCTCAGTGCAGCTCAAGGGAAGTCACATGGCCTCCCTCGTCCTCTGTGGCCTCTTGGTGATCTTCCAACAATTTTTGGCAGAGTTAACGTCTTCTTTTTCCCATATGAAATTCGACATGAAACTTCAATATTTAAAATTGCTAAGAGGGGCTGCTCTGACTGAGGGCGGTGTCTGCCTGCTCTGCTGTCGTCTCCTTCCTGCCTCCTGCCCCGCAGAAGTCGAGGGACTTCAGAGGACCTCCTAACCCTCTCAGAACCCAGCATGAAAACAAAGCTCTCAACAATCTTTATGACTGCTGGCTGTAGAATTTTATGACTTGATTTTAATCTGTACCATTTAGGATCTACTCGGGAGGGGCCCTGAGAGAGGTATAAGTGGCAGGCTTTTTTTTTCTTGAAGAATCAGCTATCATTTATCCTTAAGGAGGAAAAAAATGACAATCCTGAGAAAATGATTTCACTTTTACAACCTTATTACAAATGCTGAGCACAGCTGGGAGTAAGGCCCAGCTCTTTGTGCGTGCTGTGTGTGTGTGTGTGTGTGTGTGTGCGGGTGTGGCTGGAGGTTCAACCTTTTTGCGGTTGCTGGTTTCATCTGCAGTAACAGAGTAAAGGGAAACTGCTCCATGACCTGAGTTCTGTGCCCTGGCACTATGGGTCATGACATCCCCAGATAGGAAAGTTTCCTCATGTCTCCATGGCAGTGCATGCAGCTCACTGGGCTCCCGTGAGAGTGAGCAAAAGACAGACACAGGTAGAGCTTATCTAGTGGACAAATCTGCACCTGGACACAGATTGCTGCCTGCCATCCTCACTGCAGATTCAGGCTGGGATAATGCTGAAGATTCTAATTGCCTATGGGATATGATTTCACCGTCCCCCACTGCACAGCTGTTTTCATGCTGGGGTTGGATTTTGGCGCTATAGTAATTTTCCCCCATTGTCTGGTATCCCTGCATTCACATTCGAGAGGGATAGAAGAACAGTGTTCTCAGGAGAAAATTTCAGCATTTAGGATTCATGCAAATAAACACACCGACTGCTCATGCTCCCCACCACTTCCCTCAATCCACTCACCGCAACTCAGATAAACACCTATCTAAATGGCTCTCCTTCTGTAATTTACTTCTTTTAAAAATAGTGATGGGGTTACATCTGCTGCCCTGGACTGTCCATCATGCATTTATTTTATCCAACTCAGTGCTAGGCAGCAATTAGCAAAGGTAAGACTAATTAGGTTTTACAATGTATTTTGTGTCCCTCTAAACTTAAGTCATAGCATTTTAAGCTTCTAATGATTGCAAGGTCATTGTGCTATTCTTCATAATAGCAGGGATGTTAATGAGTACACTTGGTATGCATGGGGATGCCCCTGTTTCCTCTTGGGGCTTATTAGCATTTATTGGGGACACTTCACTTAATTTGTTGCTGAGCTCATGTCCTAAATGAAAACAGTGAACCAGCCACCTGAAAGCCTAGAAGTTTTAGACTTCAGTGTAGTCAATACCATCTAAATTCCGGCTATCCAGATTATCATGAGATAATTTGTTTTCCCCCAGAAATTTAGAAGCTTCACATTCTTATTGTCAAATCTGCTTAGCTAGCCAACTTCCATCTCTC
The DNA here is from genome assembly GCA_020662805.1 of Glaucomys volans. Classification (NCBI taxonomy): domain Eukaryota; kingdom Metazoa; phylum Chordata; class Mammalia; order Rodentia; family Sciuridae; genus Glaucomys; species Glaucomys volans. The sequence goes on along the minus strand of JAJEJO010000126.1, from coordinate 940,011 downwards.
ACTTCTGAATGTACTTAATCATGCTCCTTCCCACCTAAAAAACTTTATTGCTATGGTTTGAATGTGTTCCCCCAAATTCATGTGCTGGACAGCTAATCATCAAATTGATATGTAAATGGTATTTGAAGGTGGGGCCTTTGAGAGGTAATTTGGATTAGATGAGAGCATAATTTTGGGCTCGCATGATGGCATTAGTGGCTTTCTAGGAAGAGGAAGAGAGACCTGAGCTAGCAACTTGTTCATAACATGTGATGTCCTCCACCGTGTTAGGATGTAGCAAGAAGGCCCCTGCCAATGCCAGTGGCAAGCTGTTGGAGATTTCCCAGTCTCTAGAACTTTGAACTAAATAAATTCATTCTTCATAAATTACCTGGTCTTTGGTATTCAGTTTTAACAACAGCAAATGGACTCAGATGATTATTAAACTGACAATTATTAAATTTGTATGTTACGAATACTTTAACAGTCACAGTTCCATCATGTTTTAATCACGTCAACAGCATATTCTGTTTTTTTGTTTTTTTTTTTCTTTTGCTGGAATCAGTTTTCTATCTCTGAAACAGTAAGCTCTCAGGAGGCATACTGTAAACCCTTACAATGGGATCTCTCAACAAGTGTCTATCCCAGGACCATGTGTGACTCAATATTTTCTGGGTGCTTTTGCATGAACTGCAGATAATGAGATGAGGGGCATGGCAGTGCTGAGGTTCAGGCAGCCTAAGCAGAATTCTCCCCAGTGCAGTTAGAATACTTGACAAAATATATTTCGGTGGCTGACATGTTGATATCATGATGTCTGGGTGGCCTTATTGGATGATGTGTTTTCAGAGGTCTATTGGGATTCAGGCTTCCTGCTTCCCTTCTAAGGGAGCGAAGGGAGGTGATGAATGAGGAAATAAATGTGCAAACAAGAGAAAGCAGGAGTTGTCTTAATTTCATTTCTTTGCTCTGCAAATGTCTATCCCTTCTGAGCTCTGAGCTAGCTCAGTGTTAGGTGTAGGGCTACATTACAAGGCTGGCATTATCCCTGTCCCTTGAGCTTACCTTCCAGTTTGGAGCACCCATAACAAGCACTTAATTCTCCTGCTGATTCTTATTTTAAACCTGTTAAGCATAGTAAAGATATCCAGGATGTTATGAGTGAATGGTCGGTCCTATTTATTCAGTGTGGCCCAGGGGATTCCCTGAGGCAGTGATATATCAGCTGAACTCTGATGAGGATGGCTAGACAGTCGGGGGAGGGAAGGACATTCTAGACAGACCATAGCTTGCAGAAGTTCCCAAGGCAAAGACAGCAAAGATCTAATAGACCAAGAGAGGCTAGTGTTGGATGAAGCTGGCCAGCCAGACTGGGGCTGGACTCTGCAGGTCATGTTACAGAGTGCCATTTGTACCCTTGGCCACGGGAAGTTACAGGAGTCTTTTAAGCAGAACAGTGACATCATTACTTATGTCCCTCCCCCCATCACATATATTTTCTTGATCAATGGTCAGAGAAACACTTTTAAGCTTTCTAGGTATTAAATTTAAGCCACAACACTGGTGAATATCAAGAACATTCATAATGTGCCCTCATACTCCCTGGAAGGTGTGCAACTCCAAAGCTCTCGCAGATAATTGACATATTAACAGCTGAAAGACCAAGCTTTTTTCTTTTCATTGCTGTTTTTGTTGGTGGGGATTGAACCCAGGGTCTCCTGCATACTAGGAATGTGCTCTACAAACACTGAACTGAACTACAAACCCAGACCCAAGACTGGGCTTTAAAGTATGTACTTCCCAGGAATAAAGATTCTCCATTCCCAAAGGTTGCAGCCTGTGACCGTTCCTAGTGCTCCCATGGTACCTGCCGTTACAGTTTGGATATAAAGTGTCCTCCAAAGGCCCCGTGTGTTAAAGGCTTGGCTCCCAGTGCAGCAATGTTCAGAGGTGGACAGTGATTGGTTCATGAGGGCTCTGATCTCCTCCATGGGTGATAGGTTCATTATTGAATGGACTATTGGGAAGTGGTGGAAACTGTAGGATGTGGGGCCTACTTGGAGGAAGTAGGTCATTAGGAGTGTGCCTGGAAGGGTGTGTGTTATGCCTGCCCTCTTCCTCACTCTTTGCTTCCTGGCAACCATGCGGTGAACAGCTTCCCTCTGCCACACCTTTCCAGCATGATGTTCTGCCTCACCTTAGTCCCAGAAACAATGAAGCCAGATGACCAGGGACTGAAATTTCTCAAACCATAAGCCAATATAAATCTTTCTTCCTTTAAGTTGTTTTTCTTGGGTGTTTTGTCATAATGACAAAAAGCTGACTAACATATTTACCTCCCCCAGGGAACTTCCTTCTTGAAAAAGAAGGAAGAAAATGGAAGAAGGAAAGCAGAGAGGGCTCGAGGGGAGAAGCAGAAAGAAGAATGGAACTTCTGAAGGATGTTAGCTGACAAGCCCTTAAAATTTTCCTGTCATACCTTTAAGGGAACCAAATGCCAGAACATGAAAGAGAGACTTTAGTCCAGGTCTCAGACAGAGCAAGGGACAGAGTTATGACTTTTCTGGTTATTGAAAATCCCTGTGCACAGAACACTGGGTTCCGCAGCCTCTGAAGCCAGTGGGGGTTGGACACTGGTGTAGTCACTTCCCTAACCTCCTTTTACTGCTGTCCTGAGCCTGCTACAAAACTCAATCTGTCAGAAGCCACAGTGGCCACATGACCCAGCTGCCCCCACTGGGCTGGCTGCCTCAGACCCCAGTCAATAAACCTACTTGTGGCCACATTTAAGATGACATAAAGAGAAGAAACTGCAATGGCTCTGTCACTAAAGTGAATGGCATATTCTCATAGCCAGATAACGCAGAAATAAAGTACATTTGTAATAGACAACAAAAGGATTATCCCCCATTCATTTCAAAGCACCCTTCATCCCACTCAGGGATTACATTTCTCTTTACTTATCTTGCAAATAGTTTTCTTTTTATTCTTTTTACCCTGAAGAGCATATGCATGGCTTATGGCAAATATAAAACATAGCTGGACCTTTGAGAGGCAAGAGCTCCATTAGTCATAGAGAAATCACCCTTCAGGACCCAGAGAGTCTTCTAATCCACTGCTAGGCAGTTGGACACCTAAGAAACTAACCCTTTATCATCCGATGCAGAGCTGTATCTTTGCTGGTCTGCAAGGAGGAAAATGATCTCTGAGAAATGGCATCAGAGAGCAAACAAGAACCAACAGGGGAGCCTCTCTGAGTTCTCTGAGCATTAGATTTTGGCCTCTGAGATGTGCTTCATGGCTATCCTCTGCATCCTCTTGAGGTACTAGTGTCCTTTGCAGAACCACTGGTAGGCATGCTTTTTAAAGACTTCTGATTCTTACCCAGAATGGGAAAAACATCAAAATCTGAGAAGCAGAACCTAAGGGTATTTTAAGGAATGGAACGATGGTCTGGATGTCCTGAAAAGCCATTTGTGGGGCATATCCATGGGTCCAATATCCACTATTCAGGGCACAGGAGACTGAGTGAGATGGTTGGGACTTTAATTCTGCCCAGTACCCTGCCTCTGCTCAGCTTCCCAGGTGAAACAATCCTGGTCACAGCATGCACTCTGACAATATCTGCACATGGGTATCACTCTCACCATGCATTTCATTCCTAGAATGATCTATTCAGCTCTCATCCAAACACATTTCCTCCTTAATTATTATGTTCATCTGTATCCTCAATCACATAATCATGAGCTCTACACACAGTGACTAATTTAATAAGAATTGCTATTTCTTTCTTTTGATATTTTTGACTCCTTTCTTTTGCTACTCAAAGACTTTTCAGGTCAAAGGATTCAAAGAAGAGGCCAGGGATATAGCAATAGCAGATAATGCCCTCCCAGTACCTTCAAGGTGCTGAACAATCTTAGGCATGCTCCCTGGACTTCTTTCCTGTTCCTCCTACTATCCAAATTATCAAAATAAGAAAACAAATCTCATGAATATGTACTGCAAATAACTCCACCAAAAAGCAAACTCTCTGGCCACACTGGATTGCATGAGCACATTAAGAGACTTGATTTGGCTGCAGGACTATCATGGGATCTTACTGACCTTTCTGGGCTGGCAGAAAGTTTTATGAAATGAAAGTCAGTTTTGGAAGGTGAGGGTACAAGACAGACTTTGAGAGACTTTCATGTCAGGTATTCAAACCTCATAGAAAATTAAAAGCTATTCTCCAGTGTTCTCTTACTTTGGAAAAAAATAACAAATGAATGTGCAGTTCAAGTGGACTCAGCACAGTCCATTGGGACCTTTGTATCTTTGTCATTCAACTCTCCAACTCCTAAAGTCCCTTGCTCTCAGTAGGAAAGGGAGAGAGACTGCTACCACAGAGGGTTAAATCACAGCATCCTCCTGTTTGTATATAACAGGACCATTAGAGTATTTTTATTTCTCCTCTCTCTATGTTGCACAATACCACATCAAAAATACATTTGCAGTGGAGCTTATTTTCTGAAGATGGATAATTTGGTTAAATCTCTTCCACTTTGATTTCATCTCCAGTTTCGGACGAGCGGCAGTACAACATGCTGCAGCAAAGCCCATTTGATTCTCATAAAAAGAATTTAATGACCCTCTGATATAAAATTGATCCTCTGATAAGATGGCATTCGTGGGCTACTTTGACAGAAATGTTAAACCAGTGAGTCTGCATAGCCCCACTTATGTGTAGCACCTCCAGTGGCAGTTGGGATGGGAAGGACTTGCAATTTTGCCTCTGCTTGGGAACTGGGTCGGTGCTTGGGTTGTCACTACTGGTCCAACATATGGAGTCACTGACTTCCTGCAGACTCTTACCAGGCATTGCATGGCCATCGTTTGTGGGGATTGGGAAGTCTGGACAACTGCCTTGTAGAATCAAGTATTTAATGTTGGGCTGTCTCAGGTTGTATTTGCCTTGGTTCTAATCTCTGATGCCACTGCTTCCTACCTTGTGGACAGTTGAGAGTAAAGAGTTAGGATCAAACTTATTAGTGATCAGGAAGATGAAAATAACAATGAAACACAACTTTCTGCCAATTGGGTTAATAAGACTTGGAAAAGTGGGGAATATCAAGGATTGTTGAGCATGCGGGGAAACTGGAAGTCCCACAACCCAGTATTCAGAAAGCAAACTGGGAAGTTTACATTCCTGGTGGTACTTAATGAAATTATCTGTGCAAATATCTTAAGATGCAGAAATTTTGTCAGGTGGTGTGAATGCTAGGATTCTTTCACAGTTCCACATGAATAGAGGATGAGAAGCAACTTAAGAGATTCGCCAAAAGGGAAGGGATGAATAAAACTCTGTGTGCAACAATCAGAAACAATGAACAGGACAGATATCTAATATGAACAATTCTTAAAAGCAGTGTTGGACAAAGAAGTAAGAGTTATATCTGCAGCACAATACTGTATGGGTAAATTAAAATTTTTCACATAGAAAATGCCACATATTATATAAAAATTGTATGCATGTGTGTGTTTTTCTTTCTTTACCCATGGGTAACTAGTCTAGTATTTTTATATATGTTTTTAAATATTTATTATATTTTATATGTGTAATACATATAGATATCATGTATATATATAATTTTGCATATTACATATACATGTACATATATGTATTCAAAGACATACATAAAATATTAGGATAGTTACCTGTGGGTAAAGGAAGGGAAATAGGAGTTAGGACTAAGGATAAAGGTGGAAATAAATATATATAAAAGAGTTCTTAGATGGGTGATGCTGGCCATAAACTGAGAAATATGACAAATCCAAGTCTTTGCAGATTACATTCAATTTTCAAAAACTATCACATAACTCAGAACATGGAGTGAATGACAAGGTAAGTGGTGATTCTGATGGTTACAATCCAGGCTCCCCTACCCAGCAGTCCTCTGAACCTCTTGCACAATCAGTGGGAATGCTATAAGATGAGGGAATTTTAAAGGGGGAAAAATCTCTCTCATTCCTGTGTCCCTGTGACTGCAGGTCATAAAGGCCTGGGGAAGGTGGAAGGCCAATTAAAGTCAGTTACAGACTAGCTGACCCACAAGGATGGAAACAAAACCAAACCAGGAGGTACACTGCAATCACATGAAATGGAGGCTTCCTGTGCTGTGCTCTCTGTGTGTGTGTGTGTGTGTGTGTGTGTGTGTGTGCACGTTTCTAATTTGGGATGTGTGTAGACTTATGACTTGGGGATAATGATCACCCGGAGAGGCTGATGAAAACAGGAGCCTGCCTGAATTCTTTATAGACTTTTACTCCTTGTAGACATGAAGGTGGCTCAGAAGCAGTGAATGGAGGTCATCAAAGTCATTTGCACTTGTAAAATGTGACCCAGTAACCACAAGACACAAAATATCTGATAATAGCAGTTAAAAAAAAAAAAAAAAGCCTGTCACCTATCTTACCTGACAAAGGAAAGGAAAGGGCCCACAGCCAGATGTGGAAGGCTGACTGGCTTCACATTTCTGGAATTATAATGGTGCCTACTTTTCCTTTTCTGGCTGACCAGTTTGAGGCAATGCAGTGGAAAATGAAACTTCTGTGAAGCTGGGTCCCCCAACCTCTGGAGCCAGGTCATTCTCATCAATTGTCACCAACTGGCATATGTGACCAGATGAGTCCTAGAGCGGTGTTTCTGGAAGCAGTAGTAGTGAAAAGTGCTCTCTGGTGGCAAAGGTGAGAGGGAGGTTTGTAGAGCCCAGGGTTGGTAAAGCAGCTGCCCTTGAAGTTCTACAACAGTTGAATGTACCATTTAGTTCACAAGGGATCCCCAAGCCCAGCCAAAACTAGAGGTTGAGTTTCACATATTAGAACAGAAGAAGCAAGCAAGAGGAGACTGGGAGCAGTCTCAGACCTAACACATCTTTAGAGATTTGTCCAGTGCCCAAATTTGCAAAGCCAGCATCATTCTTCAGATAAGCAAACATGCTGATGGGTGGAGGTGAAAGATAGTCCTATAAACGGCTTGATGGTTGACATTTTGTGAAAAAAAAAAAAAAAAAGTAGCCAGTTCATGGATCACTTTCTCTGCTCTTCAAACCAGTTGTTTTGCACAGAAGAAATAGACTGCTTGGGTCAGAAAGCTAACTGCAAGTGCATCTATTCCCACATATATAAATGCACAACTCTCATGTGTCTCATATACAGCAAGTAGCCAAATACTGGAACCCCTTCAGTAATGAGTCTCCTGCACTCTTCAAACCCAAATCCCTTCCTCACTCATGGTCACGGGGAAAGTGATTCAGTTGAGGTTCAGAACGACTCAACAATTTCCTTGACTACATGTGAAAAATGCAAGAAGCAATGACCCCCATCCCTGCTCCCCCAAAAAAGGAAAAGGAAAAGAAATGGCAAGTTTATTGATGGCAGCCTGAAAGGAATGCATATTCATTTTCAAGAATACATGTTCATTCCCTTTCCTTCTGCAAAGGGTTAAACATAAAGGTAATTAAACAATGATTTCTTTATAAGTGCTGGACTTCTGAAGCCTGTTTTCTCTGTTGGAAAAAAAATAGATTTAAGATAATGGCCCTATTCTCCTCAGAATAAATTAAGCTCAGAGATAAAGAATTCCATTACTAATGCCTTTCAGCAAAGCCCAGGCATCCTTTAAAGTCAAACTTTAAAGTATAATGTGCCGTGATCTTGTTGAAATCTTTCCTGTAATGATATTTAAGTGATGGGCAAGGGTATCAATGGTTCAGGCAAAGTATTGATTGTGTATCTTCAGGGCTGCTGGGCCCTTTCAAGGCATTCTATTTGAGGGAAAGCATTGCACTTATTTAAAGACACTTTCAAAACAGTTGCAAGTTAGCTCAAGTAACATTTTTTTTTTTTAAAACTATAGGAAAAAAGGCAAGTTGGAAAAGAAGGAGAAGGAACTAGGAACCTGGTAGAAACTCAAGGTAGAAATCAATGACATCAAACTATGGCATGAACAACCAGGCTAATCAGCTCACCGCTTCTGCTTCAAGCTGAAGATTCTTTTTAGAGTTCAGTCCTCATGCCTTTTCTCTTCTGTGGAAAGAGCTGACAAAGAGTCCTCTTCACCCTTGTGTCAAAAAGATGTGTCCTTTCCCTTGGGGAGCAGGGGGCTAGTTGAAGTACAGATAGTGAGTTGCTAGTCTGAAAAATCTGCACAATCTAAGTAAATCCATCTCCATTCCCTCAAGAGGGCAACTCAAAGAGCCAGAGGGAGCTCATGGACACTTGATGAGCAAGGAACGAAGATGAAGCCTGGGTGACCTTGGGTGGCCCTTCTGGGAACCTTTTGGAGGAGCCAGAAGCTCTTGACACCTCATCCAATCATCTGAATCATTATGCTATTTCAGTCACGACTTGGGTGTCTAAAGCCATCATGTATGATGCTTACACACTGATGACTAACGCTGAACGTGGGTTTGTAAGTTCTAATTCATCTCTGTTACATAGTTGTAACCTTCTTGAAGGCAGAGACTGAAAAATTGCTATTTAATAGTCTCAAATCCATGTCTTTGGAAAGTTCTCAGTACAATTTCCTTCAAGGCTGGTTTTCTTCTTTGAAAGAAGAAACCATGAGTTTTCTTGCAACTGATGTCATCCTGGATTTTGCAGCTAAAGTGACACCAGTTCATGGTGTTGGAGACATCTGCACTCCCTCCTACATCTCAGGAGTAGTGGGACAGATCTTGCTGCTGCTTTCTTCTCTTCCATGGGACAATGATGAATATCCACCAGTGTCCAGTGCTCTGGAACACTGCAAAGCACACCCTAGCTCCTAAGTGTCACCCTTGAGTCAGAAAGACCTCCAGAGTCTTGCTGCAGTGGTATCACTTACCTAGAGCATGCACAAGAATTTAGGACCACTTGGCCCATCATCTGGCTCACTTAAAGGTACTGTCCTTGGCACTGGCAGGAAAAAACCTATTGGGGTGAGCAAGGAACGAAGTCTATCAAGGAGTCTAGATAATTCACCAAAGAGACCTAGTTCCTGGCCAGCTGGGATATACTTTTGTGTCTTTGCTATATAGAAAGAGGCTCCCATTGCTTACAATTTCTGTCTTCCCCTCAGTCTGATTCTTTGGAGCAAATTAATGACTTTGAAATGAATGTCTGCACACACATATATACACATATTTATGCCATGTATATTTGTTCATGACTTGAAAATGTATGCTTCTTATGAAACTCAATTAAGGCCTTATGGAAAGGAATTTAAAAGAACGCACTCATAACTGTACCATCCTCATGTAGCAAACTTGCTTCACAAACATTTGTTTTGGTACTTGCTTTCTGCAGCAAGGTGCTAATTCCTATGGATTCAGAAGAAGGCATACTCCTTTTGCTCCTGAGTCCACAATCTATTGAGGCAGATAAACAGCAAAACTGACAACTATAAGGCAGGGTGTCAAGAAGTGAACAGAATGCTGGGTAAGCACTAGGACACAGCTCCCTTCCAATATTTGGGATGGAATGATGATGGAAGATGTACAATCTTGTGTTCTGTTTTCCTCCTACCTGTCTTAGTCATATCTCCTTCTGAGTCTGTGTGGAGAAGCCTTCATCTCTCAGGAAGGCCTTTAGTTAAATAAACAGAAATCTGGTTTCCCAAATGCTACCATCCAATGTTTTTGTCTATATTTATTGCATTACTTCATCAAAACAATATTTTTTTAAAAAGGAAGCCCAGGGTCCCACAACCTTGTGAAATAAGCAAAAAACAGTATCATTCGCTCAGCAACAGATTGTACCTGCCTGTTGTTTTCTTGCTTGTCTAATTATTCCAAAAAGAATAGCTGTGGTAAGGCACTCTCTTGTCAGCAAATATGCTTTTGATTTAGGAAATTATTATAGAAAAATGCTGGAAGCCTTGTAGTCATCTTTGCTATATTTAGAGGGAAAATAACATCCCTCTGCAATTACCATTTGGTATGAAGTTTAGGCACTCACATTTTTCTTTCTTTTCTTTTTTTCTTTTTATAATTTTTTTCCTGTCTTTTCCCTCTGGGTTAACAATGCAGGGATCACAGTGGCACAATTATTAAAAAGAGGCCACTTAAATTCAACCCTCCATAGATATAGTGTCTGTGGCGGTGTTTAATTAGAGATTAAAACTGAGGAATTGAATAATTGAGGTTGCTAATGAATTTGAAAACTCAGCAAAGCAAGAAGAGCAGAGCATTTTTCTGGCTTTGCTTTTCTTCCTTTAACCCTCTTCTCATTTCCAACTATTATCACATTTCTGGCCTTGACTGCTGAGTTTATTACTACTCATATGCCTGGCCTAAATGGAAAAAAATGCTGAAGCCTCTTTGCTAAGCTTCTGGAGACACTTGGTCTATTGGATTTATGACATGTTCAGAAGGCTGCAATTGCAGGAGGCTGCTGATGATGAAAATGTGATATGTTGGGCCACCAACGCATTCTATAATCACCTTAATAGGTCACCATAACAAGGGATGCTCCTGGCTGGAAAATAAGAATATGGTCCTAAATCAAAGAAAATTTAATACATTAAAAGTCTTATTGCTCCTTTCTCTGAGGAGACTGGATCATCTGGGGACCTTGCTTGGTAGACTCACATTAGCTTCAGATGCCCAGCAATGAAAGCAATCCCTTGGTTCACCCCAGAACAGAATCAACCCTCCCGAGGGCAATCTGTAATAAAGGTGCCTTTGGTGGGGAGCACATTTCAAACCCAGCCTGGAGGGTGAGTCTCAGGCAGGGATTTCTGCATTAGGGGAAGTCTAGGTTCCAAGACTCTGAAGGTTCTTCCCAACTTGAAAATACTATGATTTTATAAAGATAGCATAGAGCAAACTGCCTTGTTCTAAGGCAATTGTTCCCTTTGAAGCTTCTTTGTAATGTGAAGGTAAAGTTTTTAGGACTATATCTTCTGGATGCTGTACCTCAGATGATCCATTTCAAGCTTCATTTGGCACAAAACCTAGATGGTTTAAATCGGCATTCAAGGTACATATCTACATTTTTATAGCTAAAGGCCCTCAGATTCACAATTATTTGCTATTTTGCTATTGCTGGTTAAATTGTCTTGATGTTTACTGCATCTCTGACTCCAATCAGACCAACTACCAGTAGTCATACTGCAGCTGGTAAAAGGAACTTGTCCTACAGCAGCACTAGCACAGCAGACATTTGGTTACAACATCTTTTATGAATAAGAGGTCATTGTTAATAGCATTTCCTTAAAACTTCTTAGCCACACTTCTTAGCTTAGCCACTGATGGATTCCTACTGATGACTTTAAGTGTATGTTTTTGACAGCAGGAAAAGAAATAATCTGTCTTATATGACTGTTCTTACTTGCATCAGGAAAAACCTGTCTCCTGCTATGGCTTAGCACAGATTCAGCTTGGGGCCAGGGGTCAAGTGAGGAGGTATGCATAATGCACATATTTAATCTTGTTTTATCTATTTTTATCCCATGTACACTAAATACTTGTAACATTCTCTTTGTGTCTACAAGCATCAATGCTATTATTCCGCTGAGACATTAGGACCCCAGAGAACAGAAACTGTAAACATGTTCTTTGAAGGTATCTAGGACAGCTCCAAGAATACATAAATGTACAGTAATTGACTACAGGTGATGATGGTGATGATGAAGAAAGGTTTACAGTATAAAAGTCTGTCTTGAAATGGGAATTTGTGACAATGCTTTAGAGGAGAAAGCCATTTGTGGGAGGCGGGGTTGTTCCTGGCACCAATGGCAGAACTGTGTGTGGCGTATATGAAGTATGGTGAAGACATCTGCATGCCATCAACAGAGGGCTCTGAGGACACGTGACCCAGGCTTGATTCAGAGGCTTCCCTCCAGAAGCAGGGATAGGCTGAGTCCAGAACACTGCCATGCACAGGAAGGGACAGGGGTCCATACTTCTTAGTGAAGGAGATATTCCCCTAGAGGGGGCTGCAAGCTGAGGGGCTACAAATACTGACACAGGTCTCCCAGGAGATGATGGGAAGTTCCAAACTTTCAGCTGCCTCGTTTTCTTATTTGCAAAACGATATGGTGGGGTAAGTATCCCTAAGAAACTGCAATGAGTCAACCTGGCAGAGGAACACTGATGAGATAGGCCTTTCCATGATATGATGTACTTCTCATTGAGATTTGAAGCCTCTGAGGCAATTCATAGCATTTGTTCTTTGCAGATCAGAGAGTGGGAAGAGGGGTTTTTTCTTTGCCAGTCTTATCGGACCTGTCCCACGTGAGGTTTGCATGCACATCACAAGCTTCAACCCACATGCTGGAATGGCATTAAAGGAGGCATCTCACCTTTGTCTAATCTGCCTGGCCATGAACTCTTTAAAAATACCAGAGGCATATGTGGGATGGTGTTATCACCCACCACCACAGCCTGACAACACAGAGCCCTATCTACAGGTTGTCAATCCATGCCAATGGCTAAGGAGCTCACAGGGAGAGGTTGCAGTGGGGATGTGGCACCCCCAAAGTGCTCCAGGGGTCACCTGGTCCACAGCCAGCTGTGCAAAATCCCTGGTGCTGCAGAGCAAAGTGAGAGCACTCACAGGAGATGAAATGGGCTAAGAGGCAGAGCCACTGTGCTAGGGGTTTGTCCACAGAGTTGTCAGTTCAGGTCTCCAGGTCAAAAATCACTTTATCTGCTGAAGCAGATGCTTTGTAGAACAAAATGGCAGGCCGACTTCAAGGCCGGGAGGTGTGCAGAGCCCCAGGCTGCCATCAGAAGGCAGCAGGCAGGCACCAGCCCGTTCAGCTCTTCTCTGAATCCCTCCCTCAGACACAGACTCTCTTTTCTCTCCATGAACCCCACTGCCTTTGAAGATTTTCTGATGGGCCCCCTTTTTGCCTGCTGACCACTCAAGAGGCAGGATGTTCAAAGATGTGGCTCCCAGTCACTGAAATCAAAATCATCCTGCCTTGCACAGCTGCAAAGCCACTTTCTGCTGTTGTTTGTTTTGTTAAAATTAAGCATTAAAAGGGGTGCAGGCAGGGATGGGGGGAGAACCAGGATTCTTAGTCATTTATCAAGAGAGGGAAATAGGCTGAGGAAAAGGAAGCACAAATGCTCCTTGATGTATGATAGGTGACATCCATCATGCATTTAAAATACAATAAGTTGAAAATGCACGGGATATATCTAACTTGCTGGACATCCTAGCTTAGCAACACAGCACACTGTGGTGTTGGTTGCATTGCCTGCCACCTTGAGAAAGGACCTTATCTGATTCTCAGCCTGGGAAAAGAATCAAATTCAATATTTGAAGTAGGTTTTCTTCTGGCTGCACATCGCTTCCGCACCATTGTAAAGTAGAAAAGTTTTAAGTCAAAACATCATAATTCAGGGATCATCTGCCTCAATGGCAAGATGGTAAGGACCTTAAAAATTATTTCCCTGTTGCCCCTGCCCACTCACTTTAACTGTCTCCCATCAGACAAGAGGATAGGGATTCTCCTGCTGCAAAAAACAGCATTTTTGCTTACACTTCATTTCCTTCCACTGTTTCTCAGCAGGTATGGAAGCATTATGTTCATTAGGAATCAGAAATAGTATCAAAAACAAGATGTGCTAGATGTTGTGGTGCATACCTATAATCCTAGGTAAGGCAGGAGGATCACAAGTTTGAGGCCAGCCTTAGCAACTTAGCAAGGCCCTAACCAACTTAGTGAGACCCTGTTTCAAAAGAAAACCAAAACCAGAAGATGTGAATTTGCATGCATTATGAAACAAACTAGATCCTGGAAATTTGGAATCTCCCCAGATGCTTAAAGCTGTCCTCTGGAGCTGGAAGTATGAAGCTACTCTTGGCTTCCTTCTGGGATGCCTGCTTTGCTCATCATGGATTGTTCTGCCCTCTGAGGTCCTTGAAGGGCAGGCAGAGTTGTTTGGCTGAATCCTATAGTTTCTGCTTGTGATTATTTCTATGTGATAGAGGAAAACCATGAAAAGAAGTTGATCGTCTGGACATGCAAAGAGAGGAGGGAATCACATTCAGAAAGGAATTCTGATCATCTTCATTTGTCATGCACATCAACTTGCTCCTTGTGACACATAATAATGAGTCTATCAATAGATGGTATCAGGATTACTGTCATTGTTGAAGTATTTGTATTTTTAATTGAGACTTGATCAAAGAGTAAAGCTACCTCTGTTCTGGTTGGAAATGTCCCCTAACTCTCTCTGAGAACTCCTCACTGATCAATTATGGTAGGTGTGAATGAGCTCCAGGTGTCTCTCAAGTCCACTGTGAGGACACCCATCACATCCTAGTAGAGGCAGAGGTCTGAAGTTTACCAAATCATTATCTGTCTTAAATACAGTTATGATTATTTTCATCAAAGAATTTCATAGTTCCCTCCACACTTTGTGATGGCTGTGATATAGAGGAAATTGAATGGCAAGATCATTTCCAATGGCACGTAACACAGGGTACTATAAGAAAAAGAGGCCAGGCAAGGAGCATTTCACTGGAAAGACAGGTGGGAAAACAGAACTTCTTCAGCAAAACTGAAAAAAAATAGTGGAGCTCTTCTACAATTTGTTCAAAAGCCTTCTGGCCACCAACTATGGCAAGGCTCAGAGCTAGAGTCTGCGGCAGAGGTGAGTGCACCCCTTTCTTGGTCTAATGGGAAGATGCACAGGTCTCATTAGTGGGAAATGGGAACGAATGATGGAGCTGCACACTAAGCCAGCAGGTTCTGGCTTCTGCTTTGCCCTTCTCTCTTTGCATTTGCTTCAGCCACATGGGACTCAGTTTCTTCTTCAAGCCTTGCTCTTCCCTCCTGAGGACCTGGGCCTGGCTTGCTCTCTTCCTGGGATGCTCTTCTTCCAGGATGAAGAGGCACACTCCCAGTTCCCATCTGATCTTTACATTCGCCTTATAATGGAGCCCTCCTTGATCACTTCAGAGGAGACTGCACTGCCACCAGCAGGACCCCCCCAGCCTCTTCCCTGCTTTCTCTCTTACCTCACATCCTCATCAGCATCTAACAAACAAAATATGCTATTCATGATTCTGCTTCCCCCAACAGAATATCAGTTCCATGAAAGGGGTGATCTTTGTTTTTGTTTTGTGTTTATTTGGTTTATTAGTATTATTTTTAAATTTCCTGCTGTACCTCCAGTGCCTACAAAAACATTTGGTAAATATCTTTTAAAATAAATCTAGGTAGACAGTCCGACCATTAGCTTCTAAATTCACAGACACCAAGAGCTGAAGTGATCTTTATGATCATTTTGTTTGACCAAAGTAAGGACTCTGGAGCCAGCTTTTGTTTTCAAAGTTGGGTCTATCACTTACTAGCTGTGTGACCTTGGGCAAATCACTTAACCTTTCTGTGCTTCAGTTTTCTCATATATAAGAAAGGGAGAAAAGAATGACCCTCCAATAGGGTTGTTGCAAAAACTAATTATAATCATTATATAAAGTACTTTATGGCCTAGTGTTAACATTCTAGAAGTGTTGCTATTAAGAAGGCACAAGAGATAAGTGACTTGCTCAAAATCACACATTCATTATTCATTCAACAAATACTAAAGTGCTTCCTCTATATCAGAAATCAAGGATTCAAAACAGGTGAAACAGAATAGTTCCTGCTTTTACTGAATCTGTGATCTACATAGGGAGGTACATAAATGCAAAATTGCAATCTGGAGGAGCACTATGAAGATGTAGGACGCCATGGTCATGAAGAATCAGGAACTTAATTTGTATTTCAGGGGGATGAGGGGAAATGGGACTGCATCTCTGAAGAAATGGCATGCATGTTAAGACCTGACAGCTGAGTGGAAATTATCCAGGGAAGAGGTGGGATGGAAAGAATCCATGGGAGGTGTGACACTAAAACCCAGGTCCCAGCCCAGGGCTCTTCATCATAGCTCATCGTAGCTGTGAGGCCACAGGATTGAGTATGAACTTCTTCACTAGCCTGGGTATGTCCCACGGCAAGAGACCCAGGACTCATGGAAGTGATCCTGTATCTCTTGATCTCTGCCCTTGGCATAATGTCTGGCATCCAGGGTGCCCACAGAGTGTAGGCAACCTGATCCTTCAGTTCCAACTCACAGGGTACGACTCTGATGATAATCTGGTGTTTCAAGCTTAGAAATGCACCACCATCATGCACCCCAGGGGCAATCTGCAGTGGAGAACAAGCTCATATGAATGTAGTCACAACAGCACCAGTCTCTGATATCATTGACTCTTCCAGCAGGCTTGGAGTCTCCTGGGAAGCCTGTCAGAGGATGGGGAAATTCCCTCTGTTCTCCATAAACCCAGGACACATAGGACATTGACCTCAGGGGTGACCTTTCACTATTATGGCCTCAACATTCACAGAAGTGGCTGCGCATGGGACCAAAGCATTGCCATTTTAAAATACTTGGTTAAAATATGGATTAATCCCTGGGAGGGTGTTATGCAAGATTCAGATATATGGCCTGTGATATGGATAGGGTATATTTTTTTATTGCAATAATAAGTTTCTCAACTCCTAATGGACCCTGTATTAACTGAAGATGACAGGGAGCGAGGGATAGAGAGCTGGCAATTTGTTAAGGTTGCAGAGCAGCAGTTCCAGAGGTTGTAAAAGATAAAACATTTCAGAGTCATTAAAATCTGCCTAAATTGTCTATCTGAACTCAAAGCAACAAACCTAACTCAGCCCCAAGCCTATCACCAGATATCTATTTCTTTACTGTGCCTCATCTCTCCTAGGCCTGACAGATGACTCAATCTTGCACTCTCAGGGGCACCAGGGCTTTGAAAAGACCAATCCCAGACCTTCCTGGAGGAGGTGACTTTGAGGGCTTAAGAGGGAAAAGGACAGCTATGCAATAGATACCCAGCCCCTTGGAGAAGAAAGGCTTTAATCTACAAGAGGCAGGGCTCAATCAAGAGACTTTGGCTGGCTGCAGAAAAGAGCCCGCCTGGGGAATCATAAGGCCTTCTTGGTGTTGGGAACTGGCAGGGACAAAAGGCTTCTAAATCCCTGAGTAGGGCCTTGTGGTTTGTCTGGATGGGCAACAGAGTGCATAACAAGGATTTGGGAGGTTATGGTCAGACTCATAAGTCAGTGAGTAGTTCTAATGAAAAGTCTGGCTACTATTTACAAAGAGCTTACTAAGGCCCAGACTCTATGTTGGGATTTTCATAAACTAACTCATTAACTCTTATGATGATTCCATGAAGTAAATCATAATGCCCCCATTTTAGGGATAGGGAGATTGGACACTTTTTTCAGTCACTGCAAGACTCAAAATCACATAGCTAATAAGGCAGCTGGACTATGGTCAAAACCCCAACAAAACAATCATCGTGTGTTAGCCATAACATGCCATCTTCTCAGGAATCTGTATATATATTCTGTTGAATGCAGTGAACCCCCAATACTTTAGGCCCCATGCATCTGGTAGAGGTCACATTGCTGAGTATCCTTCCTGATAGATGATGTCAATAGTAGAAAAACCCAAAAGTGACCCTGGACTAGGTCGTTGGGACTAGCAACGAGCAAGACATAAAGATGCATGTTCCCACTGCCGGCAGGAAAGAGGGGTAAACTTTATAACAGCCCTCTGAGTCTACCCTGGGCCAGTGACTCTTCCTGCATCTTATCTTCCAGGGGAAGGCAGGTTCCTCCTAAACAGGAGGAGATGAGGCAGAAGGGGATGGGAGAGAGGGGGAGCAACAAGAAGCATGAAGCTCCAAGGGATGACAGAGGGAGAGAGGGTGGAGTTGGTGATGCCAGGGCTGGTGACATATTTTCAGATATGGTTTCCCCAAGTAGGAGGAACAAGGTGGGAAGGAGGCAAGCAAAGAAAAGGCAGTCACCATGCTGAGATTCTTTGAAAATGGCATTGTTGTCAAACTCAGAACACAGTTTCCCACCCTGAATAAAACACTGACATTTGTCTAATTAAAAAACCTAATAGAGATTTTGCAGACAGAGGGAAGCCGCCAGTGCATCTGCTGGTGAAGTCTCCATATGGCCCAATGCAATGTGTGCTCTGTTGCAGAGAGGGAGCAGGGACTCTAGTATTAAAACTGCCCAGCCATTAAATTACCTCCATGGTCTTGCTGGCCACAGACTGCCAGAAAAGGGAAGGCTTGGCACAGATTTCTGTCTTGCCCCTTCTCCTTCCTCACAAGAGTCAGGATCTGACATGTGGACAGGCCCCCAGGAAGTGTTAGGGTAGGAAGGGAGAGAAGGAAAAAGGAGGCACCACTGGGAAGGATATTGCTCTTCTGGATCCCAGAGATTGGTGGGATGTGTTAATAACATCTGGGACAGCTCAGTAGAGACTGGGAAAGAAGCTTTGAAGAACTGCTGCCAGCCTCACATACCCACAAAAAGATCCAAATGAGGCTGAGATGAAGTCAATCAAGTCTCTGGAAAGGTCAGGGAAGGCCTTTCAGAAAGACAAGGTAGGAGGAAAGTTGAAGCAGGAGGAGCCTGCTCTTTCCCTGGAGGTGTGCAGAAGTTCCATACCTGTGAGCAAGCTAACCTGGCCTGGAACAGCTCTGGGTACCTGGAGGTGTGCCCACATGTGTCCTGAGTGAGTCCTGGCTCCCCACCCCCTCTTGTCCCTTCTCCTTTCTAGTCACCAACATCTGTGACCTTCACTTCTCTCCAGACTAATCAGCCCTTGCCAGCTTGCACTCCTCCAGCAGATTCAGGTAAAGATTTCAGCACTTCTGAGGGCCCCAGTCCTGAGTGCCTCTCACACTAGGCGTCAAGCAAGAATACATCATACACACATACAAAACAAGCAACTCACCATGAGCTCTGAGATAGAAATAACTCATCTTGTCTATTAGTTTGAAATAAGAACCTGATGAACAGGGAAAGGGAGAAGAGCTTCACCGTCCTTCAAGAAACCATGCTGGGTAGCCATGGGGCTCCTGCCTGTGCCATTCATTACATTTCTGGGGCCTTAGTTTCCAATCTGAAGCACCAAAAAGCAACCTGCTGTATCCACCTAATTACTAGCTTCTCCCTCCATTCCCACCAGCCCGGCAGGTGAAGCATAGCCAACAGGTACTTGTTGTGATAATGAAACCTAGCGATGAGTTTCCTTGGCCACTCTAGCTGTTCATTATCATAATTAGTAATGCTATTTGATGGTGATGACACAGGAGGCGTGCTGACTGGTGACATTTGGGGTGCACCAGTCACTCAAAGCAGCCATGAGAGCAGTGCCTTAACAAACCCCAGCTCCCTTGAAGACACTCTCAGCCAAGCACATACAGTCGACAGAAGTGGCTGTTTAGGCAGGTGATATTTAGAATGGATCTCTGGCCTTAACTGCTCAAAGATTACAAAGCTGTTCTCCTATGCCTGAAGCAGAGGATGGACAGATGGGTTCACCTTCCCATTGTTCAACGCCTTTCTCCATGAGGTAGTTGGGATCTCAATTTACTGCAAGTGACATCACATTTTCCGTGGTTGGGGAGTATGGTCCACTCCTTTAAGTCTATTCCATCTCTCCCCTCGTTGAATAGCAGCAAGAATCTTTAGGAAAATCAGCTTATTGGACAAGCCTAATTGGCTTAAGGACTACTCAAATCCCCCTCAATGAATGGTTCAGAATGGGGTTAGTGACTCATTTAGACCAATGAGATGCAAAAGAAGATGGCTGAAGGGGTGTGTGGGAACTTCTTACTCTTAAGAGAAAGGATGGCACGTCACATGCTCTATCTCACTGGATGTAAACCCAGAAGTGTCTCACCTAGGTTGCTGCTGGTCACTACCTTATGGTCATGAAGGAGTTTAGTCTGGAAAAAGGCAACCCATGAAAGAGGAGGGAACCAAGACAAGGACAAATGGGGGGATTGCCTTCATAGAACAGTGTCTATCTCTAGACTTCTGCTAATGTCTGCTTACATCAACCAGCAAAATCCTGACTGCTTCAGGCAACTGGAGTCTGTTTTTCTTATTGGAACCTCAAAGTATGTTTTCTGTAAGAAAAAAAAAAAAAAAACAGCTCCTCTCAAGTCTGGTTGGGAAGAGGCCAACTAGAGGAACATTAGAAATCCCTGGCAGAGGGGAAAGGAAGGTGGCCCAGGAGGCCAGCAAAGCAGAAGGGCCCTCTTATGACTGATTCCTCGTGTAGTGGTTTGAGGCAATTCCTTGCTGGGCAGCATGTTAATGAGGAAGGGTTCACATATAGTACCATGGATCAGCAGTATTTTGGTTGATTATATTTTGATCCCGACTACTTCTCAGGCAGGCATTAACCTTTGCTCTGCTTTGGTCAATAGAACATGAGAATGTGACATATGCAACATGTAAGCAGGTGCTTTGAGTCTGCTTTGGCCAATTTCTACCATCAGGAGAAAGGAAATGTGTGAGATAGGTATTAATCCTGTGACCAGACCCCTTAATGAAAAAGCATGTGGAGTAGAGTCACAGCTGAACTGTGGCCTGTTTATGACATGAATGAGAGAAATAGGTCTTGCTGTAGACCACTAGGATTCTACTATATACCAAGCATTATTATATTCCTAGGACTCTACAGGATGACTTGGAAGATACAGAATGATGGAACATGGTTTCTGTTCTCAGAGAGTTTACAGTCAAAGTAAACACCAGAAAGAATTACATAGACTGCAGAATTCAAGGATTCTGTGGGGACCACTGGAATTTAGAGGGAAGGAGGCCAACAGCCAGAGTGACCTTCAAGAACAGATGAACCTTGGAAGGTGGTGGATAGGGTAACAACAGGCAGGTACCAGGGCCTAGACAGCTGAAGATTCCCCACCTGGTTTGTCAGATGGCCTCAGGGAAGGAGAGGCCTTGAAAGTGCTGGGTAGCACACACTATTTCACTTTTTCTTCTGCCTACCGGAGGCAAAGATGCTGAGACACTCACTTTCACGTTTGAATGAAAATATCTTAGTGTACAAATTATCACTTTACAATTAATTATGCAGAGCAAGTAATACATATGAGACCTCAATATTATGACAGCTTAGAAATTTACTGTTTTCGAACTGAACGTGCAACAAGTCTCACCAAATGTATGTTGAAAAGTAGTGCGAGATCAGACAATTAATATTTCAATTTTGTGCATTCACAGCACATCTGTGGGTCAGCATAAACATCACAAAGCACTCCGTGTATTATAAATTGACACCCCCAAAGACTGACCTTAAAAACCGATGCTTTCGCTTCCCCTTCTGCCTTTGGGGAAAAGGGATTGTTATGAAAAGATATGATTACACCATATTGAAGTTCACCAGGCATCTCAAATGGTTTGGGTTTGATAAAAAAACAGCAGATTTTATTGCTGGAATCTTCCCTCCAGAATCTGTAAGCACCATGTGGATATCAAGGGGAATTTCATCAGTATGTTTCTGATTCCTTTACACTTAAATCATTAAAAGATTTTTGAGGGGTTTTTGAAGTCCAATAACTCTCCTGAGCCACTCTTTTCCCCCCCAGCATGGTTTTCATTTCTTTTCATAAAAATTAGGAAATTGAATTTTTACCTCTGGATTCAAAAGGAAAAAAATGGTAGTGACTTGTCAATGATAGTGGCTGAGGATTAAAACCCTCATTCTAAAAGTTTGTCTTGGGGTCCATCAATCAGATAAGTGTCTGTTGTCATTAGACCTGTATCTCTGATGGCAGAGATATGGCCAATGGTGACTCGGGAAAAGAGCTCAGGAGCTATATGCTTTACCTGACTCTTTGTCTAAGGAAGCTGGAATCACTGATTCGCGTGAAGAGGGGAAAACTGCAGCATTATAAGCTGGATGAGACGTAGGTACCATTCATCCATGTCTCCTGCCCTCATCAAGGCAAGGTCCCACTTAAATCTCTCCATGAATTCTCTCCTGGTAGCTGACATTGGTTTTGTCACCCAGCAGTCAACACATTCTTTGTCATGTCTGACACAGCCTGATCTTACTCTCAGGTAAGAGCATTTCACATTTTCTCAGTCTCTTGACAGATCTGAACCCAATCTTGAAATGGATCATATAACCATTCACAAATACACAAAGAAAATACTTTAGAAAGGTTCCAGTCTAGATATAGGCTGCCTGAGAGCAGGTGCCTCATCTGGCCTCTTCCTGCTCTATCCCTAGACCCGGGCAACACAGTAGATGATGAACATTTGTTGAATGACTGAATGAATAAAACATCTAGTCATCTGTAAAAGACATTCATATTTTCACAGCACTTTCACACTTACTCATGAAGAGTACTCTAGTGATACTCTATGTTAGTACCAAAGGAGGAGTGATTCTTAGTTTACTTTTAAAGTAGGTGAGGCCTGGAGATTAAGCATATTAATTTAAGACTTTGTGGCTCATCAATGGTGAAAATGGAGATTTCGGATCACCTGGTTCCTAGCATGTGCTGTTTTCATATAGATTAGTGTTTCTGAAGGTTTAGCATACAATAGGATTAGCAGGAGGATTTTTTTACAACACAAATTGTTACCACTCCCAGAATGTCAATTCAATAGGTCTAGTGTATGGAATATGCATTCTAACAAGTTCTCTGTTGATGCTGGTACTGCTGGTCTTGGGGCCACACTTAAGAATATAACATGCAAAGGCATGGATGAAGGAAAGAGACATCTCTTATTCTCTGAGACAGGGACTGCAGCATCAGACTCAACTCATCAGCATAGAAAATGGGGCAGTGGGGTTCAATTGCACAAGACTTTGTTCTTTATAATAAGGTAAAACAAGCAGCAAATGCTATTAATGTAGACTATATAACGGGATGTTTCATTTTAGGGATATTCCAACTTGAAATGAACATCAGCTGAAATTCTTCTGAATATGAATTTATGTTTTGAATAGAGATTTTGGAGTTGCATAGGACATTAGAGGCAACCTAGTCCAACTTTCTCATCTTCATACTTGTAATAAAATAAAGATTTAAAGAGGTGACATACCTAACCCAGCATACCACAATATCCATATGTCTGATTCTCCAACTTCAGACCATAATCAAAGGGAGGTAGGATGCTCTCCCAGTCTGCTTCTCCCATATCTGCTTCTTCAGGGACACCTATAGATGTAAGTTTTTATGTGTAACTTGTATGCCAATGTTCATTGCAATGAAAAGGTGGAAACAACTCAGTGTACAAAAGATGATTAGATAAACAAAATGTGATCCATTCATACAATGGATTAATATTCAGCCATAGAAGGAATGAAGCTCAGATATAGGCTTCAATAAGAATGAACTGTTGGGCTGGGGATATAGCTCAGTTGGTAGAGTGCTTGCCTTGCAAGCACAAGGCCCTGGGTTCATTCCCCAGCACCATGAAAAAAAAAGAATGAACTGTTATTATGCTTAATCAAATCAGCCCAACACAAAAAGACTAATATTGTGTGATCCCATTTCTATGCAATATCTAGAACAATCAAATGCATAACAACAGATAATAAATGAGCTATTACCTAAAGCTGTTAGGGAGTTATTGTTTAGTGAGACAGAGCTTCTGTTTGCTGTGATGAAAAAGTCCTGGAAACAGATAGTGGTAAAGATTGTATAATATTGTGAATTAATTAATGCCATTTATTGTACACTTAAAATGGTTACAATGTAAAAATTTATGTTCCGTATATATTTACCACAATAAAATGCAAAAATTTAATAAATATGAAGAACCTATAAATAAAAATCTTTCCAAACTGCTTAAGCACTTTAATACCTGATCTGCTCCCACACAGCATGGCTCACATGTACGTTTTGTGGGTAATGAGTACTGATGAACTGGTGCAATCTGGTTCCCAGTATTTGATTTTGGGTGGCTGCCATGATTTCTGGTGGCAACAAACACTACTTTTTGTGCCTCTATCCTTACTTCCTAACCTTAAGGATGAGCTTCAGAGTTGGGGTGAAGTTTCTGTAGAATGGAGTGGTAAGAAGTCAGGTTTTTGTCTTTTCCGACAACCCAGCTCCAGCCCAGGTACCTGGTTGTGCATCTGGAAAATGCTGAGCTCCCCTTTCACTTGGTATGTGATCACACCTCTTACAGTGATGGGGCAAGATTTAGATTCTGTGACTCATCTCTCCAAGCTGGATTTCCACAACTCCACACTGATCTCTGGCATGTTTATTGCTGCCTGGAAACTGGTTTTGTGCATTCTCAGAATTATGAGGTGACCACGTAATGATATACATGCCTCTCAGAGAGAGGGCAAAGACTCTAGGTGCAGCAGTTGAAGGACACACGGCTTGAGTGAGTGAGATGGATGTTGAGGAGGCAAAAGAAATGTTTATCATTCCCTTGTTCATAATGCTGTTCCTGCTCCCCCTGTGTGTGTCCAGTTGGGTTTCAATAACGTCCCCGGGATGCTGGGGAGATCCAGTGCATTGCAAGTAAGCAAATAAACATGATTTAATAGTAGAAGAGAAGAATTTGCCACACCACAAAACTTCCCCCTTCATTTATTTTGACAATTTGGTGTCTAATATTTATGGCACTGTTTTAGACTATTCAAGTAGTTTAGTGTAAGGAAGTCTCCATAAACTGAGCTGCTCATTCTCTGTCAAGGTGATGAGCCAGCTTCTGGGACAGAAAGCAATGGTCAGATTTTAGTTAACCTGTCACATTATTTGACTTCTGCGTAAGTATTCTTCCCTATCAACAATTCAAGACATACGTTAGGTACATTTACACAGAGAATGAAAATGATACATTCCCTACCTCCCAGAAGTTTATAATATAGGATAAAGATTGCAGATATACACAAAAGTATTCCATTCTTCACCCCTATGCCATGCAGACTTTACTAACATAGAATTATCCATTTCAGAATCTTTTCCTGCATTGGTGCCAGGCAGTCACTACTAATTGACCACAGTGTGTGTAAGATCCGCTCTATGCATACTGGACACTCCTCCGACACCCAGATGGGGGAAAGTAGTACACTGTTGCAGACCAAAGGAAATTTATACCATCAACTTAGGTTCTCATGTCTTCCGAATAGCAAATGCACGTGTTATCTGTAGAGTCAAGGCATAGACCTTTAGTGGGTCTCACAGAGTATGATTTCTCAGTGTCTTTGCTCACATTCTGGGGTGGGAGAGATCCCAGTGGTAGGTGGAGCCTTCATTAAAGTCTTTGCCTCTAAGACAGGAAAATGCCGGGCCCCTCAGTTAAACACTGATCACAGCCACATACTCTCCTCACTTCCACTTTTCTGTAGTTCCTGTTGAGTAATTAAAATCACTTCTGTTAAACGAGCGTGGTTGGCTCAATAAGCCAAGGGCAAGTTTATGGATCTGGAGGATGGAAACTACTTTAAAGCTTGGCAGTTCTGGCTGTGGAGAGGAATAACAATTAGAATAATTGATAACTGAGTCCTTGATGTGAAGTCACCACCCAAGGCCTGTACCACATCTGCAGCAAGCCTGATTCTCTGGCTGGAGTAGATCACAGAGCTGGGATTGGGCTCCTCTTGTTGCTCAAGCCACAGAGGCAGAGGACATAGTTCCTTCTAGTGCTGCCAGTTGCACAGAAGCTGTTTTGAACTCACAGCCAATTGAGGTCTTTGTGGTCTGGAAGAGAGCCCCTTTCCTGATATGTACATGAACATAGGGCTGCGCAGGCATGCATGGCTTTCAGATAGATGCAAGAACATTTCAGAGTTGAACTGTTCAAAAGAGGACAGGGAGTCGCTGCTGCTGGAGCAGGCTTGGGATCAGGTTGAATGCATGTGGGGCTGGCTTAGGCTGGCAACAGCAAGCGCAGGCATGATGCTGATACCTAGAGATGTCCTCCAGTCTAACTTGCCCTTCCAACTGACGCAGGAACAATACTACTAACTATCACTAATCATGTCTTTATTGAGCAATAACCACATGCCTGACATGATGCTAAATGTGTTTATAATGATATCATTTAATGTTATCATTTAATGATGTCCTTTAATCTTCATATCAATCCTATGAAGCCCTTATTCTCTCTCTTGTAGAGATGAAAGCTTTGACAGATTAACTTTCCTGGAGTCAAATGCACAATGAGTGGCTAGGTTAGGAATCTGACCCAAAAATTCATGCTGCTAACAACCATTCTTTTTGGCCTTGGCAGTCTGATCTGTTCCCGGCTGGTCAACTCTACCTATAAGGTGTCTTGCTTTTTCATCACCATAAGATGCAGCTGTAGATCCCAGGAGACCTATTGATTAGACAAAGCTAATACACAGCACTCTAATAATGCTATCAAATCATTGCAGCAATGAACAAAAGATAGAGCTAAGTCTCCCTAAATGTAAAGAAGATCCTCATGGTACTTGGACTTTAGTCCATTTGATACTGACTTGGGATTCCAGCTAAAGCCTTCCTGTGAAGAGATACTTCTGTTGCTCATTTTGTTTTTCTGGAGGTGCCCTTTTCTTTGAAATGATCAATTCAAGTGTTTCATTTTACGTCCATATTTCCTAACTTCTCTGATTGTACTTGGCTATTTCTCAGAATATGTTTAGGACAGATACATTCTTTGACTTCATTGAAGCCTCCGTGCTTTGGACCCTTCACTTTCTCCCTGCCCTACAGACCCCTGCATGTGTACTTTCTTCCCTAATTAGTTCGGACTCCATGGTCCATCACTTCAACCTCAGTTTTTTCCCCGTTGTTTTTACATATTATCTTATCTCAAGACCAGGTTATTTCATGATTTGCCTTCTTTGTACCTAATTTTGGGATATGAAGATGTGCTGGACAAAGTCACCCCAACACTCCATTTGTCCCAGTGATGATTAATTGTGGGTTTCAACTTGACTGGGGTAAAGGATGCCCAGATAGTTAATAAAGCATTATTTATGAGTATGTCTATGACAATGTTTCAGGACAAGGCTGGCATTTTGATCAGTGAACTGAATAAGGAATATCTGCTTTGCTGAGGGTAGGCACCATCCCATCTGCTGGGGCCCACATAGAGGAAAAAGTCAGAGGAAAGACCAATTCATTCTCCTGGGAACTGGAACACCCTTCTTCTGCTGCCCTTGGACTTCCAGCTTCTCCAGACGTTAGACTCTGGGACTTGTACTGTGGTCCCCCAGGTTCTCAGACCTTTGGTCCTTAGATGGGGAGTTACACTACTGGCAACTCTGGTTCTGAAGCACTTGGGCTTGAACTGAGTCAGGATACTGACTTCCTTGGTTCTCTAGTTTGCAAATGGCATACCATGAGACTTCTTGGTCTTCATAATTATGTGAGCTGATTCTACTAATAAATCTCCTCTCATATATTTGTATCTATATGTCCTAGTAGTTCTATTTTTCTGGAGACTCCTGATGAATACGGTCCCATTTATAATGTATGATCTCCCACCTCAACCAGCATCCCTGTGCTACCCCAATCCCTATGTGCTTCTGGGGTCAGAAGCACATTCTCTACAAAGACTGAATTGAATCTTCTTGTTTCTTCTTAAACCTTACTACATCTTCCCTGCTCATACCCTCAGCAGATGATCTCTTCCTACATCTTAAGAAAATAGAAGCCAACAGATAAGTATTTCCTCAGTGTCCCATCTCTGAACTCATCATTTTACACTTTATCTGTACTCAGCCTTTCCACCTTTTCTCCTGAGACTAGAGAAGAGTGTAATACCTCCTCCCATAGCAGGTGGTATTAGTTCATTTTTCATTATGATCACAAAATTGTATGAGGCTATGTACTTAAAAAGAAAAGAGGTTAACTTTGCTCAAGATTCTGGTCCAAAGTTGAGGATCCACATGTAGTGATAGCCTTGCTGGCAGAGTCCTAAGGTGCAACAGGGTATCACATAGCAAGAGACAAGGAGCATGTGTGTACGTTCTTGTCTCTCTCTTTTCTTATAAAGGATTCAATCATAGAATTCCCACCCTAGTGACCTTATCTAATCCTAATCATCTCCCAAAGACCCCATCTCTAAACATGGCTGATTAAGTTTCCACTCTCCTAACACCTCATAATGGGCTTTAAGTTTCAACACATAAACCCTTGGAGGATACACTCAAACTATGTCAAAACCATAGCAGAGGGTCATCTCTGCACTGTGGATACCCTTTTCTCTTACTTCTTTGTGTCTTGTTCTGTACATCTGAACCCCTAATCTTACTCCCCTTGCATTCATTAAACTGAGTACAAGTCTCTTCTATACTAAAAAATCAAAAGGAGCATTGGCAAAAGCAACAACAGTAAATTCTGCCTTCAGTCCACACCACTCTGTGACTACTTCCC
The DNA here is from genome assembly GCA_020662805.1 of Glaucomys volans. NCBI lineage: Eukaryota > Metazoa > Chordata > Mammalia > Rodentia > Sciuridae > Glaucomys > Glaucomys volans. The sequence goes on along the minus strand of JAJEJO010000126.1, from coordinate 911,811 downwards.
TATTTTCTCTATTTATTACTCAAATTCTTGAAAGAGCTGTTTATATTCACTGGATTCACTTCTTACTTTCAACTCTTCCTACCAACCCTAGCATTCTGATGTCAGTGTCTGCCCTTCCTCCTAAATGACTTTCTCTAGGTCACTAGTGGCCTGGCTGCTCCTAGTTCCAATGCCCCTGCCCAGTCTGCATCACTGTAGTGAATTCCCCCTCAAGACTTATCCCTGGAGTCAGCTCCCTCTCACTGCCTTTCTTTCCTAGGTTTCTATGATAGCATGCTCTCCTAGTTTCCCTTTCACTTTTCTGGAGGTTTCTGTTCAATTGCCTTGTGGATACCTCTTCTTTTGTCTCTTTCTTCAAAGTTAGTATTTCTTAAGACATCTGCCCAGATTCTTTCCATAATTCCTGAGCAGAATTCTCTTGACTCCAGATGTGCATATCCAAATTTTCCTGGACATTATCATTTAGAAGCTCCTTAAGCAATTCTAGCTCAGTATGTCCAAAGTGGAATCCATTGAGTTTCCCCCAAACCTCCTCCTCACATAATCCTAATTATGGTGAGTAACTCCTCCATCTACCCACTTGCTCAAACAATGTCATCCATGGTTCCTTCCTTGCCTTCAGTGCCTATGACCAATTACTAAATTTTTTTCTTACTCTTGAAGATTGCTCCTCACCCTGTTCTCAGAATGTATTATAGTGCCTTGTAGGTAGACAAAATAAATAAGGTACTTTTTTGCTAGCAGATTAGACATCTCTTGACTCTGTCCTCCACTCCTTCCCTTTCCTAGTTCTAACCACTACCATCTTTCACCTGGATGAATCCATCTGCCTGGTTGTCCTGACCCTCGCCGCCTCTTCTAGCTTACCCACTTGCCACACTGAGAGGGCAGTGTCCTTCAAAACACAAATGGATCTTCTTTTTTTCCTGCTTACATTCTTCAGAGAGCTTTCTCTCAGTCCCTATCATAGTACCAGACACTTAAGTACTCAAAAAATATTTGTTCAATGAAAAAAAAAAAAAAAGATTGGGATCTAAAATAAAGAGGATTTCTAAGCACACAGAAAGTCTAATGTTCATTAACTCTGTGCCATTATTGTGTTTGGTCATTTGCAATTAGGATGCATTTGACTTCACACATCAGACCCATATACTACTCTTCAGCCTTCTGGCTATCTCCCAGAAACAAGCACCAGAGTTTAAATCCCTGCCTTTCCAGGCAAACATGGTGGCTCTCATGCTCACCCTTGCTTCTGCCATTGCTCAACTATGCTGATTAACTGGATGCCCGCTGTGTGCTCATCCTGTTCCATTAACACCCTCCTCCAATTTCCCCAACTCACCTAGTTAGCTTCTCTGATATTGAGAATGGAAGTTGTCATTAGCTTGATTCATTTCCCAACATCATGGATATCCTGTGTGTGAGTGTGTGTGTGTATGTGTGTGCTTGTGTGTATGTTCGGTGTGCACGTGCAGGAGTACACGTGTGTGAGTGTGTGCGTGTGAGTACTGTGGAGGAGGAGGTGGGAAAGAATTCAAAATTCAGAAGAGAGCTATGTTCTTAGGGCAAAGGGAAAGGAGGTGCACACAATCTTATCCTAGAGATAGATGCACCCTTTTCCATAGCTCCCTCCTCTTTCTTATGAAGTGGGTTATAGAATCCTGCAAGCCCATGCAAAGCTTTGGCAGATGTACCTCCTCTATCATATCTCCACCTGCCACATACTATTGTAGTCCATTGGTAGCCGAAAGGTTCTCCTGCCCTTCCCAAGGCTGCTGATGGCCCTGGCATCTAACATGCAAGTGTTCTGACAGGATGAGAAGGGCACACAACTCAAGGAGGTTTTCCTGGCCAGCAGCCCAGGATACATGAGTGAGGAGAGTCTGGGAATGTAGAAGGGGGAGAGTGGCCACCTCCGTGATACAGGCAAGGAGTCACACAGGCTGCCTGTTGGAGATTGGGGGATTTACGGATTAAACGGAAAAGGCTGTCAGGCTCCAGCTGAGCTCAGCACCTGAGCGGGCTGAGTGGGAGAGTGGATGTCAGGATCTGGGAGTTACACATTCCTGCCTACTCTTCCTTTGCATTGTGACTTCCTGCTGTCCATGGCTGCTGGTCATTCAGCTTCATTCTCCACTGGACCCAGGACCACCAGCATCCCTGATGTCCCACTGCCCCAGGGACTGGGGTGAGGTGAGTTGTCTCCTCCCACCTCCCATCTCCTGTGCTCCTCTGTGGACTGAGGCACCAGGCAGTGTGGCTGGGCTGCAGCAGCTAGCCCATGAGAGCAGACACCAGTCTCCTTTTCCTCTCCTGCCATTATGTGTCTCCAGCCACTCCTTCCTTCTTCCTTCATCTTTGACATTCAAGAGAACAGGGCTCTTTACTAGCTTCAAAGTGACAGCTAACAGACACACCTAGATGTGGAACATCCATAAACTGTGAATGAATAAATGTTTTATGCACAGCAGCTACTCACAAAAGGATGGAAACACCCTGGATCTCTTCCTCTGATGTCCTTTATATGACCCTCAGCTTGCCTTCATGAGCCCATGCCTTGGACTGCTCAGCCACACTGCCCCATTGCCCACTGCTCCAGGTGCAAAGGAGATGGTAAACAGAGCATCAGAGGTGAACCCTGCCCCGCACCTATGGGGTGTGCGACTTCCACTAAGTAATTCAGCTTCTTCCATAAGGGTGGTGGGGTGGATCATTTCACCAGGGGTTGTAAGAAGGGAAACTAAGGAAGTTAAGAGTGAACATTCCTAATGCAGTACCCAATATCTCCAGTGAATATGGCTAGGTACACTGGAATGTTTTCTTGTCAGGTGGTAATCAGTATGGATCTCTTTAGAACCATGACAGAGTCTTCACTGCACTTTCCTCTTGGGGCTCTGCTGAGGCGAAATGGTTCTGAGGAACACGGCAAGAGTCATCCGAGTAGCTGGGACATGCTTAATTCATATGTACACGCTCTTTGCTGTTACAGAAGCCCCTCCACTGCACCAGTACTGCCCCAGTGACTTCTGCCAGAACTCTGTCTAGAAGTGTGACTGAAGCCACCTGGCATCAGTCTGAAAAGAAACTGCAAAATTTCCAATGAGCATTTCTTTTCCCAGTCTGTGGTTGGGATGCTGTGCACAGCCAAGCATCATGGAAACCTCTGATATTCAGTTGGTTTCTGAATACTAAAGAGGGTGGGGAGAAAATGAAAAGAAAAGGGAGAAAGATGTCTCAGTCAGAAGTTTTTCTAATCACTATGGATTTTCCCCTGTTTTAGTGGATTTGAGAAAGGGTGTAGGTAAAAGGAAGGGAAAAAAAAAATCAAAAGCGGATTATTATCCTGAGCTGCTCTTCTTTTTCATCCTGCGCCATGACAGCAGCTTTCTGCCTGCCCCATCTGCATGCTAAAGGCTGAGAGATGATGCAGGCAAAATATTGACAATTGAGCTGAGATTATAGGTTACTTGGATCTTGAAAGATAGAAATCAATTAAAATGGAGCTTTCTGCTCACCAGGTAAATTAGCTTCTGGAAAAAATACCTGACTTTCCCTCCAGTGTCTTGAATGTTCTAAAGACAACTGAGGTGGGTCACCTAAAAGACTAAAATGAAAAGCTCCCACTATAGTGTGTGCACATACACACACACACACACACGCGCACACACACTGCATACTTGGTACACAGTGGTGACTCAATAAATATTGGTTCAATTTAAGATTGCATATGTGCACACTCATACATTTATACGTGCTACCCAGTTTCCTACACACCATTTCATATTCGTTCCTACTTTGCAATGCTGTGCACAAGATCTGTCAGACTTATATGAGGTTGTATCAGCCTTACATTTTTTCTTTCTCTCCTTATCATAAAAATAATACATTATTTTAATAAATGAATTAAAGCTCCTTTAGCCACGCTCCCTTTGAACTACTTTTATAGGAAAAGGTGGACATGACCTTTACTACAGCCAATTAACAAAAGAGTAGAAAACAAACCAGAATTTCAAATGTATTTTCCACCTTCTCCCTAACCCCACCTTCCAAACCTCGAGCTGGGGCTCTCCTGTGTTTTAGAAATCTTGAGTAGCCATTTTTGGGATGTATGACCTTGGAGACAGAAAACATTATCCAAGAAGACTGCCCAGGCAAGATTTCTAGCACTTCAACCTCGCAATTCACTTAGGAGTTGCCACTTTGGGATCTAAAATTTTAAATGGGTTATGATGAAGCCTTCGAACTTTTCCATTTTTAAGTGGAGAATTTAGGTGAGGAAATGAATACAACAACTATCTGTGGAGTGTCCCTGTGCTTCCCCTTGCTGGATGGGGGTTCAAAGATGGTGCTTCTCAAGGGATTTGGATTCTAATGAGCACAGCTAAACACAAGGCACTGCTATGTGTGCTACAGCTCAAGTATTTTTCAATAGAGCCCAGAGAAGGGAGCTTTGCTTCACATGGGGGCATCGGTGACCTTGAAGATGAGAAGAAATTTGCTAGGCAGAGAAGAGATGGGATGGATCCCAGCAGAGAGGAGATCAGGAGCCAAGGCTCATATTTATGGCCATGCACAGAACATTTAGAAAATGGCAGGTGTGCGACCAGATCATGGAGTGGGGAGGAATGGTCAGAAAAGGAGGTGGGAAAGTTGATTGAAGGCCAGATTTCATGGGTCCTTGAAATGTTTCCTACTTCATCCTTCGGGCAATGGGAAGCTATTCCCAGACCATAGGTCCATAGGCTAGGGATGCTCCCATAGGTCTGAATTTTAGAAAGACAACTCTGAAATCAATAGAGAATGGATTAGAGAAGGGAAGTGTTGCAGACAGACACTCTCTCTGTGAGCACTGTAAACAGATGGGAGGATGGAGTCTGGGGACCCAGCAGCATGGTGTGGGAGGAGAGGGAGGTCAGGGCAGGTAAGGGGATCCTTCAGAAGTATTCTCCATGCTTAGGGGAGGGCAAGGTCCAAACAACTCAAGTACACAACTGTCTGGAAAAGGTGATGTTTTAATGGCAATAGGAACAGAGAAATCAAGGGATTTTTAAAAAAAATTCTTTCTTTTTAATGTGGATTTGTTTTGTTTGTTGGGTTAGCACAGGAAGAGACCAACTGAAGAGAGGGAGAGGGTGAATCTAGTTTTCAAACCAAATGGGTTTGTGGTTCTTATGAGCTACATGGATGGTGATATCTAGTAGGTTTCTCTGAGCTCAGGTATATCATGCTAAGTGAAATAAGCCAATCCCAAAAACCAAAGGCTGAATGTTTTCTCTGATGTGCAGATGCTAACTGACAATAGGTGGTGAAGGGACTAGCCAGGAGACTAGAAGTTCTTTGGATTAGACAAAGGGGAATAAAGGAAAGGGAGGGAGAATGGGAATAGGAAAGATAGAATGAATCGGACATTACTATCTAATGTGCATATCTGATTACATGACCAATGTAATTCCACTCCATATACAACCAGAAAAATAAGAAGTTATACTCCATATATGTATACCATGTCAAAATACATTCTATCATGTATAACTAATTAGAACAAAGAAAATTTAAGAAATGGTTACTAGCGAAGTTTGAACTTGGGAGTCATGAGCAAATCTATAATTGGCTAAACTATGACAATAAATGAAAGAAATAAGAAGACATGAAGAGGGAATGAGAAAGAGCAAGAGAAGAGAATAAAGAGGGAAGAATGGAGAGAGAAAAAAACAAGGGAAAGTGAGAGAGAGAGATAGATAGAAAGAGAGAGAGAGAGAGAGGTGTAGAGGTGTCAAGTTCAAATGTACATGTCCCTTGGGAACTTCTAAGAATGCAGACAAGGAGGGGCTCAGTGGTAGAGCACTTGCCTAATATGTGCAAGGTCCTGGATTCCATCTCTAGTACTGAAAGAGAGAGAAAGAGAGAGAGAGAGAGAGAGAGAGAGAGA